>CM055281.1:28472187-29072187 GCA_029237695.1 Conchocele bisecta
GTTGTTAAAATGGTGACCCCGGGGTCAAAAATGGGCGTGGCCTATGGGGTCAAATTTTATTTTTGACCGAATATGGTCATGTCTATATCAAATCGAAGGTATCAAAGAGGCGATCGCTCTGGTACATTTTTTGTCGAAATTGGATGGCCATGTCAAAAGGTCAAACGGTCGTTCTTTTATTTGAGATTTCAAAATTCTTCTTCACACGAACCGCTTGCCCCATGGTGGCCAAACTTCACAGTTATGGTTCATGGATGAAGCCTTTTTCAGATTTTTTAAAACGGAGGTCGTCGCTAATCCAATTAAAAATAGCACAAATTCTTTAAAAATCTTCTCATGAAGCGCCAGTCGGATTTCGACGAAACTTGGTAGGAATGATCGACGTAGAATGCTCTTTCAAAGGTGTTAAAATGGTGACCCCTGGGTCAAAAATGGGCGTGGCCTGTGTGGTCAAATTTTATTTTTGACCAAATATGGTCATGTCATATATCAAATTGAAGGTATCGATGAGGCGATTGCTCTGGTGCAATATTTGTAGGAATCGGATGATTATGTCATCCATGATGGCCTCCAAAAGATCCATTTATTCGAGATTTTGAACGTCTTTTTCTCAGGAACCACATGGCTTAGCACATTCATAAACTTAACGTTGGGGTAAATGTCTTATAACATCTGTTTTCTTTCATGGAACGCCTTGATATTTCATACATGCATTCCTCAGATGACCCTCTATGCCTTATATCTCCACAACACTTACTCTGATTTACTTCAAACTTCAAATAATTCTTTATTATCATCCACATGCCCACATGCCTAAGATCAAGGTCAAATGACTTTAAAATTTGCGTTAAAGCTTTTACATACCTTATATCTCCACAACCCTTAATTCAAACTTCAAATAAATACACACTGAGACCATCAAATGCCTCGGCGTGCTCGACATGCGGGCCGCAGCCATCTGGTATTTCTCCATGACGATAAAATGCTTGATGGGCAGTGATTTTTCTGACGCGGCGATATCTGAGAACCAAAGTACTTTTTTATGGCCTTATGCAAGCAGCTTCCATGGGTCAACAGCTGATTCAGACCAAAACCCTTACAACATTCGTGACCAGTGTAGGTACAATTAACCCTTACAACATGCGTGACCAGTGTAGGTACAATTAACCTTACAACATGCGTGACCAGTGTAGGTACAATTAACCCTTTCACCCCTAAGTAGTTGGAATGGAATTTGATATGTTAATTTTGCAACCAATCCAATGGTCACAAAATGATTTTCAGACTACCTTTAGTCCATTTATGAAAAAGGGCTCATCTGGATCTACACTGTTTGCCAATACCACTATACAGGCCTGTGGTATTGTAAGGTTTAACAGGCTGATTAAAAAATGCTCATATAAGTTATCTCCAGTGAAAATAATTTTCTTACAATATGATAAAAAAAAATATTCATCCATTTTGCAATGTGGTGCCTCTCCAAAGTCAGAATCACTTGTACACGAGTTATACATATTATTTGGTCAATTACCATTTTGAAATACGATTTCCTTTGTATGTGTATACTGTAAAGATCTTACGCTTTGCACTTGTTTCTTACAACAGGCTGAGAGTGTATGTTCCCGGCTGTTGATAGGCCGTTAATCACCAATAAATAAACTCAACTGAGAGTGTATGCATGATATCTTAGCGATGAATCCTTAAGGATTCACTCTTTAATGATGAATCATAATGGGATTCCCATCTGCGTACAAATGCTCCGGTGTAGCAAGGGTGCCAAGCACGGGATCAGGATATTGTCTTTCAGTGCCTTAAATGACCATATCTGTTGATAGGCTGTTAATCTATTGTATGGTGATGATATATTCCCTTCTGTATATGTGGCTGTGACTGGATAAATGGGGCTTATGCGTTTTGCGACCACTGTAGATCCAGATCAGCCTGTGCATCCGCAGTCTGATCAGGATCTGCACTGGTCGCCATCCCATCAATGAAATAGCCGTCATGTTTTTAACAAGCAATATAGATCATTATCGGGCTACGGCAGTGTGCTATTTAATCAGGAGCTACACTCATCACTTTCCCATAAGTCCCTTTTCTCCAGTTGTAGCCACATAATTATGACCTTGTTGTTGAATGGACATAAACCTTAATCTGTCAATCCTTAGTTTCTTTATCGGATTCACAAGATATCCCAGCGGGAATTAAATCTTGTATTTTAAAATGATATTGAATAAACTCTATCCCATCAATCATTATTCCAGACGTTATGTCGTGAGTGTAAAGTTCACCGGGTCGTATTTCTGACCAATGTGGATGGAATCTACAATATGCCTCCAGATCTCCCAGGTACACATTACTTGTTCTTATTATTACAATACTTGTTCTTATTATTACATTACTTGTTTTTATTATTACAATACTTGTTCTTATTATTTACAATACTTTTCTAATTATTAAAATTACTTGTTCTTATTATTACAATTACTTATTACAATACTTGTTCTTATTATTACATTACTTGTTATTATTACAATACTTGTTCTTATTATTACAATACTTGTTCTTATTATTACATTACTTGTTCTTATTATTACAATACTTGTTCTTATTATTACAATACTTGTTCTTATTATTACATTACTTGTTTCTTATTACAAAACTTTGTTTTTTTTTTCTTATTATTACATTATTGTTCTTTATTATTACATTACTTGTTCTTATTATTACATTACTTGTTCTTGNATTATTACAATACTTGTTCTTATTATTACAATACTTGTTCTTATTATGCACCCTACTAAAAAAAATGTCTGTTTCACGTTCACCTGCCCAACTTTTACACCTATTAAGCACCCTAAAACTCTTATTTTTTTGCACAAAAACATTTTTCAGCAAAATTCAGCGATGAGCCATCTTTTTATTGTTTGAAATTCGGTCCTATAATGAAGTAATAGCCCTAAATCAAGAATTGAATGCAGAGTTGTAATGTTAAAATGTCACGTGCGATCAGATTTTCAACATTTTTCTAGCATCGAACTGCTGGCTAGATTTCATCATAAAAAAGACACTAACCTTGTCTTTATGAGAGCAATTCTTACCAGGTTGAAAAATAAAGCAATCGAGCCTCCATTTCTCGGTGTTCGTACAAGAATTCCAGAAGAAAATGCCGAGAATTTGGTAAAAATACAACATGATGTCATCATCATCTGCTACAGCTTTCGTATCTATTGACAACGCAAAATTAATTGCACATATCCTCACACATCTACACCGGTGTAAATCTACATTCTCTAATGGTATGACTTGGGAACACCATATTTATGTCATTTCCGGCGGAAGTATACAGTCACTTCCTGTGAGCCAGTTTCTTTGCCGGACGAATTTCCCGCGGACAACTTGGTTTACTAAACGCTGATTGGTTGGTGAAGGTCATCACATCAAGTTCGTTAGCATTCACAATTTACAATACCTTAGGACGTATTAGCAGTAGTAGCAGATCGACTTGGAACCTTATGGATGAATGATATTCGCTAAATATATGAATATTAAATGATTAATTGATATATTTTAATGCAAACTGTTTAAGTTATATGCCAGAAAATGCTGTTAATACACAAATTTCTTAAGAATTAGTGTTCAGTTCGCAATAATAGTTGTTGTTGTTGTTTACCGGAAGTGTTTATTTGTCAACAACCAAAATTCGGTGAAATAAATTTATAAGGCAAACTCCCATTCATGATTGTTTATTCGAAATAACTTTGTTATTAGACGGATTTTCTTGAAATAAAAAGTAGGCTCATTTCTAAAAAATAGTTTTACATTGTTTTATATAAAAAAATAATCAGCTTGGAGTGTTTTTATAGCAATACATCTTGGGCAGCATTTCGTGGAACAGACAGTAGGCAATAGCAAGATAAGCTTTGTATCTAAAGCGTACTATACCCCCTCATTTCAAAATCATTGCGTATTTTACTTTTACAAATGAATTATTGATGTTCTTCATTACTAAATAGTAAATAGGGAACAAATGATAAAACACTATAACAAATTTAAACATTCACTTATTTGAGCTTTATGACATTATTTTCACTACTCAATTTGAAAATCAAGCGCATTGTCACATTGCTGTGTGTATTTTGTACTCCCACTTTGGATAATCAATGCATTTTCTGCTAAAATTATTGCGCAAAATACGCCACGCACCTTGGATCTCTGAATCTGAACAAGGGGGGCATATTGCTTTGCTCTTGAGGTTTCGTACATACGTCCGTAGTGAAAAAAGATTTTAAGAGTTTCTCCATCATACCGTAACTTCCAATAATTACTGGAGCATGTGGAGAGATTACTTTAATATTCACAAATGGGATACATGTGCACACAAGACATTCACTCAACCATTAACGTAACTTTTGACCTTTTTATGCCCCACCACGATAGGGTGCATTTAGTGTTACCCTTGTCCATCCATCCCATCCGTCACCAACCTTCTATGTCGTACTAGCTGCAGACCTGAAACTTGGTATGTAGCTTCCTTTAAAATGATGAATAGATGCGCAAAGTTTGTTTTTATTTGACCCCCGGGTCATGGATTATCTCCCCTTCTCGACCTAGAATTTGGCAATTTTGCCTTGTAAGTCATAAAACTTTTAACCGTAATAGCTACATACCTGAAACTTGGTATGTACCTTCCTTATGATGAGTAGATGCGCAGTTTAATTTGATTTTTGATTCGACCACCGGATCATGGATTATCTCCCTTTTCGACCTTCGAATTTGGCAATTTTGCCTTATACATCGTTAAACTTTTAACCGTAATAGCTACAGACCTGAAACTTGGTATGTAGCTTCCTTATGATGAGTAGATGCGCAAAGTTTATTTCGATTTTTTATTCACTCCCCGGGTCATTGATTATCTCCCCCTTTTCGACTTAGAATTTGGCAATTTTGCCTTGCAACTCGTAAAACTTTTGAACCGTAATATAGACCTGAAAGTTGGTATGTAGCTTGCTCTATGCCCATTATAAAAGTAATAAGATTAGTATTAATCCTATTGTAGATGCGCAAAGTTTATTTTGATTTTTGATTCGACCCCGGGTTGTTTACTATCAAAGTGGTATGTGGGGAATCCGTGTTCTATGAACACATTTTCTAGCTAAGGAATTAAATGTGAGGGTGCTAGCGACCGCAGCATTTAGTTCCTGAAAAATCCAATTTATCCCATCAACATAGTGCGTATGTGCCGTGAAACACGGTGCCGTGAAACATTTTTGATATCCAGTCAATACCATTTTTAGCCAGGTTTTTTGGAAAAAAATCCAGGCTATTGGATTGGCGAAAGCCGGGGCGGCGGGCGGCGTCCACAATCAATGTTAAGTTTTCGTGTTTGAGTCCTTTTCTTTGTTACTGTACCACCTAGGACCACCAAACTTTCACAGCTTCATAATCAAGGGGTGCTCACCACATATCACTATCCAACATGTTACCTTTTTTGGAACTTGACCCATTTTTTCCCCGCAGTCGACTTAGCCATTTTCAATGTTAAGTTTTCACGTTTACAATGTTAAGTTTTCGTGTTTAAGTCCATTTCTTTGGTACTGTACCACCTAGGACCACCAAACTTTCACAGCTTCATAACCAAGGGGTGCCTACCACATACAACTATCAAACATGTGACCATTTTTTTACCTTCACCTATTATTTCTACGTAATTGACTTAGCCATTTTCAACGTTAACTTTTTAACGTACGTCTGGTTAAAGTTATTTGGTTAAAAGTTTTTCGTTATACTATATCTCTGCAACTGCTTCGCCCATTATCTTGAAACTTCACATGGGTGTTTATCATCATTGTCGCGCCCGCTTGCGGAAAGCGCCATATCGTCGGCATTTTGGCATACGTCCGTCCGTACGTCCATGTGTCCGGTTAAAGTTTTTTGGTTAAAGTTTTTCTATCTAGTATATCTATTTTTTTAGTGTCCATGCCTCGCCCCAAGGCGCGACATGCAGGCCACAGCCATCTAGTCTACAAAAAGTGGGTATAATTATGTTATCCAAGTGTCTATGATTGGAAAAAACCTGGCCTTCGTGGCTTTGCCTCGTTTCTTGTTGCATTTTACAGCCATTTGTAGGTGTTGGCGGGATAAATAGAATAGTAGGTTAGTGCCGTGAATGGGAAAAAAATAGCTGGCGCGGCACGGAAACGGGATGTGCTCGGCAGAGCCTCGCCCATCCCGTTCCTGAGCCTTGCCAGATATTTTTCCCCATTCACGGCACTAACCTACTATTCTCTATATATGAACAATAACTGACTCGGCCAAGTGTGAACTATAAATGTACATATTGTTATTTTTCAGGAGCGAAGTTATTGGACAGAATATACGTGTACAAGGACGGTGCCGTCTCTAGCATTGTGAGCACGAGTAAATCTCAGCACGACATTACCGGTGGAATGAAACTCAAGCTGCGGACTGCCACCGACATTGTTATGCACAGCTGTGGACAGACACGTGTGTTTGTTTGTAGGATAGGGTCAGACGCTGCGAGTGTGGCGTGTGTTTATGGGTTTAGTGAAGGCTTCAAAGATGGGACGGTCATCCTCATGCATCCGCCTGTAGTTAGCGAAGATAATGACTAGTGTTTCTGTTTCACGAAAGCTGCCCAAATTTTACGGCTATATAAACAATTAAAAAACAATAGTTTTTTCGATAATATACTGAAAGGATAAAGAAACGCAGGGTAAACATTTGAGGTGATTTAAAGTGATGTGTTTGCTGTTATATACAATATTTTATATGAGTATTAAAAAAACATCTTTAGTCAACACATTACTAAAATTGCATTAGGTTTTGACCGATAATTCATTAGTAATTGAATCACAATTGACATTATCCCCCAATATCGCACAGTGAAATCCACTGTTTTGTCAGTATCTCGTATGCCCCCCTCGCGCATCTGTCACAGCCCTGATTCTCTTGTGCATGGAATTCATCAGTGCATTTATCCTTATTGGGATATTGTTCCACTCTTCCAACAATGCAGTCCTTAGTTGGTCGAGATTAGAAGGGTATTCCGACACCCCCTTATCCACCTGTCAAGTTCGTCCCACAGATGTTCGATTGGGGACAAATCAGGACTGTACGCTGGCCAGTCGAGTGGGTTAATTTTATGGTCAGCGAGAAAATGTTGACAAACTCTGGCTACATGGGGCCGGGCATTATCATGCTGGAAAATTAGTTGACGCTGTTGCACAAATGGAACAACAACCGGGCGGAGGATTTCATCCCTATATCTTACGGCGGTTAAATTCCCGGCTACCACAATCAACGGTGACTTTACCCCGTGAGATCCCTCCCCAGACCATAAACGAGACACCCCCAAACATATCCCTCTCAAGAACGCAAGCGTCGGCGAAGCATTCCCCACGTCGGTATACACGACGTCGACCGTCCGGACGAATAAGAGTGAACCGGGACTCATCTGTGAAAAAGACTTGTCTCCATTGCCTCCTTGGAAATCGTATGGGAGCATGTGCCACCAACCAAGCCATACAACGCGCGTGACGTGCACGAGCGAGAGGCAGACCAACGTAGGGACGACGTGCTCACAGACCAACCTCGCGCAATCGATTTCTTACAGTTTTGGGGTGAATGTGGCGATTATGATTGCCTACCGTGTTAATAGCGGTTTCAGTGGCAGTAACGTGGCGATTATGTAGGTGGGCGAGACGAATAGCCCTGTGTTGACATCGCGACGTTACTCGCGGACGTCCCAATCTCGGTCGGTCGGCAACCCTTCCGGTCTCTCTCAGACGACGGACAAGACGTTCTATGGTGCAAACATTCACACCGAACTGCATAGCAACCTGCTGTTGTGTTTGACCTTGCATTAGCAATGCAATAGCCTGACCCCTCTGAACTTCCGTCGCACGTACCATGATTGTGAGAGCTATAAATTCAGTGTAAATAGCGGAAAACGATGTGTATACCTCAAGCGTATCAAGTGGTATGACAAAATGTTTTGACAAACTTATCATCAACATGCTGCAACGTGTTTTTGGCTTTTTATCACTTTCTCTATGTGGTACGGTGCATTACATGGTTGAGTAACTTTAGGCACCGGTTTGGGTGCACAGTGACCAAGATAGTCGCCTGACCGGTTTTCATAATTTTAGGCCAAGCATTTAAATAATTATTGCGTGTATTGTTGCCCTGCGTTTCTTTATCCTTTCAGTATATTAAATTAAAGGAAAATTTAAGATTGAGCCTTATTTGGTCAAATATTGATTTTATAACGAAAAAACAATTTCCTCATGTTAAATCCCCAGAGTGAAGATGTCTGGGGATTTAACATGGTGAATTTTTTAGAATTTCAGAAATACTGGACCGATTTTCAAAATTTAACTTGTTTTCATTTCCAAGCTATCTAGCCAGGTTTCAGAGTAAATTTCCAAAAGTTTTGTTTTTTGACTCCTCCCACAGCTCCTCCACCTCCTTTCCCCCCCCCCCCCCCCATGTTAAATTCCCATAGACAAATCAATTTTTCATAATAAAATCAATATTTGTTTCACGAAATAAAAAGAAGGTTCATTCTTAAAGTTTGCTTCAATATTATCGAAAAAAAATACTGTTTTTGCATTGTTTATATGGCCATAAAATTTGGGCAGGTTTCGTGAAACAGACAGTAGTGTTTCACGATCAGCCATTATTTGGAACTGATATCACTGTGTTGTGCCTACAACAATTATTTAATGGTGTTTAACGGCCTGTCAACAGCTATGGTCATATTAGGCCGGGTGGGTGGTGGTCGGGCAAATGAGACGGCATAAATTAACGGTATGGGTTCCTCCTAGGAATCACGATTTGCTCGATTTGGCCCTCAGGTACGTTTTTATCTTTAATTACCTGGGAGTTGAATTGGGTTATTGCCCATTATAAAAGTAGTAGGATTATTACTGATCCTACTGCTTTTGGGAGGGGCCAAGTGATTCTGGTGTGGCGAGGACCTGGCATCAGATCAGGATTATTCTGATTTCAGGGCTGAATATATAGTTTTGTTATTGTAAATATTCAGTTCTGATTTTGGGATTTTCCCCCCATTTGTACATGTACTTAAACATGTACTTGTACAGGTAATATATGGGAATTAGTACTAAACCCATTGACCCGGCCTTAAATGACCTTAGCTGTTGATAGGCCGTTAAACCCCAACAAACAAAACAAACATATTAGGCCGGGTTAACGGGGTCGAATCCCATATTTCACCTGCTGTGGTGGGGGAAAATCCCAAAATCAGAATTGAATATTTACAGAAAACAAATATTCAGCCCTGAATAACCTACCTGGTGCCAGTCACCAGTCACGTAGCCGGGCACCACACTCCCTAAAAGTAATAGGATTCATACTAATCTTACTACTTTTCTAACGGGCCTAGACCAAGCCTGGGAGACATTTTTTCCACGTAAAATTGCCAATTTCCTTAAAATATAAAAATCGCCCATTGACTTGTAATAGGAAAGGTGTCAACAAAAACATCAGTTTTAAGGTACTGTAATATGTATTTAGATATTTCTAACTAATAACATGCACAAAATAGCTCCTGCAGCCAAAGCTCAATTGAGCTATTTTTACCACTTTTCGTCCGTCGTCATCGTGAGCTCTTCTTCTGAACCACTTTGCTGACGTTGACCATACTTCATGGGCATGGTCTATGTGTTACTCCTTTTCTAATTTGTTACCGAGGAGAAGACGTTTGAAAATGTTCACGGACGACGGACACATTGCGTCCTCGCATATCCAAGATGGCCACCGTAGACATTGCTCTTTCAAAGTTGTTAAAATGGTTACCCCGGGGTCAAAAATGGGCGTGGCCCGTGGGGTCAAATTGGGGTAAAATTTTATTTTTGACCGAATATGGTCATGTCATATATCAAATTGAAGGTATCAATGAGGCGATCACTCTGGTGCATTTTCTGTCGAAATCGGATTGTTATGTCATCCAAGATGGCCGCCGAAAGGTCAAAAGGTCGTTCTTTTATTAGAGATTTCAAAATTCTTCTTCACATGAACCACTTGGCCCATGGTAGCCAAACTTAAAAGTTATGGTCCATGTGTGAAGCCTTTTCAGATTTGTTAAAATGGAGGTCATCGCTAATCCAAGATGGCCGCCGTATAAAAATAGCATAAATTCTTTAAAAAATCTTCTTCTCATGAACCGCTAGCCGGATTTCGACAAAACTTGGTAGGAATGATCGATGTACAATGCTCTTTCAAAGTTGTTAAAATGGTGACCCCGGGGTTAAAAATGGGCGTGGCCCGTGGGGTCAAATTTTATTTTTGACTGAATATGGTCATGTCTTATATCAAATTGAAGGTATCAATGAGGCGATCACTCTGGTGCAATATTTGTCGGAATCGGATGATTATGTCATCCATGATGGCCACCAAAAGGTCCATTTATTCAAGATTTTTAACGTCTTTTTCTCAGGAACCACATGGCCGATGCTGGGTGAAGCATTTTCAGATTTTGTAAAATGAGTCATCGCTTAATCCAAGATGACCGCCATCTAAAAATAGCACAATTTTTTTAAAACACATGAACTCAATGTCACATTCTCCTCTGGTGTTCATGGAGTCAGGTGAGCGAATTAGGGCCATGGCCCTCTTGTTTAAGAATTTATGCTATTTTTAGACGGCGGCCATCTTGGATTAGCGATGACCTCCATTTTAACAAATCTGAAAAGGCTTCACCCATGGACCATAACTTTTAAGTTTGGCTACCATGGGCCAAGCGGTTCATGTGAAGAAGAATTTTGAAATCTCTAATAAAAGAACGACCTTTTGACCTTTCGGCGGCCATCTTGGATGACATAACAATCCGATTTCGACAAAAAATGCACCAGAGTGATCGCCTCATTGATACCTACAATTTGATATATGAAATGACCATATTCAGTCAAAAATAAAATTTGACCCCACGGGCCACACCCATTTTTAACCCCAGGGTCACCATTTTAACAACTTTGAAAGAGCAATGTACATCAATCATTCCTACCAAGTTTTGTCGAAATCCGGTTGGCGGTTCTTGAGAAGAAGATTTTTTAAGAATTTGTGCTATTTTTTAGACGGCGGCCATCTTGGATTACGTAATGACGTCATTTTAACAATTTTGTAATCCCCCTACCTAAGGACCATGACCATGAAGTTTGGTGACCATAGGCCCAATGGTTACCGAGGAGAAGACGTTTGAAAATGTTCATGGACAACGACGACGGACACATTGCGGTAACAATAGCTCACATGAGCTTCGCTCAGGTGAGCTAAAAAGTAGGTCAAATCCTAAAAAAAAATCTTCCCACCATCCGCCAGACTGATTTCGACGAAACTTGGCAGGAATGATTGATAGGCAATGCTCTTTCAGATTTGTTAAAATGATGACCCCGGGATCAAAAATGGGCGGGGCTCGTGGGTCAAATTTCACCAAATATGGTTGTGTTATATATCAAATATGGTTGTGTTATATATCAAATATGGTTGTGTTATATATCAAAGGACCGAGGAGATGATCAATAAGACTGGAGCATTTTGTCGAAATCTGATGATTACTTCATCCAAGATGGCCACTGAAAGGTCATCCTTTTAATATAGAATCGGTTGGCAGATACTGGTCAGTTATGGTGAAAAGTGAAAGGGTTTAATGTCCCACCAACAGCCAAGGTCATATACAGACGGGACCACAGTTTTAAAGTCTTATCCGACAGACCAGTGGGATGGAAATACTATGAAAGTATTTTTTGATAGCCTAGGCGAGGTTTGAACCCACATACTCCGGATTGGAAGTCTGGTATTCTCAACCGTAGGCCACAACCCACCCAAGGCTTTTCAATTTTAAAATAGAGGTTGCTGCATAATCCAAGATGGCCACCATAAAAATTAGGTCAAATTCTTAAACACTAGGGCCATTATGGCCCTATATCGCTCACCTGGTTATTATATATACATGTATATGCAAGAAAATCAGAGATTTATGTTTGTTTGCTTATTGGTGTTTAACGGCGCCAGTCAACAGCTATGGTCATGTAAGGCCGGGCAAACGGGTCTGATCCCGTTTTAACCGGCTGCATTGAGGGGAAAATCCCAACGGAATATTTACATCGAGAAACAATATGTTCAGCCCTGAAATTAGAATAACCGGACCTGGTGCCAGGTATATATCACACCAGTCACTTGGGCCCCTTCCCCTAAAATAGGATTATAAGCGGTTAGCAGTTAAGAAAATGTTTGTTTGTTGGGATTTAACGGCTTATCAACATCATTTAAGGCCGGGTCAATTAAGGCCGGGTTTAGTACTAAATCCCATAGATTACCTGTACAAAGGGGAATGGGTGGCAGGTGGGAGCACGCGATGGGTAATTTAACGTTCGGGGTTCATCCTTACCGGAATCCCGACTGGAGACCTGGTTTGGCCCTTGATGTAAATATTCCGTTATTTTGTTTTAAAAAAATGAGCATTATTGATTAGTCGTCAAACATCAGGTTCAAAATACACTTCTAAATTCCGACTTCGTTCCCGTTTCAGTTCGTACCAAACACAAACATTTAATTCTACCACATATGTCTACGACAGCTGTAACTAATATACATATTCAATGCCAGGTCCATATCACAGCAGTCACTGTTAGAAAAAAAATACATTTCAGTAGGAATGATAAATAATTGAAATGCAACTTATTCGTTTTCCCTTTCAATCACTCCGTACCTCTCCCGTAAACTAATTGTCAAGCCGTATTGCCCCATACCCAGGATTTATTTTTAGACGTCTCTGCCCATACATGGGACAATCCTGAATGAGAATTTAAGTCGCTTACGTCCGAGTGTCGCCTATTCTCCTCCAGGATTCCTCAGCCCCCTTCAGTCACAGTTCAGTCACAATTCAGACACATGTCCTGATCATGTTACATACTGGTACTACCCAGTGCTACAAATACCCACTCAAAAGTGGCGTACATAGTGATCCATTAGTGTCTCCCTTAGCTCCTCAGGGATATTTCAGTCCTCCAGTCCCACTTCAGTCGCCCTTCACCCACAACACCCTCAGTCCAGACAGTACACCCCAAAATCCGAATCTGGGAACAATCACGTGCATAGGGTAGGGATGATCAGCAGGATGAAGTACATTCCCCAACGGGGAGCCACATCCATCCCTACCACACATACATATCATACCAAATCGTAGTAGACATACCTTTAACTTAATTCTTTTACCATCAACATAGGTATTATAAAATATGAAATATAACCGTTTGTTTTTTACCTCATAGTAAGTGCAAGTCCCGAATAAACCTGTCCCACGATCTTTACACAAAATGGCTTCCCTAGAAATGTTGGTGCGATTGAATTGTACGTCGCGACGCACATGCAAGTTGGATGAAATGTTCGATTGGAAACAATGTTTTTTCGATGCAAAATGTTTCTTTACGGGCAACATAAGTGTATTTTGAACCCGATGTTTACACTGTCGTATAGCAGTATTGGCTCGATGTTTTACGAGTACGGCCCATTAAAAACAATGGAACTTTGGTACTGTGTATAGGAGGGAGTAAAGAATTTTTTTAGCTTATTATTTTTTCACTCGTTAATGCTTTAGATATATTTATAGACCTCGGTCCGTTACTTCAACCTGTTTGGCCAATGGGTTGGATCCTGCATTCGACCTGCATTCGACCTGCATCGACCTATCCAACTCGTGTTGGGGGAGAAAAAATATATTCAGCCTTGAAATTAGAATTACCCAGACCTGGTGCCATACCACACCATTTAAGTCACTTGGCCCCATTTAAGGTTGGGACAAGGGGTTGAACTAAATCTATGAGAACTGAATATTTACAGAAAAATATATATGCGACACCAGTCACTTAATAAAATAATTTGGATACGATTTGTAGTCGGATTTTGGGTTCTTCATCACAATTACTTCCCACGGTACAGATTGCCTTTGCCTTTACGAGAGTGTACAGGTTATTGTCGAGAGTGTAGGTTTATGTACAGGTTATTGTACGAGATGTACAGGTTATTGTACAGAGATGTGACAGGTTATTGTCGAGAGTTGACAGGTTATTGTCGACGTTAGTGAGTACAGGTATTGTCGAGAGTGTCGAGTGACAGGTTATTGTCGAGAGTGTACAGGTTATTGTCGAGAGTGTACAGGTTATTGTCGAGAGTGACAGGTTATTGTCGAGAGTGTACAGGTTATTGTCGAGAGTGTACAGGTTATTGTCGAGTGTACAGGTTATTGTCGAGAGTGTACAGGTTATTGCGAGTTGTCGAGAGTGACAGGTTATTGCGAGAGTGTAACAGGTTATGTCGAGAGTGTACAGGTTATTGTCGAGAGTGAGGTTATTGTCGAGTTACAGGTTATTGTCGAGAGTGTACAGTTATTGTCGAGAGTGTACAGGTTTATTGTCGAGAGTGTACAGGTTATTGTCTTACAGTATTGTCGAGAGTGTACAGGTTATTGTCGAGAGTGTACAGGTTATTGTCGAGAGTGTACAGGTTATTGTCGAGAGTGACAGGTTATTGTCGAGAGTGTACAGGTTATTGTCGAGAGTGTACAGGTTATTGTCGAGAGTGTACAGGTTATTGTCGAGAGTGTACAGGTTATTGCGAGAGTGTACAGTTATTGTCGAGAGTGTACAGGTTATTCAGAGTGTACAGTTATGAGAGTGTACAGGTTATTGTTCGAGAGTGTACAGGTTATTGTCGAGAGTGACAGGTTATTGTCGAGAGTGTACAGGTTATTGTCGAGAGTGTACAGGTTATTGTCGAGAGTGTACAGGTTATTGTCGAGAGTGTACAGGTTATTGTCGAGTGTACAGGTTATTGTCGAGAGTGTACAGGTTATTGTCGAGAGTGTACAGGTTATTGTCGAGAGTGTACAGGTTATTGTCGAGAGTGACAGGTTATTGTCGAGAGTGTACAGGTTATTGTCGAGAGTGTACAGGTTATTGTCGAGAGTGTACAGGTTATTGTCGAGAGTGTACAGGTTATTGTCGATGATGGTTAGTCGAGAGTGACAGGTTATTTTTTTTTTTTGTCGAGAGTGTGGTTAGTGTCGAGAGTGTAAGGTTATTGAGAGGTGTACAGGTTATTGTGAGAGTGTAGGTTTTTATTGACGGAGAAGTTGTACAGGTTATTGTCGAGTGGACAGGTTATTGTCGGGTGAGAGGTTGGGGACAGGTTATTTGTCGAGCGGTTTTTGTACAGGTTATTGTGAGGTGTAAGGTTATTGTCGAGGAGTTGTACAGGTTGTCGAGAGTACAGTTATTGACGGAGAGTGTAAGGTTATTGTCGAGAGTGTAGGTTATTGCGAGAGTGTACAGGTTATTGTCGGAGAGGTGGTTAAGGTTATTGTGAGAAGGTGACAGGTTTATTGTCGAGAGGTGTACAGGTTATTGTCGGAGTGTACAGGTTATTGTCGAGCCGTGTACAGGTTATTGTCGAGAGTGTACAGGTTTTAAGTCGAGTGTGTACAGGTTGTGAGAGTTGTAACAGTTATTGTCGAGAGTGTACAGGTTATTGTCGAGGGGTACCAGTTATTGTCGAGAGTGTACAGGTTATTGTCGAGGTGTGGTTTTACAGTTAGTTAGAGAGTGTTTTAAAGGTTATTGTCGAGGAGTGACAGGGTTATTGTCGAGGGTGTACAGGTTATTGCGAGAGTGGTAACAGGTTATTGTCGAGTGTGTACAGGTTATTGTCGAGAGTGTATGGTTTGGAAAAAAAAAAATCGGAGGTGTACAGGTTATTGTGAGAGTGACAGGTTATTGTCGAGAGTGTACAGGTTATTGTCGAGAGTGTACAGGTTATTGTCGAGAGTGTACAGGTTAGTCGAGAGTGTACAGGTTATTGTCGAGAGTGACAGGTTATTGTCGAGAGTGTACAGGTTATTGTCGAGAGTGAAAGGTTTTGTCGAGGTGTACAGGTTATTGCGGAATGTGTTCAGGTTATTGTCGGAGTGACAGGTTATTGTCGGAGGTTGTTACAGTGTATTGTCGAGAGTGTACAGGTTATTGTCGAGTCGGAGAGTGTACAGGTTATTGTCGAGAGTGTACTTAGGTTCGAGAGTTGTACAGGTTATTGTGGAAGAGTGAAGGTTTATTGTCTGAGAGTGTACAGGTTATTGTCGAGGAGTGTACAGGTTATTGTAAAAAAATCGAGATGTCGTATTGTCGAGGGTTTGTACAGTTTATTGTCGGAGTGTGTACAGGTTTATTTGTCGAGAGTGTTTAGGTTATTGTCGAGAGTTGCGGTTATTGTCGAGGTTTGCCAGGTGTCGGAGGAGGTACAGGTTATTGTCGAGAGTGTAGGTTATTGTCGAGAGTGTACAGGGTTAGTCGAGAGTGTAGGTTATTGGCGAGTGTGTTTTTCAGGTTATTTTTGTCGAGAGTGTACAGGTTAGTTCGAGAGTGTACAGTTATTGTCGAGAGGGTGACAGGTTATTGTCGAGAGTGTACAGGTTATTGTCAGAGTTACAGGTATTGTGAGAGGTGTACAGGTTATTGTCAGAGAGTTGTACAGGTTATTGTCGAGAGTGTACAGGTTATTGTAGATAGTCGAGAGTGTACAGGTTATTGTCGAGAGTTGTACGGTTATTGTCGAGAGTGTACAGGTCATTATTTATTCGAGGAGAGGTCAGTGATTGGTTTTTCTGAGAGTGGACAGGTTTTGTCGAGTGTAGGTTTTTTGTCGAGAGTGTCCAGGATATTGGCGAGGAGGTTGTAGGTTATTGCGAGGAGTGTAAACGGTTAGTCGAGAGTGTACAGGTTATTGTCGAGGTAAGGTTATTGTGAAGAGGTTGTCGGTTAGTCGAGAGTGTACAGGTTATTGTCGAGAGTGTACAGGTTATTGTCGAGAGTGTACAGGTTATTGTCGAGTGTGTACAGGTTATTGTCGAGAGTGTTAGGTTATTGTCGGAGGAGTTGTTACAGGTTATTGTCGAGAGTGTACAGGTTAGGTGAGAGTGACAGGTTTTTATTGTCGAGGTGACAGGTTATTGTCGAGAGTGTACAGGTTATTGTCGAGAGTGTTAAGGATTATTGTCGAGAGTGTACAGGTTATTGTCGAGGTTGAGGTGATACAGGTTATTGTCGGAGTGAAGGTTATTGGTCGAGAGTGTTAAGGTTATTGTCGGAGTGTACAGGTTATTGTCGAGAGTGTACAGGTTATTGCGAGAGTGTCACAGGTTTTTATTGTCGAGTCGAGAGGTGTTCAGGTTATTGTCGAGAGGTAAAGGTTATTTGTCGAGAGTTGTACAGGTTATTGCGGAGAGGTGTACGGTTATTGTCGAGTGTGTACAGGTTATTGTCGAGAGTGTACAGGTTATTGTCGAGAGTGTACAGGTTAGTCGAGAGTGTACAGGTTATTGTCGAGAGTGTACAGGTTATTGTCGAGAGTGTAAGGTTATTGTCGAGTTCGGAGAGTTGTAAAGGTTATTGTCGAGAGTGTCAGGTTATTGTCGAGGAGTTGTACAGGTTAATTGTGTCGGAGAGTGTACAGGTTATTGTCGAGTGTACAGTATTGTCGAGAGTGAAAAGGTTATTGTCGAGGAGTTGTACAGGTTATTGTCGAGAGTGTACAGGTTAGTCGTGAGTGTACAGGTTTTAGTCGAGGTGTACAGGATTATTGTCGAGAGTGTAGGTTTTAGTCGAGAGGTGTACAGGTTATTTGTCGAGTGACTGGTTATTGTCGAGAGTTGTACTGGTCTATTTTTGTCGGAGTGTACAGGTTAGTCGAGAGTGTCAGGTTATTGTCGAGAGTGACAGGTTATTGTCGAGTGTACAGGTTGTCGAGAGTTGTACTGGTTATTGTCGAGAGTGACGGTATTGTCGAGGAGTGTACAGGTTATTGTCGAGAGTGTACAGGTTATTGTGAGAGTGCAGGTTATTGTCGGAGAGGGTTGTCAGGTTATTGTGGAGGAGGAAGTGAAGGTTATTGTCGAGTAGTGTAAGGTTATTGTCGTGGAGTGTTACAGGTTATTGTCGAGTCGAGAGTTGTACAGGTTATTGTCGAGAGTGTACAGGTTGGTCCGAGAGTTGTAAAAGGTTATTGTCGAGATGACAGGTTATTGTCGAGAGTGTACAGGTTAGCAGGCGCGGTTGCTGTTGCTTAACAGGTTATTGTCGAGAGTGACGGTTCATTGTTCGAGAGTGGACAGTATTGTCGAGAGTGTACAGGTTATTGTGAGTCGGAGATGTACAGGTATTGTCGAGGGGGGGGGGGGGAGTGACAGGTTATTGTCGAGAGTGTACAGGTTAATTGTCGAGAGTGAAGGTTATTGTTTCGAGAGGTGTATGGTTATTGTCGTGGAGAAGGTTAGAGTTGAACAGGTTATTGTCGAGAGTGTACAGGTTATTGTCAGAGAGGTTGTACAGGTTATTGTCGAGAGTGTACAGGTTATTGTCGAGAGAGTCAGGTTATTTGTCGAGGAGTTGTACAGGTTATGTCGAGAGTGACAGGTTTTATTTGGAGTGTACAGGTTATTGTCGAGAGTGTACAGGTTGTCGGAGTCGAAAATGTACAAGGTTTATTGTCGAGGTGAAGGTTTATTGTTCGAGAGTGTACAGGTTATTGGTCGAGTGTGTACAGGTTATTGTCGAGAGTGTTACAGGTTATTGTCGAGAGTGACAGGTACTTGTTCGAGGAGTTGTACAGGTTATTGTCGAGTGTGTAGGTTATTTGTCGAGGAGAGTACAGGTTATTGCGAGAGTGTTACAGTTACTTGTCGAGAGTGTACAGGTTATTGCGAGAGAATGCTACGGTTATTTTGTCGAGAGTGTAGGTTTATTGTCGGAGGTGACAGGTTATTGTCGAGAGTGTACAGGTTATTGTGAGGGTGGTTACAGTTATTATTGTCGAGAGTGACAGGTTATTGTCGATGAGTGTACAGGTTATTGTCGAGAGTGTACAGGTTAGTTCGGAGTGTACAGGTTATTGTCGAGAGTGAAAGGTTATTGTCGAGGAGGTGTACAGGTTATTGTCGAGATGGAGGTTTTGCTACAGGATTATGTGAGAGGTACAGGTTTATTGTTCGAGAGTGTAGGTTTATTGCGAGAGTGTACAAGGTTAGTCGAGAGTGTACAGGTTATTGTCGAGGAGACAGGGTTATTGTGAGAGTGTACAGGTTATTGTCGTGTACGTTTATTGTCGAGAGTGTACAGGTTCTTGTCGGAGGTGTTTGTACAGGTTAGCGAGAGTGTACAGGTTATTGTCGAGATTGACAGGTTATTGTCGAGAGTGTACAGGTATGTCGGAGAGGAGTACGGTTACTTGCTTCGAGAGTGTACAGGTTATTGTGAGAGTGTACAGGTTATTGTCGAGAGTGAACAAGGTTTTAGTCGGAGTTGTACGGTTATTGTCGAGAGTGAAGGAGTGACAGGGTTAGGTTGTCGAGAGTGTACAGGTTATTGTCGAGAGTGTACAGGTTATTGTCGAGAGTGTACAGGTTATTGTCGAGAGTGTACAGGTTATTGTCGAGAGTGTACAGGTTATTGTCGAGAGTGTACAGGTTATTGTCGAGAGTGACAGGTTATTGTCGAGAGTGGTACCCTTGTTATTGTCGGAGTGTACAGTTATTGTCGGGTAGTCGAGAGTGACAGGGTTATTGTCAGAGGAGTGTACGGTTAGTCGAGAGTGGTACAGGTTATTGTCGAGAGTGTACAGGTTATTGAGGCAGGTTCGAGAGTTCTTGAGTGTACAGTTTTTTAGTCGAGAGGTGTACAGGTTAGTCGAGGTGTACAGGTTATTGTGAGAGTGTTCTGGTTATTGTTCGAGAATGTTACAGGTTATTGTCGAGCAGTGTACAGGTTATTGTCGAGTCGAGAGTGTACAGGTTATTGTCGAGACGTGGTCAGGTTTTGTCGGAGGAGTTGTACAGGTTATTGTCGAGAGTGTACAGGGTTATTGTCGAGAGTGTACAGGTATTATTTGTCGAGGTGTACAGGATATTGTGAGAGTTGTACAGGTTATTGTCGGTTTTAGGTGAGAGTGTGTAGGTTAGGTCGAGGAGTTGTACAGGTTATTGTCGAGAGTGTACAGGTTATTGTCGAGTGTACAGGTTATTGTCGAGAGTGTTACAGTTATTGTCGATGAGTGTTTAAGGTTTTTATTGTGGTTGAGTTAAGGTTATTGTCGGAGGTTGTCAGGTTAATTGTCGAGTGTGGGTTACTGGTTAATTGTCGAGCGTGTACAGGTTTGTCGAGAGTGTAACGGTTATTGTCGAGAGTGTCAGGTTTATTGTCGGAGGTGTACATGGTTGAGTCGGATTTTAGTGTACAGGTTATTAGTGGAGAGTGACAGGTTATTGTCGGGAGTGTACAGGTTAGTCGAGAGTGTACAGGTTATTGTCGAGAGTGACAGGTTATTGTCGAGAGTGTACAGGTTATTGTCGAGAGTGTACAGGTTATTGTCGAGAGTGTACAGGTTATTGTCGAGAGTGTACAGGTTATTGTCGAGAGTGTACAGGTTAGTGTCGAGAGTGTACAGGTTATTGTCGAGAGTGTACAGGTTATTGTCGAGAGTGTACAGGTTAGTCGAGAGTGTACAGGTTATTGTCGAGAGTGACAGGTTATTGTCGAGAGTGTACAGGTTATTGTCGAGAGTGTACAGGTTATTGTCGAGTCGAGAGTGTACAGGTTATTGTCGAGAGTGTACAGGTTATTGTCGAGTGTAGGTTAATTGTCGAGAGTGTACCAGGTTATTGTCGCGAGTGTACAGCGAGTGTCGGAGGTGTACCAGGTTATTGTCGAGTGGAGTGACAGGTTATTGTCGAAGAGTGACCAGGTTATTGTCTTGAGGTTCGGAGAATGTACAGGTTGTAGAGGAGTTGGACGGTTAATTGTCGAGAGGTGTAGGTATTGTCGAGAGTGTTACAGGTTATTCTGTCGAGAGTGTACAGGTTTTATTGTCGAGAGAGGTGTACAGGTTAGTCGAAGAGTGTTAAGGTTATTGTCGGAGAGTGACAGGTTATTGTCGAGTGTGGTTACAGTTATTGTCGAGAGTGTACAGGTTATTGTCGAGAGTTAAGGTTATTGTCGAGGAGTTGTACAGGTTATTGTCGAGAGTGTACAGGTTGTCGAGGAGTTGACAGGTTTGTCGAGAGTGTACAGGTTAGTTCGAGCGGTGTTCGGTTATTAGTGCGGAGAGTGTACAGGTTATTGTCGTTCGAGGAATGTACGGTGTCGAGAGTGACAGGTTATTGTCGAGAGTGTACAGGTTTATTGTCGAGAGTGTACAGGTTATTGTCGAGAGTGTAACAGTTTTGCGGAGAGTGAAAGGTTATTGTCGGAGGAGTTGTTACAGGGTTTATTGTCGAGAGTGTACAGGTTATTGTCGAGGAGTGAAGGTTTTATTTTGTGAGAGTGTACAGGTTGTGAGAGGGTAACAGGTTATTGTCGAGAGTGTAAGGTTATTGTCGAGAGGTACAGGTTTAGCGAGAGTGTACAGGTTATTGTCGAGAGTGTACAGGTTATTGTCGAGAGTGTACAGGTTATTGTCGAGAGTGTACAGGTTATTGTCGAGAGTGTACAGGTTTTTGTCGAGATGTGTTACTGGTTATTGTCGAGAGTGTACAGGTTATTGTCGAGTGTGTAAGGTTATTGTCGAGAGTGACTGGTTTATTGTCGTGAGTGTACAGGTTATTGTTCGAGAGTGTACGGAGTCGAGAATGTTAAGGGTTATTGTCGAGGGTGACGGTTATTGTCGAGAGTGTACGGTTATTGTCGAGAGGTTTGTCAGGTTATTGTCGAGAGGTGTAGGTTATTGTCGGAGTGAGGTGACAGTTATTGTCGGGAGCGTGTTACAGGTTATTGTCGAGAGTGTACAGGTTATTGTCGAGAGTGTACAGGTTATTGTCGAGAGTGTACAGGTTATTGTCGAGAGTGTACAGGTTATTGTCGAGAGTGTACAGGTTAGTCGAGAGTGTAAAAAAACAGTTTATTGGTGGGAGTGTCAGGTTTATTGTCGAGCGTGTAACAGGTTATTGTCGAGAGTGTACCAGGTTATTGTCGAGAGTGTACGGTTATTGTCGTGAGTGTAAAGGTTATTGTCGAGAGTGTACAGGTTTAGTCGAGAGTTGTAACAGGTTATTGTCGAGAGTGACAGGTTTTAAGTGAGGAGTGTACAGGTTATTTTCGAGAGTGTACAGGTTATTGTCGAGAGAGTGTATTTTGTCGGAGAGTGTACAGGTTAGTCGGAAGTGAGAGTGTAAACGGTTAGTCGAGAGTGTACAGGTTATTGTCGAGAGTGACAGGTTATTGTCGAGGAGTGTTACAGGTTATTGTCGAGAGAGTGTAAGGTTATTGCGAGAGTGTACAGGTTATTGTCGAGAGTGTAACAGGTTTAGCGAGGTTGTGTTGGTTAGTAGTCGAGAGTGACAGGTTATTGTCGGAGATGTACGGTTATTGTCGAGAGTGTACTATTGTGAGAGTGTACTGGTTATTGTCGATAGTGTAACGGTTATTGTGAGAGTGTACAGGTTGTCGAGGAGTGTACAGGTTTTTGTTCGTGAGGTTATTGTCGAGAGTGTACCAGGGTTATTGTCGAGAGTTGTACAGGTTATTGTCGAGAGTGTACAGGTTATTGTCGAGATGTGTACAGGTTATTGTCGAGGTGTGTCAAAGGTTATTGTCGAGAGGTGTAAGGTTATTGTCGAGAGTGACAGGTTATTGTCGAGAGGTACAGGTTTTTATTTGTCGAGAGTGTTTCAGGTTTTATTGTCGATGAGTGGTACAGGTTAGTCGAGGAGTGTAAACAGGTTAGTCGAGAGTGGGTACAGGTTATTGCGTGAGTGTACAGGTTAGTCGAGTGAGTGTGTACAGGTTTATTGTCGAGAGTGACAGGTTAGTCGAGTTGTTCCAGGTTATTGTCGAGAGTGTATTTTTGCGAAGTGTTTTACATTGGTTATTGGCGAGAGTGTACAGGTTAATTGCGATGAGTGTGTTACAGGTTATTGTCGAGGCGGTTGTACGGTTATTGTGAGAGGTGTACATTTTTGTCGAGAGTGTAATATTTGTCGAGAGTGTACAGGTTATTGTGAGGGGGGGTACAGGTTATTGTCGAGAGTGGTACAGGTTTATTGTCGAGAGTGTACAGGTTATTGTCGAGAGTGTACAGGTTATTGTCGAGAGTGTACAGGTTATTGTCTGAGAGTGTAGGTTATTGTCGAGGTGATTGTCGAGAGTGTAACGGTTATTGTCGGAGAGTGTACTTGGTTTTATTGGGGGGTCGAGATACAGGTTTATTGTCGGAGTGTACAGGTTATTGTCGAGGATGTACAGGTTAGTCGAGAGTGTAAGGTTATTGTCGAGAGTGACAGGTTATTGCGAGAGTGTTACAGGTTTAGTCGAGTGTGTACAGGTTGTCGAGGAGTGACAGGTTATTGTAGAGGTGTACAGGTTATTCGTGTCGGAGTGTACAGGTTATTGTCGAGATGTGTAAGGTTATTGTCGAGAGTGTAGGTTAGTCGAGGAGTGTACAGGTTATGTCTGTACAGGGTTATTGTCGAGTGTACAGGTTTTATTGTCGAGAGTGTACAGGTTAGTCGGAGTGGTGTACAGGTTATTGTCGAGTGTGTACAGGTTATTGTCGAGATGGTTATTAGTCGAGGAGTTGACAGGTTATTTGTCGAGTGACAGGTTAGTCGAGAAGTGTACAGGTTATTGTCGAGAGTGTACAGGTTATTGACGAGGAGGTGTACAGTTATTGTCGAGTTGTACTGGTTATTGTCGAGAGTGTTTCAGGTTATTGTCGGAGAGGTGGACAGGTTTAATTGTCGAGAGTGTACAGGTTAGTGAGGGTGTGACAGGTTATTGTCGAGAGTTGACAGGTTATTGTCGAGAGTGTACAGGTTATTGTCGAGGTAGAACAGGTTATTGTCGAGAGACTGGTTATTGTCGGAGTGGTACGGTTATTGTCGAGAGTGTACAGGTTATTGTCGAGGAGGGTTACAGGTTTTTTAGTGAGGTGTACCAGGTTAGTCGTGGAGTGTACAGGTTAGTCGAGAGTGTAAGGTTATTGTCGAGAGTGTACAGGTTATTGTCGAGAGTGTACAGGTTATTTGTTGGAGTGTACGGTTAGGTTGTCGAGAGTGTCGAGAGTGTACAGGTTATTGTCGAGAGTGTACAGGTACGGAGAGTGTTCAGGTTAGGTCGTGCGTTGTAAGGATTTTTGTCGAGAGTGTACAGGTTTATTGTTAGTGTCGAGAGTGTGGGACAGGTTATTAGAATCTTCGTCGGGAGAGTGTACAGGTTATTGTCGAGAGTGTACAGGTTATTGTCGAGTCGGAGAGGGGGTGTACAGGTTATTGTCGAGAGTGACAGGTTATTGTCGATTTTGAGTGTACAGGTTATTGTCGAGATGAAGGAGAGTGAAGGTTTATTGTCGAGAGTGTAAAGGTTCTTGTCGAAGAGTGTACAGGTTAGTCGAGAGAGGGCTTTTACAGGGGTAGTCGACAGGTTTATATTTACGTTTTGTCGTGAGTGACAGGTTATTGTCGAGAGTGTACAGGGGGTTTTATTGTCGAGATGTGGTTACAGGTTATTGTCGAGAGGTGTAACAGGTTATAAGGTTCGAGAGTGTACAGGTTATTGTCGGAGAGTGAGGAGTTGGGGACAGGTTATTGTCGAGAGTGTACAGGTTATTGTCGAGAGTGTACAGGTTATTGTCGAGTCGAGAGTGTACAGGTTATTGTCGAGAGTGTACAGGTTAGTCGAGAGTGTACAGGTTATTGTCGAGAGTGTACAGTTTATTGTTCGAGGGGGTTGAGTGAACAGGTTATTGTCGAGAGTGTACAGGTTATTGACGGAGAGTGTACAGGTTATTGTCGAGCGTGTACAGGTTATTGTCGAGATGTACCAGGTTATTGTCGAGGAGTTGTAACAGGTTATTGTCGAGAGAGACAGGTTTTTATTGTCGAGAGTGTACAGGTTATTGTCGAGAGTGTACAGGTTATTGTCGAGAGTGTACAGGTTATTGTCGAGAGTGACAGGTTATTGTCGAGAGTGACAGGTTATTGTCGAGAGTGTACAGGTTATTGTCGAGAGTGTACAGGTCGAGAGTGTACAGGTTATTGTCGAGAGTGTACAGGTTATTGTCGAGAGTGACAGGTTATTGTCGAGAGTGTACAGGTTATTGTCGAGAGTGTACAGGTTATTGTCGAGAGTGTACAGGTTATTGTCGTCGGTCACAATAATTATCAAGTCCATGTGAACTCACACAAAATCAGGTTCTGGCGAGAAAAGTAGTCAAACAACGGATTCAGTGTTTATATTTTTATTTTCAATAAATTATACTGGCAGGTTAAGTAAAAATTTCACAATATTTATCAGATACTTCTCGTGGCTGGAAACACGAAACCTGCCTGTAACGGTTGCAACGGTTGCAAACATGGTAGCCAAACTCTACTCCGACCGAGTTCCGTTCTTTTAATAACCACCACACTTAGCCCAATCTGTGGATTCAATTCAACAGTATTTAAATAAGTGAACTTGAAAATAAAATAATCTATGCAACCAATTTTGTTTACCATATTTTGGTAGACTGCTATTAAGTTTGTTTATTGGTGTTCAACAGCCTTAAAACGTCATGCAATGCCAGGCAAACGGGTTCAATCTCGTTTTAACCTGCTGCATTGGGGGGAAAATCCCAGAACGGAATATTTAAGCCCTGAAATTAGAATAACCTGACCTGGTGCCAGGTCCATATCACACCAGTCACTTGGCCCCTTCCCCTAAAATAGGATAATGGAATATTTGTAATACTCATTCGGTAAGGATGAACTATCGTTAAATTACTCATTCGGTAAGGATGAACTATCGTTAAATTACCAATCACATGCTCCCACCTGCCACCCAGTGTGTGTGTGCTATTAAGAGCAATATAGGTCGTCATCCGGCTACGGGACTTATCAGGACCTGCCCTGCACTGGTCACAAATCCCATAAACCACATTTCTCCGGATGAGATGAATGAAACGTGTGTTTAAGTCTTGAGATTTTGTTTGTTGGTGTTTAACGGCCTATCAACAGCTAAGGTCATTTAAGGTCGGGTCAATGGGTTTAGTACTAAATCCCATATATTACATGTACAAGTAAATGTACAAATGGGGGGAAAATCACAACTGGATATTTACAATAAAAAACAATACATTGGTCGCCACACCAGAATCACTTCAGCCCCCTCCCAAAAGCAGTAGGATCAGTAATAATCTTACTACGTTAATACTAAATCCCATATATTACTTGTAGTACAAATGGGGGAAAAATCTCAAAATCAGAACTGGATATTTACAATAAACAAGAATTCCGCCACGGAAGCGGTATCACGTCTGCCGAGGCATTTGACCGTGTTGTGAAAAAAAATTAACTTTAACGCATTTGCCTTACAAAAAACCGGACGACGGTAAAAGCGCCGACTATAGTCGTGCCTCTGCTAAAGCAGGCGCGACAAAAACTATACATTGGTCCTGCCACACCAGAATAACTTCTGCCCCCTCCTAAAAGCAGTATAAACCAAATGCAACTCCCAGGTAACAAAAGAGCCAAAGATAAAAACGTACCGAGGGCCAAACCAGGCAAATCATCGCGACTGTTGATTCAATATGGAGAGTACAATGCAACAAATTGGCAGCCAACTGCGACTAGAAAAGGGGTTTATTAGTTTTGCGACCAATGTAGTCACAGATCAGTCTGCGCATTTGTGCAGGTGTTCAGCATTCCTCGATGAAACCCTAGTCGTGCTTCGAACAAGGTTACACGAATGTGATATTTGAATCGGGAGCTACACTGGTCAAAAACAAACCTCATTTCTCGTCACAGCTACACATGACAAATACGGCTACAGCCATTCCAACTGCCACTTGGCAACAAGAAATATCATTGTTTAACAAATTACCCAACGAAAATCCCTTGCTGGCACACAAGACGAAAAGCAATTACATCAGCGTGACTAGAACACTTCAGTAACCTCGGAACATGCACAGCAAGGCATGACTGCTGAACACACATTGTAGTGCCAGGTACATAACACACCAAAGTTACTTGGCACCTTCCCCTAAAACAGAATTACGAATAATCATAATACTCGCATAAGGTGTATAACCAAATTAAACTGTCGCATACAAAATGCCAGACGTATGTGAGGACCAAACCAAGTCTCCAGTCTGGATTCCGATAAGGATAAACTACCCATCACATGGCCACCCACTTGTTGCCAAGTACCGTGCAATCCCTCTAAACTGGACACCCTGGGAGATCCCAGTGTGTCCGGTTTAGAGAGTTTCCACTGTAAAACAGACAGAGGACTACTTCTACACGCATGGCTGCTAAGCGATCATAAACAGACATTATTTTTTTTTATCGGAGGTATGTCAAATATCTAAATTAAGCTCCACTAACTTTTCTCTGTGTCTGGGTTTAGAGGGGTAGGTACTGTATTATCCAAATATTACAAGTGGATGAAAAAATACTTTGAAGTATTGTCAAAATATGTGAAAGGCTAAAAGAAAATAAACTCTTAGCACTAGACATATCGCAGCTACAACACAAGAAAACAACTTTTACTAAAATGCCACTTTTTGGCGAAATGGCACAAGTGTCGAGCAGAATTAAATAATTAATTGCATCCAAAGTTCTCAATTAGTTACAGCGATATTTATGAAAACTGCATAATTTAATGAAAATGTTGCCAGATCCTTGATGCTCTCTAGAAATCAAATTTCAAAGTTAAAAGTGTTTTTTTTTACACACAGAAACAGTTTCCGTCTCTGAAAATACACCAATCCTCTCCTTCAACACAACATTCACAATATATTACAAACATGACAAGATAAAATAATCATACGAGACACACCATGCGATTATGTACCCAAAAACATAATTGTACGATATCTCATGAAAAATATTTATAAAATTCTAGTCCGCATTTGCAGAAAATAATCACCGTTTCTATAAATGTATGTCATGAAAAAATAATGTTATTAACGGGTAGAAAATCACATGGAATATCTCATATGTAATGCATGGACTGCTCAAAAAGCTTTCTTTTTATTACAAATTTACATTTTAAAATATCTATACATGTATACAAATACCACCAAAATACCATGAAAATATCGGTATTACAACGACCTCTGTGGCCTGAACTTTGTAATATGCTAGCAGGGATTCCGCTGGTGGAAAAAAAATAATAAAACAATTGGCGATAAAAAATTAGAATTTTCGAGAAAAAATCGGAAAAAATATTGGTTTTGGATTTTTTTCCGAAAATTCTAATTTTTTATCGCCAATTGTTTATTTTGATCGCCATTTTGATCACCAATTGCAAAAGTGGCGATCGCCAGTTGGAATTCCTTTGCTAGAACCAGGCAGCTGTGCACCAGGATCAAAACTGCCATTTTAGATTTACTTCGTGCTGAAATCTACAAGTATGTTTGCAGAACAGCGACTATAACAGAGATCTCAGAGCTCCAGATAAGGTGCACATTTTACGAAAAAGGTCAAGGTTGAAGGAATTTTTGACATAAAAAAGTGTTTTCACAACTTGAACCATGTGAAGGTAAAAAAGCCAAGGTCATGTTAATGGTGGCACAAGTGTGTTCCAAATGCTCACATATAGTTATACCATGATGACGAAGCTTGTGCAAACTTTCATTTCGGACGACGACGGAAAAAGCATCAACTTCTGCTAAAGCAGGAGCGACAAAAATACTCGTAGCAATGTGGAAATACGCATTTACTTTCCAATCAAGTAGTGAAAATACTGTAATAAAGTGGAAAATGTACTTTAAATAGTTGAGCTGCAAAAAGCAAACAGCTCAGATAAGTGAATTTATATTAAATTGGATTTATTTTTTTATAATTTTTTCCTATTTAATAAGGTAGAAAATCAATAATAAATTTGTAAAAGTAAAATGTGCATTGAATTTGAAATCTGGTGGGTATAATACTCTTTAGATACAACACTTATCTGGAGTTCTGTAGATCCTTATACATTTGGTCACGAAACATTGCAAAATCCATCATGTCTGTGTCTGGTAGCCTTATCGACATGTATACTTTGCTTCTACACACCTACATACAAATTGGTCTATTATTTTCACATTACAAAGGTTTGTGTATTTTTATTGCTGGCAGTATCTCCATACAGACTGGTCATATTCTTATGATTTATTTGTGTACGTAGCTGTTTTATTAGTAAGGTTGTTTTTGTTTATTAAGATTTTGATTTCACATGGGGTGACAAGAAGGGTACCTTTAACATTTATAATGCCGAGATTAATTTTGACAGCATGCATTTTTATTTTCAATGGACGAACCAAATGTGCTGCCAAAACATGTTTTTGTTTGGAAATACAAATATGAAACGTGGCAGGCAACAATGTGAAATCAAAATCTTAATAAACAAAAACAACCTTACTAATAAAACAGCTACGTACACAAATAAATCATAAGAATATGACCAGTCTGTATGGAGATACTGCCAGCAATAAAAATACACAAACCTTTGTAATGTGAAAATAATAGACCAATTTGTATGTAGGTGTGTAGAAGCAAAGTATACATGTAATACAAAATGTGCTCATTATTTTCTAACTACAGCATATGGTGTCATTTCTTTGCTGCAAGTATCTGCACAGATTTCTTGAACACATAAATATGGTTTACTGGTGCAAGTTGTATTAAGAGTAGGGTTGTTTATTAGATTTGAGTAGATTTTACATGGGGCATATTCACACAAACTGACCATAGGAACGGCCCAACCACTAGATCACGCAAGTCCTGTTTGCCGCCACACAGTCACATGTGCCGTTACACGGCCCAGAGTAACGAGTAATAAATAGAATTGCAATTTGTTCACAGATCGCAAAACAAATACATAGGATTGCCGCACACACCTGGTACTAGTCAGTACTTACAAATCTTGTTGCCGTCTGCTTCAATAAAATAATTCCGCCAAATACACATCACATGGAAATACTGGGCCCACATTTATGCAAATTGCATTGCCGTCAGTATCTTCAAGCAGCCAATTCTGCAAACTATGCTTCGGATGAAACAACTGCACACTAATTTATGCAAATCTTATTGCCGTCTGCTTTCGAGATACAAATTCCTCCAAATATATGTCACATTGCAAAACTAGACACAACTATATCATTCTAGAGAACAATTCATATTGTCCTTGTCCGCCGACAGCAACAACAAAATACACAGAAATGTGTGTGCACACAATAAACACTTTGCAACAAGCATAGAACAAGACGGGCATTATATCAGAGCACATTCTTGAAATTTGTATGCGAAATCCAGTAATTTGATTGGTAGACGGAGCACAGCTCGGCCTCGACCAATCAAACTTCTTGATTTTATTCACACATTTCAAGTACATGCTCCGAAAGATTTACAATGGCAGACACTGACCCGAGATCTACTAATATCGGATACGCAAACCGCTAATATATGTGTGAATATTGCGTATATATTCGAGCTCGTAACAGCAACAGTAAGCATACAACCAATGACCAGGTGTATGGGGATATCCTAGACTGTCTAAGGTAAGCCGTCATCAAACTTTCGCGGTCTTAGCAATGTCCTTCTTCATCTGTTTCACAAGTGATTTCTTGTACTTGAAAATGTCGCCATCGAATTTTGTGACCGTCTGTTTCTCGCATACCCAGATTTCTTCCGTCACCTGTGTGTGGAAAAGATTTGATTGATTGGGACGGATTTACGTTCAGTCAACAGCAAGGTTGACATGAATGAACCTACAATAGTGTGGTGGGTGGAGGGGCAGTGAACGTTCAGCACTAAAAATACAATGACAACTTTCAGCTCTGAACGAGCGAGTCGTCACAATGCAGAGCATCCTTACAATAGTAAGATCACTCTCGTCTAGGTGTGATTCCCAGTTAGACTCGCCCACTATGCTTTTATAAACAGTATAACAGTATCCTCCAAACTTGTCGGACATGTCTGGCAAAATTGCAGCCCTTGCGACGGTAAACCGGAAGTGGCCGGACCAAATGTCGGACTATAAATTTTATTTTTTTTACTTTTCTATTCTCAACGTAAAATGGCCTTCACTTTTTGTGGTTTAAGCACGCTAGTTAGCCTTACGTACAGGACAGATATACTTAAAAAGCTTTTTATTTTATAAATGTGTTTTCGATCCGTTATTTTTGTTTGGTCTGGTAAAAATTTCAAGTTTTCCAGACAATGTCCTGTAATGTTTTGGCAGTTTTGCGGGGGACTGGTATAACTGTCGAACCCTTTCAACATCGATCTTCATATTTGCAAACAGTGTAGATCCAGATGAGCCGGCTCATAACGAGCTGTCTCATCAGGGTTTGCACCATTTGCAGATATTTTCTTGATTCTAAAAACAATACACCTGTCTGATCAATGGAATAGTTAATCAGGCTGCAAGGGTTAAGGGTTAATCAGGCTACAAGAGTGCACAAGCAGGAAGCCAGACTAGCGGCAAATGCCATCAGCCCCATTGTTCTTGTTGCACAGGGGCCCGTTTCACTAAACTGTGTACGACTAAATGTTCGTAAGTACAAACTTATCATAGTCTGTAAATGTCACAATAAAAATGTTTTCTTGTAAACAATTATGGACTTACTATATGCAGCCAATGCTCAATAACTGTAAATCCATCAATTGACATTTCCCGACGATCCTAAATTTGAACTTACGAACATTTTAGTTGTGCGCAGTTTAGTGAAACGCCCCCCTGATGTGTAAAACCAACAAAATAGGTTTAGAGAGTGAACTGGAGTTACACTGGCCACAAATTCAACACTCCTTTTTGTCATGGCGAGTTGTACATTAGAAAGTGAGTGACTAACGTCCCAGCAACAGCCCAGCCAGCAACACGCTAAATTTTGTTGTGACGGGATCAGATTGAAAACTATACATTTGCCGATCATACGGCGAAACTACAATCCAGCAGGAGAGCCTCAAACCTCAACATGCGAAATGTGATCATCATATCCATACACAGCAGGTAGTCAGTTGCCTTTCAGGTACACGAGACGAGCCATGTGATTTTGTACTCGAGAAGATGTGTGATTTGTAACGAAAAATATATTTTTCATAAATGACAGCAAAAGTGGACAAAATACTTGGAGCAAATGTGAAATTCAATTTCGCATGCTCTCAACGTCATTTACAGAAAATATCTCGATTTCTGTCAATATTTTTTCTTGGAACAATGCCACATCTCATTAAATACAAAATTTGCCATGCTCGTCTCAAATGTGAATGTCCCTGGCGAACTGGGTCCTATGACCTTTGTTCTCAATTCAGACAAGGACCAACGAGAGAACGTTGTTTGTTGCAGCTAGGGTCATTTAAGGCCGGACCAACGGGTTAAGACCATTCAGCCCTGAAATTGGAATAACCTCACCTGGTGAACCCCGATCGTTAAATTACCCAATGGATGCTCCCACTTGCCACCCACTTGTGATGGAGCATGTGGTTTTCCGAAATCGTGAAATTAAGCGGAAATCGTAACTAACTATTCTCTAATGGAAAGTGTCAGCTGAAGAAGGGGGCCAACTCCATATTGGAGTTAGCCCCCTTCTTAAACTGACGCTTCCATTTACTTAGCCCCCTCCTTCCACTTTTTAGTTGACCGTGACACCTTCAATTTTGATCAACACAGCGCTACCGTTACCTGTGAGATGAGTCGGAAGTCGTGACTAACGAGGATCATTCCTCCGTCATACTCGGCGATCGCCTCGGCCAGCGCGTCAATCGTCTCGATGTCGAGATGGTTCGTCGGTTCGTCCAGCAACAGCAGGTGCGGACACTGCCAGGCGAGCCACGCAAATATCACACGGCACGTCTGTCCATCAGACAGGTTACGTAGAGGCACCACCTGTACAGTAAACACAGACACGGTTACAATGATTTGTATTGTTTATCAGAGTAAATGTAAATGATTTAACGACGGCACTGGCTCGATGACCTTGCATGTCGGGACCGACTATTTAAGTCCCCATCCGATAGGACTAGGCTAGCACAAAGTTGTCTTGCTCAAGGACACCAAATCGGCCACTGGCAGCGGGTCAAGGTGGGAATAGAACCCAGGGTCTCAGGATCCGCAGTCCGACGCTCTACCTACTGAGCTAATCCATTTGTTTGTTCATTGGTGTTTAACGGCCTATCAACAGCTAAGGTCATATAAGGCCGGGGCTGAGCTAATCCGACTACCTGTGGATGAGAGACCGTTATAACAATCTGTATAGTAGACGAGAGACTGTTGTAACACTACAAGGTGAATATCTAATGGATCCGTTTGCTACAGAGGATAGTAAGTCTGACACTGCGTCTCAAACGATGTCTCAAGATATTCAATTTTATTTGATCAAATGTCGAGGTACTATTCAACTGGCACACATTTAGGGCAAAATTCCAAAAGACGTTAACGGTAGATGCTGTACATCATCAGGTAACAAGCTCCAAAACACAGACTGATAACTTATGGTACCAGGCATCGACCAGATGAGATTATACGTGCTATGACAAATTGTAAACCGACGGTTCATTAGTCAAACAGCATCATTTTCACGTTACCCAACTGCACTGGTATAATTCAGCACCTAAAACAAGTCCGCATTTTTTCAACGAAAACTATTTTAAAATTTGATCATCGGCTAGCACAAAATGTTACCTGATAAATAGAATACCAGCCTAGTGTCTGTTGATAAAGTTTATCAGCTAGGCTCGAAAACATGTAGGAATTCCGGAGGTGATCCTCGGAATTCCTATGCATTTCCTAGCCTTGCCAGATATCAACAGACACTAGGCCGGTATTCTCATGTACTCTCTGTATTTTAGCTGAATACACATTGATTATCAGCAGTGGGAGTACAAATACTCACACCAATGTGAAAATACGCATTGATTTTCAAATTGAGAGTGGAAATACTGTAAAAAAGTTAAAAATTTACTTAATGAGTGGCAAAAAGCAAACGGTCTTTTTGCAGCTCAACTGTTCAACTTTTCAACTGTATTACAATATAAATAAGTGCATAAGTAATACTACACTCCGATAAGTGAATGGTTAAATTTGTTTTACGTTTCGATCATTTGTTCCCTATTTAATAATAAAGAAACTCAATAATCCATTTGTAAAAATAAAATACGCATTTACTTTGAAATCAGGGGGTACAATACTCTTTAGACACAAAGCTTATCTGGAGCAGTGTACTACGGATATTTTCAAAAAACGTTCTGCGAGATATACCTGTTGTTGGCCGGTGAGACCGTATCGGCCAATTATCTTCCTCATTTCTTCGCGTTCCTTGATGGCGGGAAATTTGTTCATCATCCAGTCCAGAGCATTCATGTCCATGTCCAGGATCTCGTGTAGATGCTGCAATCAAGTTTGGCCGACTGATTGAATCATTACAGCAGTGTTGTTTTTCTCTCATTTTTTGGGGGATTTAATGTATTTGTGTTTAACGGCCTATCAACAGCTAAGGTCATTTAAAGCTGGGCCAACGGGTTCGATCCCGCATGTAACCTGCTGCATTGGTGGGAAAATCAGAACGGAATATTTACATAGAAAAAGCAGAAAATCAGCCCGGAAATAGAATAACCCGATCTGGTCCATACCACACCAAAGTCACTTGGCCCATACCCCTAAAAGTAATATCGGTGTATAATCAGATTCAATCGCACATACAAGAAAGCCAAAGACGTACTTGATGGACAAACCAGGTCTCCGGTCGGGAAACCGGTAAGGAAGAATCCCAATTGTTAAATTACCCATCACATGCTCCCAACCAACCACCACAAGGAATTGCAATGACACGTATATTTACCTGATGATAGCGACCGATCTTTAAATGCGAGTGTCGTCTGATCAATCCATCTGTTGGTACTAACTGAAATGAACAAGATGTCAGAAAGAATTAAACTATTGTCAGTTCGACAAATTAAACTATATTCTGAAAACAACTTCTTCAGTAGTTGAACTTTTGTCGTTCAACAAGCAATGTTTTAGATTTCAGTATCGACAGTGATGCATTAAGGGAAGTCATAGGAAACGATTCTGCCAAACGAAGACTATTTATATAGAAGGATAGGTGGCGCCACATGCATCGCGTCTAACAAGGTGGTCACTCCAAGAATGTGGAAACCACATTGTCAGTGGAAAAAGGCGAAACTGTTTAACGTCCCAGCAACAGCTATTATAAAGGTCATATAGGGCTGGGACCACAGTTTAAAATCCCATCAGACAGACCAGTGGAATGGAAATACTATGTGAAAGTATTTGTCATGCCCTAGTGAGGTTTTGAACTCACAAACTTCAGTATTGAAGTCCTATAGTCTACCCCTGAGCCACAACCCATCCGTAGGTCTGGGATTGAACCCTTCACCTTCGTATTGGAAGCCCAATGCTCTACCCACTACACTATCAACCCATCGCTGGGCTGGCATTGAACCCACAATCTCCGTCCCACTACTCTCCTATTGGATTATCAACCCATTCATGTCTTTGGGAGAAAAAAATGTACGTTTCCAGACACATTTGAGAAGAAATTAACCATTTCCCACTACAGATTTGTATAGTGGTATTGGCAAACCGTGTAGATCCAGACGAGCCGTCTCATCAGGATCTGCACTTTTTGCAAGTAATTTTCATATTTTTTAGAAGAAAAACACCCTTTTTTCATAAATCACAAATGTACTAGTCTGGAAATCATTTTGGTTGCACAATTTAACCTATTAAACTCCATTCCAGTAACCCTTAGAATGCGGGAAACGTAAATTGTCTACTTTCTCAATAAAAACATGGTTTGATAACACTTTAGAATGTGTTGTCAAAAAATGAGTTTGATGAGAAAAATGGAAAATAAACAGCAATGACAAATTTTAATTCTGTAAGGGTTAAGGTCTAGATTATGACTTACCTCCCCGACGATGAGTTTCAGTAAGGTAGACTTGCCGGCCCCGTTAGGTCCCACCAGCGCCACCCGTGTGTCTAAATCTACACCAAAGTCGAGGTCTTTGTAGATGTAGTCCTGGAGGTAACAAAATAGGGTTTGGTATTTAAGCTCAAAATGCGACATATAAGTAGCATACAATAAATTCATGCAACACACATGTTTACGACGAGACATAATGAATTAACACAAAATAAACTAGAAAATTGTTTGTTAGCAAAATGTCACCGCTGTTGAGTATTCATGAATACAACAGCATATATTTGAGTGAATGATTGGAGAAAAATTATTTTCAGAGTTGAACAAGATTGCTGAAGGTCACAATATACGCCCGTCGAGGCAAGGCCAGTCAACAAGGGGAGATAACTCATCTTGACGTGATAAACATGTAAACCAAATTTGGTTACGATCCGTCAAGTAGAACTCGACTTATTGCGTGGACAAGGATACAGAGTGCGAAAATTAAAAATGGCTTGTTCGCCTTGCCGTGATAAACATGTATACCGAATTTGGTTTCGATCGGTGAAGTAGAACTTTAGTTATTGCGTGGACAAGGATACAGAGTGCGAAAATTAAAAATGGCCGCCAAGGGGAGATGTCATCAGAAATTTTTCAAAATCAATAGCCTTCTTCGTCTTGCCATGATAAACATGTATACCGTATTTGGTTACGAGCGGTGAAGTAGAACTCGAGTTATCGCGTGGACAAGGATAGAGTGTGAAAAATAAAAATGACCGCCAAGAGGAGATAAGTCATCGAAAAGTTTTGAAAATCAATAGGCTTCTTCGGCTTGCCGTGATAAACATGTATACCAAATTTGGTTACAATCCGTCAAGTAGACCTGTAGTTATCGCATGGACAAGCTGTGCCCGCCCACCCACCCTCCACCCGCACAGGTGGAAGACTCGGACCTATGACACCAAAAAAATGCCTATTAAAAAAAATCCCATTACCCCACCCACTTGGTCTCGTACAGTACTATACGTTAATTCAAGGTGAACATAAATAGCGCTATTATAGAAAGAGCCCTCTTTTTTCCGGCTCGCACAAACACAATAAACATCGATTAAATGTATGAAATATGTCTCTGGCAATCGATAAAGGTATTAGGTGTGTGAATATACTCACTTCAAATCGCTGTTTCAAGTATTTATTGAGTTATTCGCGTTTTGATTACCCCATCCAAAGCGAAAGTTGCGTGTACGAAAGAATCTCACACAGAATCGGAGGCCGTCCGGCTGGATTATCGGTCATATTTGGCCGATAGCTGATCGCCAGCTCAAACTAAAGTCGTGCACCATGATCATATACATTAGAGACTCCAACCATACAAAGTTCGTCCAATTGTGATCGTTCGCCGATCTAAAAAACACTTTTTTCTATAATTTCGTTCATTATCTGGAACTGGATCAATGCACTATCTTCCATAATACAACCACCGAAGCGTCTATGTAAGAACATCTCTGATTGGTTAAACCTAAAAATAGACGCGAGGACTTTCCCTTTTCAGGGTTTCCGGAAGACATAATCTAATAGTACGCGAATCATGAAATAAAGTCAATAAAATTAGAAAAAAGTGTTTTTTAGATCGGCGAACGATCACAATTGGACGAACTTTGTATGGTTGGAGTCTCTAATGTATATGATCATGGTGCACGACTTTAGTTTGAGCTGGCGATCAGCTATCGGCCAAATATGACCGATAATCCAGCCGGACGGCCTCCGATTCTGTGCGAGATTCTTTCGTACACGCAACTTTCGCTTTGGATGGGGTAATCAAAACGCGAATAACTCAATAAATACTTGAAACAGCGATTTGAAGTGAGTATATTCACACACCTAATACCTTTATCGATTGCCAGAGACATATTTCATACATTTAATCGATGTTTATTGTGTTTGTGCGAGCCGGAAAAAAGAGGGCTCTTTCTATAATAGCGCTATTTATGCTCACCTTGAATTAACGTATAGTACTGTACGAGACCAAGTGGGTGGGGGTAATGGGATTTTTTTTAATAGGAATTTTTGTGGTGTCATAGGTCCGAGTCTTCCACCTGTGGCCACCCGTACAAGATGAATACATAATACGTCTGTTTTTTTCAAACGGGCGTATAAAAGGGGAATAAATTTTTACGAGTATACCGTGTATGAACGGAATGTTGCTCAACGGCCCATCTGGCATCAGCACAAAAGAGTATCATTTCGGGCAAAGCAATTTAGATGATAAAGAAATTAATAGTAAAATAGTATGTCAGATGTGGTATACGGAGTACACGTATGTAAGAGAATCTGCCAAAAACTTTATAAGTAGTTCGCGGGACAAGGAAAAAATAAATCAACCCCCTCCCCCCCTCCCTACCCTAACCCTAACGGTGGGACAACAAAAATTGACGTTACACACTAGTGCACTTGATGGTTGGGATGTATAGCGAGTATGAAGGGAATCAGACAAAAACTCTAGGAAGTAGTTGGAAAATTCTCTACTGACAAGCAGACGGACGGACAGGGTAAACACTGTATGCCACCGGAACGATAAATTGAATTGGATTTTGGTTTATTAACAGACATGGAAGTTGGATCATGGGTAATATGAATGATAACATATAATCAATTACATGTGTTACACATGCTAAATCAAACTGGCTCTTGCAGCGCTGGAGAGTGACATTGTCATCTGCGGGTTTATTATAAGTATTACTGTCTTTTTTTTTAATAACACGTGCAAGTCTTTTATTGAAAATCCAGGTCTCTCATTAATGACGATTCTAATGTACCACTCAACCATGAAGTCTTAATAGAACAGTGATTTCTACCCAGTACTGCAAGAGCAAAAGAGGGTGAATATCTGTAATTGTATATTTTGTATTTGTATCCGACTATTACATGTATATTATGTACGGTTTGTGGGGGATGGCCCCGACCCACCACAAACCTATTACGGTGAAAATAAATATTTTCAAACCTGAAAAAAAAAACACCAAAAAAAACACATGGCAGGGCTGTACAAATCGGCACACCCGACGCCCGGGACAAGTCGGTTTTGGTCTCGGGCAAGTGGCTCTATGCTGAAATTTAGTCCCGGGCAAGTCACTATTTTCCGTTGAAACGTCCCGCCACAAGCCCGTTTTCTTCACTAGACTAATCCTAAATTGTAACATTTCATCGATCGATAACGCCTCCGGCGTGTGTCGGATTCCCTGTGGTGATACACACTTACACAGAAGCTGCTATACTGTGTATATAGCAAGAAAAGTGATATACATACTAGCTGTGACCCTGATTAGATTTATTTTTGTTATTTCTCAATGAAAGTATACGATGTGACCACTCATTTGAACCGTCTCGACGAGACGGATTAAGTGGTGGTCGCGGCATACACTTCTGAGTGCATAGAAGGAAAATATTTGTCCGCAAACATAAGCGTATCCTCAGCATGAAATGGGTTACTGCATGATTGCCCCGTGATGCGATGATGAAAGAAGTCGCATATTCGCGACGTCTGTGGCACATCAAAAGGCGTGTTGACCAATCAGTAACATTTCAAAACATAGCCTAAAGGTCACACAGTTTACAGCCTCGTGCTGAATGAGGTCATACAATAAACACCTGTACACACAGCTGGGTGTATCGGTTTTTTGCACAAAGCATCACACAAATCTCGTCTGTGTAATATGTGTCGGGTGTAATCACATCTGAATTTGGAATTCATATATCCCCTCTCACGGATATTGCACGGTCCGGATAAGCAACACGGAAGGTCGTATGTCGCCGGACTTCCGTACAATAGGGGGGACGCACTGTATGCATGTTAACATGATTACCTGCTTAAAGGTATTACATTTGCTAACATACTAATAATAATTATTTCATGTACTTTGAATGTCGTTGTTTTAATAAACTTACAGAAATCACGAATCAACTAATTACACTTTTTCATATTTTTTTTGGGATCCACGAGAGACCTGCGTTATAATGGAGATCGCATATAGAGCTGCAGTGTAATTAGCGAATTAACAGCTGTTGCCAACAAAAAAAAAATGAAATTTCAAAAAGTTTATTATTTACCGTTCCGCGAACATACTGATAGACATTAAATATTGTAAATATAGACGTGACTTCATTTTCGAGACGGTCAAATGAGTAGACTTCGTAATTTAATTCACAAAACGTCGATGTTTTTATATACGCTCGAAATTATAGATAGACCATTACACACCAATCAATCGATCTTTCCTGATTGCCAGGGTTCCCGTTACTGGTAATATATGTTATTGCCAACATTTTTATAGCAACTAAAGTGCATGTATTATGCACACATGGATATACATACACCGAGAACCGTTGTTTGGAAGCTTCTACATGTATATGGAGTTGGTAATGTGTGTCCATGTGTTCATATTACATGTACTAACGGCACTATAGATATACCGTTAAACACCAATCAATCCAATTTGTGATGCACTGATATATTGCGTGATTGAGACATGATTGTTTATGTAATAAATTGTTGCTTGATGAGCTGCAGTTATTCTCTCTCTTTGCACCCGGAAAAGAAAACATTCAATCTGGCTTTTCTATTTTTGAGTAACTGACAGGGAACGACCGTTCCTAATTGCAGACTCTGCAACCACCGTTATACCCGTGCCATAGTTCTCTATGGTTGTGTTGTTACAGTTTTGTATAAGAAGCTTTACGAGGACAAGTCATTTTTTCAAAACCACTTGCCCTGAAAATTATAATTTCCAGGACAAGTCGGGGCAAGTCACTTTTGTCAAGTCACTTGTCCTGGACAAGTGGCTAAAAAATCAATTTGTACAGCCCTGCATGGAAGCAGGGATCAAGGAGTAACTCTTATTATTGCGTAAAATAGGCTTCCACAGTGCAATAACACGGTGTATTATAAATGCAAATGAGGCTGCTAAAGAAAACATGCATGGTGGTCATCACGTCTTCAACGTATTGTGCTACATGCTTATTCAATAAATAAAATCCTAACATTTGTGTTGATTTAATATATTTATTAAACTTGTTGACCGATTTCACAAGAAGCTCATTTCTTATGAAAACTCATTTTTAATATAAATATCATATTAAATAATCACACATGTAAGATCCTCTATTTATTGAACAGTCCTCTTTGCCCAGATTGTCATCATACACTGGACCGCCATTTAACTCTCTTTTTTTTCATCAAAAACATGCTTTGATAGCACTATTTATTGAGAAATAAGGCAAGATATAAAGCAACAGCAGACGACAATTGTTGTGTAGCGGTCTAAGGGTTAACATTTACAATAGTATAATTTCTATAGCATCTATATATACAGATGGTAGAATTTTAGGAATGTGGCGATATACAAGTGTCTGTTAGGAGAAATAGCAGAGCTCCAGATAAGGTGCGTATTTGCGTAAATACACAATTAAAAAGTGCGAAAACCCATTTAAAATCTGAGCCAATGCGTACCAAAGAGCAATTAAAATGTCCGGTACGCAATAGATTTTTATTCTGTAAAGTATTTTCAGTCTGTAGTGTACTGCTAGGTTGGTTCGTGTACAGATCGTGTCAGATTTATTCGTAGAAAATTGGCGACACATGGTGCACCAATGGCAACCAAATTTAAAATACCCAATTGAAAATTGAGAATACCCAAATGATTTCAAAAGTATGGAGTAACAGTACCCAATGTCAAATTCCGTATCTGGAGCCCTGAATAGGATCGGTACATGATGGAATGTTGCTATCAATATATTGATGGCAGGATTGTGCCTACCTTTTCATCATTGTAGCGGAAACTGACGTGCTGCACCATGATGACAGGGGGTGGCACCTTCCCGCAGCTCGGGAAACAGAACGACAGTGTCTGCAACGAGAAATGCACGTGTAAACATCCTCGCTGGCAGCCTCAGTAACAAAGCAAACTTAACCCTTACAAAGCTGAATTAATTTTTGTCCGCTGAAGTTAATTTTGTATGCCATTTTCCTTATCAAAAACATGTTTTGACAACACTTCAGAATTATTTCCAATGGAAATGATTCTGAAGTGCTGTCGAACCATGCTTTTATTGAGAAAGAATATCAAATATAACACAACAGCAGACAACTACATGTATTTACTTTTCCCCCATTCTAAGGGTTAACAATTTGTCATTGGGAGGTGGAGGGAACTTGATCAAGAAATAGAGAATACCTGCCTAGTATATTTTTATATCAAGGTTATCAGGCAAGGCTAGGAAACACGTAGGAATTCTGAGGCTCGCCAAATTCCTACCATTTCCAAGCCAAGTCTGATAAACTTGATATCAAAAGACACTCGCCCGGTATTCCATTTATCAGATAACGTTTTAGACTACAGAATGAAAATTTTGAGTGGTTTTCGTTGAAAAGAATGCGTACATGCATGGTCAGTACACCAGGGGAGATAACTAGGTTCAGATCCGCGCATTAGAACTGCAGTTTTTGCGACACACTTCATCAGTCAGCTTGCAAAGTGGTTATATATAAAATATTGAAAAAAGTGAAGGGTTTAACGTCCCACCAACAGCTAAGGTCATATAGAAACAGGATCACAGTTTAAAATCTTACCTGACAGACCAGTGTGATGGAACTACTATGAAAGTATTTGTTTATGTCCTAGCCGAGGTTTGAACCCACAACCTCCGGATTGGAAGGTGTTCCAACACCTAAGCCACAACCCAAATGTGGTTGTCTCCGTCTACTCGACGGATGGACACCTGTTATGGTAAATCGCTGACTGAATATTAATGTCGAGCCATATATTTCGCCAAATTACCTTGTCGGCCCCCACTCTCTCCGTGAGACCACCGTCCACCATCTTCTTCAGTGTTTTCTCCTTACTCTGCGCCTGTCTCGCCAACTTGGCACTGCCGTGACCGAACCGCGCAATGTAGTTCTGAAATGGGGGAGTTAATTGTTTGATAGAATGGCAAGGTTCAAGCTAGCCCTTCAAAATAGGGAGTTCACTAAAGACTTACTAGTGTACTATTTGATCAGGAGACACTCCCGAGGCTGAACACATACAACAGACTAGTATTCTATTTATCAGGTAATGTTTACATAAGCCGATGATCAAAAATAAAAGTGTTTATTGAAAAGAACGCGCACTTGTATAAATTACGTTGCGTCATTAAGTCACGTTACACCGTTGATCAATTAATGGAATGGTGCTTAATGGCCCATCGACACCAAAGAGTATCATTATGATTTAGGACCAAGTTCGATCAATGAAATGTAATTAATTGTAACCTGTATATTCCTATCAGGTCAATACCTGTTACAACACTGTGTGTACGCAGAAGACCAATACAAACTTTGTTACCTGATATAATTGTAATTTCAGTATGCACAAAGAGCACGAGAAAGTATGAGAAAGAGGTGAATACCTACAATGTTGCTTTTTTGCAACTGAATTGACGTTTAGTTACTGTATTGGAGGATGATTAGTGATTTAATGACTGCTAGACTTTTATGAATGATTTGATAATTTTTTCAAACTCCAAACAGCTGCTGACCCAGACGTGTCGGGGGAAAAAATAGACGGAATTTGAATACGACAGCTTTTTTGCAGCAAGTTTCCATGCCAGAAGATAGCAGTCCATTATCTGGCTCGACAAAACAATCAAGTCATACAGTGCTCCAGATAAGGAATTAGTAATAGAGTATTTTCACTCCATCATTTCTGAATATTTTGGGTATTTCAAAATTTTAATTGGGTATAATAAAATCACACTGCTGTTTACACATCAACAGATAGCAATTACCGGTATTGATAGTTTGCTTCGAAAGCAATTATTGAATAGTTTGCTTCGAAATGAAAACACATCTTGGCATCTCATTAGAATTGTCTCCTTGGAGACAATTCTAATGGAATACCAAGATGTGTTTTAATGGAAACTAAGAAAATATGCTATATTTGTGGTCTGTTTATTGTTTTCTGCAGCAAGATAAATGTACCACAAAATTTATTTCAATTGGGTTTTTGGCAATTTTAATTGGGTATTTAAGCAAATACGCAGCTTATCTAAGCTCCATCATATATTCCTGTTGATGGAGATGATACTAGTAGTTATTATGTCAGAGCAGATGTGGCTGTATAGAGATCAGAGGCCAGTGTCGCTTCAAGGAATCTGATCATGTGACCACCTCTATCCAATGAGAGAGGTCACGTCAGTCGGCCTTTTAATCATCATGTCTCTCAATATCACCATCACATCTCCCAATTAAATACATATATATAGAGTGATGATTGAATACGATATTTATTAAATGAGCTGAGTGATTTCATAAGAACGGAGGCTATGCCGAGTTTCTTATGAATTCAGTCAACGAGTTGAATAAATCATACTAAATCAAGTGTTTAGATTCAATTTATTGCAGAAGCACAGCATTATAAATCGAAGCTGTACTGGTCATCTATCATGTTTTCTGTAGTGGCCTAATTGACATATTTATTATAATGTATTATAATTTTAATACACTGGGTTATTACACTGAAAGCCAATTGTATGCAATAAATCAAAGTAATTTGCCTACTACAGTGAAACCTCTAAAACCATACACATTGGACGTGTTACTAATCGGTTGCATCACATTCTGAGCATCTCTCGAGACCCAGCGCCTTTAACCCTTAGAATGCGGGAACCGAAAATAGTCGTCTGCTGATAATTCATATTTTGTCTTTTCTCTCAGTAAAAACATGGTTTGGCAGCATTTTAGAATCATTTCCATTGGAAATGATTCTAAAGTGCTGCCAAACTAAGTTTTTGATGAGAAAAATATTCAGCAGATGACACAAATTAATTAAGCATTGTAAGGGTTAATATTTTATTAAGTATTAGTAAAGCAAGAACTGTTGCTTTTGCCGAAGATTTCATGGCAAAGCAGGATGAATGGGACACGTTATTTGAATTTTCAGCCAGAAGGCATGTTGTTCCAGTTATGCTTAGGAAGAACAGATAAATAAAAGGCTCAGTGGAAGAAGGGGGCTCAGTACTTTCTGGTCTTCCACTGACACTTCAATTTACACGGTTCAAATCTCGAACACATTTTACACAGAAAAAAATTCAACGACCTTAAATCGAGTCGCAAGAGGGTGAAGAAAGATCTTCATTGCAGCCGTTACATACGTAGTATATTTTGTGTGGGATCAGATTGAAAACTATACATTTGCCGATCATGCAGCGAAGCTACTATCCGTTAGGAGAGCCTCAAACTTCAACATGCGAAAATGTCATCATCATATCCCTTTAAAATGGATGCTGTATAAATTCTAGGGGTGTAACGATTCGCCGAACATTCGATGAACCACGATATTGTGCAGACGATGTGATTCACGATGCGCGACACTGATACTCGATTTGATACGTTATTCACAATTCAATGCTTTAGAATACCAAATTACACTATAAATAGACATCCATATCGGGCACACTGTACAAATACTAAAATTAAATTATTGTGAATATACACAAACCTGTCCAGCCGTCTAGATGTTTGTTTGTTTGTTGGGGTTTAACAACCTATCAACAGCTAAGGTCATTTAAGGCCGGGTCAATGGGTTTAGTACTATTTGTTTGTTTGTTGGGGTTTAACGGCCTATCAACAGCTAAGGTCATTTAAGGCCGGGTCAATGGGTTTAGTACTAAATCCCATATATTACCTGTACAAGTACATGTACAAATGGGGGGAAAATCCCAAAATCAGAACTGAATATTTACAATAAACAAACTATATATTCAGTCCTGAAATCAGAATAATCCTGATCTGATGCCAGGTCCTCGCCACACCAGAATCACTTGACCCCCTCCCAAAAGCAGTAGGATCAGTAATAATCTTACTACTTTTATAATGAGCAATAACCCAATTCAACAAGGTAACAAACGAGTCAAAGAAAAAAACGTACCCGAGGGCCAAACCAAGCAAATCGTGATTCCTATAAGGAGGAATCCCTACCGTTAATTTACGCAGTCGCCCAGTCTAGAATCATATTGGTTTATGTACATGGTTCATACTATTCTGTGACTTTAAAAAATAAGGACTTTTTAAGGACTTTCAAGGACTGAAATTGCAAAATTTAAGGACCAAAATTAGTAAACCTTTTCCTACATGTACTATGTAGACATGCGAGAAATTGTCAAGAAAAGGGTTCTTATGTTTCACAAGTGAAATTGGCGTCAGAAGCAAATTAATATTGGGGAGGCGAATGTCGACCCGAACGCAGCGAGTTAGTGCTAGGGGGGTCCTGGGAGCATACACACCTGTAATCTTTTTAATTCTAGATGGATGCCTTTCCTTCAGTCTGCTGCATTTAAGGACACCTTTTATTTTTGGTCCAAATATTGTGCCCCACTTCCCACGCCTCTGTACTAATGGGTAAGGATTTGCAAGCAAACCGTGTCTGTGGCCTCAACTATACCAAACTACTTTTGCATACACCCTTGGCTATTTCCCACCATTTTGTGTTTTCTTACATAAAGGCTACGAGACAAAAAATATTATCATAAACTCCCCTAATAAATTATTAGCAAATTTCTAGAGCACTTTTCCAGGAAGCAGAAAGTAAACAATGCTTCAAACGCAAATTTGGAAATACTACTGCATCATAACTCTTATGAATGCAATGACATTAGAGTTATGCAGTGTACTGAAAACAATATCCAGCCATATTGTGTAGTATGGTTTCTATATTTACCAGGAATCCTGGAAATTACACTTCACAGGCATTGTTTTTGTAATTTCTACCTCAAACACAATCACATGTATGCCGAATAAACAAGCATAATTTTCCAACTGATTAGATAAAGTGACCATTATTCTCTCCTGCAGTTATTCATGTTGTTTACATGGCACTGTCAGTGATGATGAAACTGGCTTCTGGTTCCCGATCACACACTACATTGGCCATAGTGAATAGCTGATACCTGGGTAGCAGCCAGCAGACGCTTGACTTTACCACTGTGTATCAATAAGCATTTGATGATATTGATCATATGGTCACTGAACAGGTGCTTGTCTTTACCTCATTGAATCAATAAGCACCTAATGATACTGATCAGCAGAAACGAAAGTAACTTCTTGTAGTCTAGGTGAAAAAACTCTGTTGTAATAAATGAATTAACAACTTTCATTGATTTATTCATGGGAATCGCAAATTTAAATACCTTTTTTGGACCGAGGAATTTGGGCCATTTTTAAGGACATTTGAATACTTATTTTTTACTTTTTAAAATTAAGGACTTTTGGACCCGTACAAACCCTGCATATATTATATTGTGTATATGGGCCATTTAAAATTTATTTCGTGAAGGAGGTACTAGCATCACGAGCTGAATCGAATCGCGACCCATGTATCGTGATATGCATAGTATTGCGAGATGTATATCGTCATACCCCTGATAAATTCATTAACATTCAACCCATTTCATGTTGAATATCCATATATATGAATAACCAATTTTTATCCCATTGGAGACGAGATACAATTACAGTAGGAAGAAACATTGGAGAAAAAAAAATCCCAATTTTCTTTATTTCATCTCGAAAGTATATGGTGTTACCACTCATATGAACCGTCTCAACCGACGGTTCAAATGAGTGGTAACAACATATACATTAATTGGCAAATAAACAAAACAATGAGATTTTTTCAACAAAAATGATCGTATCCATAGACGGAAATGGGATAAGATGACTATACCTTCATATGTGACATCTGGTCCTGCTCCCACTTGTATCGTTTCATCTGGTTCTCCTCCAGCTCCATTCTCGTCTGTATGTAGCTGTCGTAGTTACCCTGGTGATAATACACAATAATATGATATCGTTACCATGACGACATAACAGAAAGTGAATTGGTTTAACGTCTCAGCAACAGCTAAAGTCATATAGAGACACGCCGACAATACAGAATAATCATAGTTACTGCAGGATTAGCTAAACAAGGGATTTATTTATGTTTAACGGCCAAACAACAGCTAAGGTCATTTAAGGCCGGGCCAACGGGTTCGATCTCGCATGTAACCTGCTGCATTGCGGGGAAAATCCCAAAATCAGAACGGAATATTTACAGAGAAAAAAAAATTCAGCCCCGAAATTAGAATAACCCGACCTGGTGCCAGGTCCATACCACCAAAGTCACTTGGCCCAAAAAGTAATACTCAATATAAGGGGTATAACCAGATTCAACAATCACATACAAAATGCCCAAGACATACGTGAGGGCCAAACCAGGTCTACGGTCGGGATTCCGTTAAGGATGAACCCCAATCGATAAATTACCCATCGCATGCTTGCACCTGCCACCTACAATGGAATCCACAGAAGAAAATATGATGTTGGCATACAAATGCCCCCGGTGGCAGATTGGAGAAACACCGGCAAAAATCTTAACCAGACCCACACACAGTCCAAACAGTATATGCCTCTTGAATCAACCGAGACAGTGGGGCAAAAATTGGATTTGATTTTTTTGAGGCATAAAAACAGCAGACAATAAATAATTCAGCACTGTTCTTGTTAGAAATACTTAAACATACTCACCCCGTAAACTTTGAGTGACTTCTTGTTTAAGTGGAGAATATTTGTACAGACACCATTGAGGAAATCTTGAGAGTGGGATATCAACACCAGTATTCTTTTATAGCTGCAACAAAGTGTGATATACGTATTATTGCTAAATTTTATGTCTTTCTATAATTGCAACAATTATAGTTTGATGTGGATACAGATGTTATAATACAACAGTTTACAGTGCTCAACTTGCACTAATGTGCTATTGTATATTGTATTTATTGAAAAATTATGTTTTCTGTGTTTATATTTTATAATTTAGCTTCAAATTATAAATCTTTATCTGGATACAACTAAGCATGTAAGTTAGTGAGCAGAGGCTCGCGGATATCCCCGGCCGCCGCCTGGACATACACACTGTAACGAACATCTTACGGACAGACGGACGGACGGACGGACGGAAATACGAAAACTATATACCCATGAATGCCGGGAATATAATATTAGGATCTAAGGTATGTTTGATATAATATTTTTAACTTGTTAACTGATTTTGCAAGAAACCTGGAATAGTCTTTGTTTCTTATGGAATCAATAAACTTCTACACATTGAATATTAAGCACATATTTACTCTTATTTTATGATTAATGCAAACAAGTGCAAGAGCACATTACAAATGCCTTCGTTTGTATGGAGGCTCATGGGCAGTCCTTACTGTGGGATACTGCACAGGTTGAGGATCGAACCAAGGTCACATTTGTGAGAAGCGAGCTCCTTACCAGTTTGTGCTACTGAAAACCCAGAGCTCCAGATAAGGTGCGTATTTGCGTAAATACCCAATTAAAATTGCCAAAAACCCAATTGAAATCAGAAGTAGTGAGTATCAAAAAGCAATGACAAATTTGTGGTATCTTTATCATGCTACATAAAACAATAAACAGGACCACAAATATAGCATATTTTCTTATTTTTCCATGAAAGAGGAGACAATTCTAATGAAATACCAAGATGTGTTTTCATTTAGAAGCAAACTATTCAATAAGTGCGGTCTGCTGATGTGTAAACAGTAGTGTGATTCTATTTTACACAATTAAAATTTTGAAATACCCAATTGCTTCAGAAATGATGGAGTGACAATACTCGATTACTAATTCCTTATCTGGAGCACTGAAACCAATAGCATCCTTTTGAAAACATGGTTAATGACTTACTTTGCCAATTCCTCCTCCAGCCATACACAGGCGTTGAGGTCAAGATGATTCGTCGGCTCGTCCAATAACAACAGCGATGGCTGAATATACAATGCACGTGCCAGCGCGATTCGCATCCTCCAGCCACCGGAGAAATGTTTCACGGCCGTTTTCTGCATGTCCTTTGTGAAGCCGAGACCGTGGAGAATATTGCCCGCCTTCATCTCGGCCTTGTCTGAATCCATGTTGTCTAGACGCTCGTACACGTCAAGTAGACGCTCGTGAGATTCTGTGAATAAAGGTGTTGATTCATTACGTTTATGATACAAGGTGTATGATCATGTGGTACTAACAAGTAATGAAATTTCCAGAATCCATCTGATTCAAAATACGTTTTCTTTTATAGTGTCCTTATTACGTAACAGACTTTGGTGAAATATGGCGCATCAAACGCGTCTTGTTAAACTGCATTTGGTGGTCTCCGTATTTTCGCCCAAACTTGTCGTTTTTGCGAAGAATCGATTTTCTGCGCCATATTTCATTAAAATCCGTTTCATATTAAGGAAAATATCAAATAATACTTTCAAGATTTCAACACTTTCAGCCACTGTTGTTGTTATAACCACGTGATCATGCACCTTGTGATACAAGATTATCAATAGCCACAGTGGGTAGGTATAGTAGTACGAGGACCTGTTTTTCACTCGTTTCCAGCAATGTTTTCTTAAATATCTCAGCAACGAGTGGAACAATTGATACACAATAAAGTGCAGATACCCCCCGGAAATGATATACTAGCATAGCATGTGCAGATGATGACAGCTGTCTCAAGAGTTATTTGGAGAAATGTATGTTTTCTCCAAAATAACTCTGAAACAGCTACCATTATGACGACAGAGTTGTCAGCAGACAATATCACGTTTCTGGGGTATCTATATACTAGACCAAGCACTGTGGAGATCAGGTCAAAAGTTCGCTTCGTAAGTTCGAGCACTGTGCCGGCTACGATCTCGTAACACGAGAGAGTTAGCACTAAACCTCGGCCTTTCATGTCATCATTTCTCCACACACACAGTGACGAGAATTGGCAAATTAATATTCATTGTGCTGGGATTAATGCCCAGCAAAAAATTAATATTAATTTGCCAATTTTCGGACCAGACAATAGGACAACACTGGTGAAAAAACTTTTTGGAAATTGTCATCGGAACTTGGCGAGATGACTCGGTAATGATCCAAGAAAATAAAAGTTAACCTATGAAATTCGGTTCACAAATACTAAATTCATTCTTAACATTCCTTGAACAGTCACAGAATTCCTATGCGTTCGACAGTTTCCTAGTCTTGTTGGAGAGACTTATTGTTAAAAGACACCAACATAGTATTTGTTACGTACAAGGTCTAGTACTGACAGATACACATCATACAATATCTCGTCTGCAGTTGCTGCCACACAAGTCGGGCGCAAAAAATGCTAAAATGTGAGGCTAGTGAAATCATTGCCCATAACTATTCAACCCCATGGAAATTTAGTCAGAGCTCCAGATAAGGTGTGTATTGGCGTACTTTACGCAATTATTTTAGTTGAATACACATTGATTATCAAAAGTGTGAGTACAAAATACGCACAGTAATGTGAAAATACGCATTGGTTTTCAAATTGAGTAGTGAAAATACTGTCATAAAGTTGAAAATTCACTTAGTTGAGCTGCAGCTCAAATAAGTGAATATTTACATATATTATTTATCATTTGTTCCCCATGTAGTAATGAAGAAAATCAATAATTCACTTGTAAAGTAAAATACGCAATGATTTTGAAATCAGGGGGTATAGTACACTTTAGACACAAAGCTTATCTGGAGCTCTGTTTAGGAGCACATTTTTCGCTAGCAGTTGCAGATACAAATGTACTTTACACAGCAGACAGTGTTTTCTAACCGTTTCTAAAATATCGCCTGAAAATTTGGGCATGAAGAAAAAATGCAATATTTAATTTTGTTAAATGAAACCGGTTTTTTCTGCCATGTGAATGACATTCATATCTCCGTTTTTTTTCTGCAACTGCTAGCTAAAACAAAATTCCATCGGGTTAACGAGTTATGTATGATGATTTCACAAGCCTCACATTTTAGCAATTGTCGCATCCGACTTGTTGTGACAGCAACTGCAGACATGACAGCACAGTGTACGGCGTGAGAGTACAAATGGAGATCAGGTGGAAAGTTCGCTTCGTAAGTTCGAGCACTGTGCCGGCTTCGATCTCGTTACACGAGAGAGTTGGCACTAAACCTCGGCCTTTCATGTCATCATTTCTCCAGTGGACACAAACTAGTAAACTCCATGACAAGAGCAGGTTATCAGCCAGAGCTTGTAAACAGTAGGAATTCCGAGAACTCACTGGGGAATTCCTACCGATTCTAAGCCAATTCCGATAAAAGTTCAAACAACACTAGCCTGGAATTCTATTTCAGAGCTCCAGATAAGCTGTGTATTTGCTTAAATACCCAATTAAAATTGCCAAAAACCCAACTGAAATCAGAAGTAGCGAGTATCAAAAAGAAAAAAACATTTGTGGTACCTTTATCATGCTGCAGAAAACAAAACAGATCGCAAATATAGTATATTTTTCTTATTTTCCATGAAAACACATCTTGTATTTCATTAGAATTGTCTCCAAGGAGAAAAATGAAATCCCAAGACATTATTTCATTTTGAAGCAAACAATTCAATAATTGCTGTCTGTTGATGTGTAAACAGTAGTGAGAGTTTATTTCACCAAATTATAATTTTTTTAAATACCCAATTGTTGCAGAAATGATGGGAGTGACAATACTCGATTACTAATTCCTTATCTGGAGCCTTGCTATTTACGAGAGGGTGTGCAACAATGAAGTAGCAGGCTTGTTTTTTATGCTACATCATAGAACGGCATTCAGTAATGCCATTTGACGAATGGAACGTCATTCAGTAGCAGTGTATCTAGTCAATGGAGGATAAATAGAGAATACCAGGCTAGTGGCTGTTAAAGGTACATGCCCACTCAGTAAGCACAACATGTTCTTTATATCAGATACACCATCTGAGACAGTTTCTGGCAAAATTAACATTCATTCCCCATTACCCCACGTATTGATTGGCATTATTATACATTTTATATCGGACATAAATTTTCACCGTGTTTGCTTAAAATGATAACGGACATTACTATTTATTCTCTGCAAAAATGTTTGATGTGCAATACTTTATAATCTGTCAAAAATATTTATTTTTTTCAGGTGACGCATTTAATTAGTATAAATAATTAAAACAAGAGGCCCAAATGGGCCTGTATCGCTCACCAAAAAGCCTCCATAGTGGTCATCTTGATTTCACAAAGACTCTTCACTTACAACTTCAAATGTTCCACAGAATTTGTTGGTACCTTCTGATCTAACATATATTGCGAATGTGCATGTGATTTACTGCTATACTTTCGATTTGATATATAAAATGACCATATTCGGTCAAAAATAATCAAAAATAATAATATTCTGTCAAAAATAAAATTTGACCCCCATTTGACCCCTCGGGCCATGACCATTTTTGACCCAGAGGCCACCATATGAACAAATCTGAATCAGCGTTAACTATCGATCATTCATACAAAGTTTCGTCGAAATCGGCCTGGCGGTTTGTGAGAAGATTTTTTGACAATTTGACCTACTTTTCAACGGCGGACATCTTGGATTTGGTGATGACCTCCATTTTGACAAAAAATGAACATGCTCCAGAGTGATCGACTAGTCGATACCTTCGATTTGATATACTATATGGCCATATTCTGTCAAAAATAAAATTTGACACCCATTTGACCCCTCGGGCCACACCCATTTGTGACCCAGGGGCCACCATATGAACCAATATGAAACAGCGGTAACTATCGATCATTCATACCCAGTATCGTCGAAATCGGCCTGGCGGTTCGTGAGAAGATTTTTTAAGAATTTGACCTACTTCTCAACGGCGGCCATCTTGGATTTGGTGATGACCTCCATTTTAAGAAAATGAACAGGCTTCAACCACAGACCATTAGAGTTAAGTTTGGCCAATATCGGCCAAGCAGTTTACAAGAAAAAGACGTTTGAAATCTTTAGTAAAAGAATGACCATTTGAACTATCGGTGGCCATCTTGGATGACATAATCACATGATTTAGACAAAAAATGTTCCAGAGTGATTGTCTCGTCAATACCTTTGATTTGATATATTACATGACTATATTCGGTTAAAAATAAAATTTGACCCCTATTTGACCCCTCGGGCGACGCCCATTTTTGACCCACGGGCCACCATATGAACAAATCTGAAACAGCGCTAACTATCGATCATTCATACCAAGTATCGTCGAAATCGGCCTGGCGGTTCGTGAGAAGAAGATTTTTTAAGAATTTGACCTACTTTTCCATGGTGGCCATCTTGGATTGTCGATGACCTCCATTTTAACAAATCTGAAATGGCATCACCCATATATCATCCCTGTGAAGTTTAACCAATATCGGCTCAGCAGTTCGGGAGAAGATGATTGAAAATGTTCAGGTGAGCTAAAAATATGATGCCACATTTGTATATGAAAATAGCCAGATACCACCGCGAGTCACTATCAGTAAAATAAATATTACTAAATGATTATATCTGTATAACGGGCATCCGTATTTTTTATAACTGGTGGAATAGTGACACAATTATACTGTTAATATTTAATTCCCATAAAGAACAGTTTGTGCCTAGTGAGTGGGCATGTACCTTTAATATCAAGTTTATCAGGCAAGGCTAGGAAACGCGTAGGAATTCTGAGGCTCACCAAAAGAGAGTAGTCTGGTATTCTATTTATCAGGCAATATTTTATGCTGGAACACGGACTTGTTTACGTTGCGTCATTACACCGACATCATTCGGCAACTTCACGTGACGTCATACGACCAATGGAATGTCAGTTTTCCATTTGTTCTAACCCGGATATTTGTATCGGGTCAATGCCTGATACAATACCATGTTATCAGTCTGTACATATTCGGTCAATAACGGTCAGGTTATCTGATAAAATTTTGTATCAGTTATCTGTATTCAGTAAATCCATAGCAAGTTTACTGATAAACTGATACTATGTGTGTACTGTACGGAGACTGGAGAAATGGAGCTTATTGGATTTGTGACAAGTGTAGCTCCTGATCAAATAGCATACTCATGTAGCCCGACAACAATCTATATTGCTTGTTAGAAGCATAATGGGTGTTTCACTGATGGATTGGCGAAGAACATTGTAGATCCTGATCAGACTGTGCGGATGCACAGGCTGATCTGGATCTACACTGGTCGCCAAACCCTAACTCCAGTCACAGCCACATGTGTACGTACCTGGATCTTCTTTGGTCGCGAGCACCTCAGCCTGGTGTTCGAGTTTCACCCTCTCATGGTCTACCTCGACGACACACTCGATGGCCGTCTTGTTGCTCGGTGACATCTCACGACGCAGCAGGAAAATGTCAATGTGTTCAGGGATAGGTAACTCTCGTTGTTCCAGCGCAGATAGGAAAGTTGATTTGCCTGGAAACGAGATGACATACAGATTAACTGTTGTGAACGAGATTATTTGTGTTGTTGTTGCTCCATGACAACTCGCGACATAGCAGAAAAATGTGTTCAGCGATAGGAGATTCCCGTTCTTCTAACGCTGATAGGAACATTGACTTGCAAACTTGCAAACGTCATGAGCCGGCTCGTCTGGATCTACACTGTTTGAGAACACCTATATAAATGGCTGTAGTGTTGAAAGGGTTACCACATGATTTAAACATGTAGATGCACAGTAGGATTGAACTTCACTTTTTACAGAGTGGGGCTGGTTCAGTTGGATCATGGGTATATACGAGTGATAAAATATAATCAAGTACATATATTACATATACTTAATTAAACTTTGGCTCTTGCAGCGCTGGAGAGTGACATTGTCGTCTGCGCGTTTATTACAAGTATTACTGTCTTTTTTTAATAACATGGGCAAGTTTTTTATTGCAATTTTAGGTCTCATTAGTGACGATTCTACTGTATTACTATCTTTTTTTTTAATAACACGGGCAAGTTTTTGATAGCTTTTTTGGCTCTCATTAGTGATGATTCTACTGTACCACTTAACCATGCAGTCTTAAACAAATAATAGAACAGTGATTCTTACCCAGTACTGTAGGAGTAAAAGAGGGTGAATATCTGTAATTGTATATTTTGTATTTGTACCAGAGCATGTATAATTATATACGGTTTGTGGGGGTTGGGCCCGACCCACCACAAACCTATTAAATATTTTCCAAATGGTGAAAAAAACAAATGTTCCAACAAAAAACAAAAACAAAATATATTCAGCCCTGAAATCAGAATAATCCTGATCTGATGCCAGGTCCTCGCCACACCAGAATCACTTGGCCCCCTCCAAAAAGCAGTAGGATCAGTAATAATCTTACTACTTAATAATGGGCAATAACCCAATTCAACTCCCAGGTAACAAAAAAGCCAAAGATAAAAACGTACCCGAGGGCCAAACCAGACAAATTGTGATTCATATAAGGAGGAACCCCTATCGTTAATTTACGCAGTCGTTTTCTCCCGACCAACCACCCACTCCCTGGAAGTGAGATTATTAAATACACATTACTAATAACAGTAGGGAAGGGGACGATATTCCCACATACCTCCTAGGGGAAAATATTAGGGCACAAGAAATATTTAATTATATCCAAGATTAAATTTCAGTGGACAAACAATTTCTACATGCTTTATAACCAAATTGATCCTGCAAATTCCAAGAATAAAAACTAGATTCCAAGAATCATCAAAGTTGGTCACGATGAAAAATCCTACTAAAGCATCACGAAAATTATTTGGGTAACCATCGAGGAAGACATCAATATGAGGTACAAACCGGATCCATTGAGTCCAATAAGGCCGTATCGTCGTCCACTGTTCAACTCGACCTTTGTGTCAACAAGCAGCTCAGCACCGTGGAATGTGATAGTGATTCGGTCGAGATGGACATCACGACTGTCCGGGTGTGACGCCAGGACGCCCGTGGTCGCGCGATGTTTCGCCGCCAATTGAAGGTTGTCTATATCCTCTGTCACCCCATTGATTTCACTGTCAACTGCAATGTCAAGAATAGGAAATGTACATTTGCACTGATGTGGCGAGAAATGGCTCCTCAGGGCTCCAAATAAGGAATTAGAAATTTAGTATTTTCACTCCACCATTTCTGAAGCAATTGGGTATTTCAAAATGTTAATTGGGTAAAGTAAAATTACACTACTGTTTACACATTAACAGACAACAATTATTGAATAGTTTGCTTCGAAATGAAAACATGTCTTGGTATTTCATTAGAATTGTCTCCTTGGAGACAATTCTTATGACATACCAAGATGGGTTTTCATTGAAAATAAGAAAAATATGCTATATTTGTGGTATGTTTATTGTTTTCTGCAGCATGATAAATGTACCACAAAATTGTAATTGCTTTTTTATACCCGCTACTTATGATTTCAATTTGGTTTTTGACAATTTTAATTGGGTATTTAAGCAAATACAATGTACATGTACGCAGCTTATCTGGAGCTCTGGCTCCAGGTTAAATACCACACACATGTACATGTAGCCTGATAGCCATCTGCTACATTGTTTGTTAGAAGCATGACAGCCGTTTCTGATGGAATGGAATGGTACTTAACGGCCCAACAACACAAAAGAGCATCATTTAGGGCCAACAATCCTTTTTTTTGTTTTGTTTTTTGTATTGGTGTTTAACGGCCTATCAACAGGTATGGTCAAGTAAGGCTGGGCAAACAGATTCAATCAAGTTTTAACCTGCTGCATTGGGGGTAAAATACCAAAATCAGAACGGAATATTTACATCGAGAAAAATATACCCAGCCCTGAAATTAGAATACCGTATTTACCCTATGTATTGGGACACCCCCGTTTTGGGGAGAAATAATTATTTTTTAGGAAACGAGTTTTGGGACACATCACAATTTTAAAAAAAAATCAATAATTTCTGCACCTTACGTATTGGGACATCCCTTTTTTTGGTTTAAATACTTTTAAACACAGTCAGGGATTCCGCTGGGGAAAAAAAATCGCCACTCCAATTTCTTTTTTTCTTTTTTTCACGACTTGGTCATGCCAACTATTGGCACGTCTCGCTATAAACAGAGGCCGTCGCTGATTAACTAATATAACACAGTGCCGACGGTAAATCTGAGCTCTGTTGATTAAATAGATTACCAATAAACCGTATACATCGTCAATACCGGAATGTGATTTATTTGCGAAAATTATTTCGATTCACACGGAAATACTCCTGATACATCGCCCCACCCTCTCATCAATATTCACGAGGTAAGTTTAAAGTACGGACATGTATCCGGTCACGGCATGCTCTCCATGCTATTATATCCAGACACTACCGAGGGATGGCGTTTCGATCGGGACAACTGGGTGGAAAGTATAGTACACTCAGGCGCGGATACAGAAATAATTGCAGGGGGGGGGGGGGGGGGGTGGGGGTCTGTAATTACAAGCCGCAAAAGCCGTCCTGCGCGAGCGCGAAATTGTAAAGTGGGGGGGGGGGGGAGGGGGGGGGGGGGGGGTCTGGGTCCTCCCCCAGGAAATTTGTAGATGCCAGATCGCCTCAGATGCGATTTCCTGACACCTAGCCCACGAAAAAAGTCATCCAACTATTCGAGTATTGTAGATTTTCGTCTTTTGAATTTATTTTGCCGGGAGCCCTGGGGGGGGGGGGGTGCGGACCACCCCCCCCCCCCCTGTATCCGCGCCTGACACTGCAGCTCCATTATAACGCAATTGCGTATAGCGCGACCTCCATTATAACGCGGGTCTCTCGTGGATCCCAAAAAAAATCGAGAGAAAAAAAAAAGGAATTATCATTATCATGTTAATATGCATACAGTGCGACCCCCCTATTGCACGGAAGTCCGGCAACATACAACTTCCGTGTTTCTTATCCGAACCATGCAATATCCGTGCCAGGGGATATGAATTCCAAATCCGAGATGCCTTTACACCCGACATATATTATACACAGGTTGAAGTAACGGACCGAGGTCTATAAATACATTAAATATGCCCAGGGCTGTACAAATTGATTTTTTAGCCACTTGTCCCGGACAAGTGACTTGACAAAAGTGACTTGCCCGGACTTGTCCCGGAAAATATAATTTTCAGTGCAAGTAATTTTGAAAAAGTGACTTGTCCTCGTAATATTTCTTATACGAAACTGTCCCAAAACAAAAACTATTATCATAGTTGTTAAATATAATACAATTGAGCACTTGGCACATATACATATTATATTAAATATCTATAATAATAAACATTGTATAGTACATATTTATTACACTGTGCCACCGCGGACATAACGTTGCGACAAGTGCATACTCAAAACACATTTATCGACAATAATAAAACATAAAAATCGTTTCCTAAAATAATGAGAATCGTCTCGCGTTTTCGCAATCTCGCCTTTCGCTTTTGAAAAATTCGGATTAGTTTTGCTCATGCATCATGTGCATGTGCGGCGTGTTTGCAAAACGCGAGATTGAATATGATAGAATTTCGCGTTTTCGTCTCCAAAGCTCGAAAACGCGAGGTTGCCACATGTCCCTAATAGGACACGTAAACATTGTCTTAGGAGACGATTCTCATGTGCTGCAAAAACATGTTTACGTTTTTATTAAGAAATAGAACACATGTGGAGCAAACATCCCTATATTTCTTGACAACAAAACATAATTTGACAAAAAATGATACTCGTCTTAGGAGACGATTCTAATGTGCTGCCAATACACGTTTATTGAGCAAAAAAAAACATATTTCGGTACGTGTTATTGGTTGGGCTACTGCATCGCATCGTCGACCTATACACAAGATCGTGAAAACGCGAGACCAAATCGCGAGGCGAAAACGTGAGATTCTATTGTATTCATTCTCGCGTTTTCGCCTGGCGATCTTGCGTTCGTTTTCGAGACCGCAATTTCGCCTCGGCCTTTTCACAATGTCGCCTTCCGCTTTTGGAAATACGTTTGTTCAAGTCATTATGCAGGCCCGTAGCCTTGGGGGGGGAGAGGGGGGGGGGAGGGGGGGGGGGGGGGGGGGGGGGGGGGGGGTAGGGGTCGGAGCGGTCGGACATTTGTCCGATGTCTTAATGAAACATGTTTTGGCAACACATGAGAATTGTCTCCTTAGACGATTCTAATATTTTGTAAAAAGAATTGTCACATTTGTTTGATTTCTTAGACTGTACAAACAATTGACAAATTCAGAAATCCACAACTTAATTTGTGTTTCTCGAGTCGGGTTTCATATGATGGCGAGGAAATACGATCGATTACACACCGTGAAAATCTTGTTGGAACGTAAATGTCAATTGTCACGTAGCCATTTCAGTTTACCGCGCGTTACGTCAGCTGTTATTCTAAGTACGTATGGTCGCTCGTTAGGAGCACTTCTTTCCTTCGTTTATAAGGTATGGGTTGTGACCTATGGCTTAGAACACCGACTTCCAAGCTGGAGGTTGTGGGTTCAAACATCACCTTGGGAATCAAACATACCTTCATAGTATGTCCATCCCATTAAATTTCACTTTTTTTTCGTTTATATGCCGCGTAGAAACGATAATTTAAATTAAGAACCTTAAATTCCATTTCCACCCCGTGAAGGAACATACATTTATTTCTCTAAAGTTAGGTCTCTTGGCCTGTCGACACAGTGAGACGAAAACATTAACATACATAAAATAAATCAATAACCATCGATCGCAGCAGAATATTTTCCCTAATTCGTTAATTATTAATTTCAAATTCGATTAAATTAATATAATCAGGGTCGCTGTAGATTGCTATATCACTTTATTGCGATACACAGGTACTGTGTAACACACTATAGCTGCGAATCGCCAGGACGCCCGCAGCGTTATCGATCGATAAAGTGGTCAGTTTTGGGATTAAGTTTATGACAGTCCGGTTCCAAAAAACGGGCTTGTGGCGGGACGTTCTAACAGAAAATAGTGACTTGCCCGGGACTAAATTCCAGCATAGAGGCACTTGCCCGAGATTAAAACCGACTTGTCCCGGGCGTCGGGCGTGCCAATTTGTACAGCCCTGATGCCTAAAAGCATCAATGAATGAAGAAGAAAAAAACATTTTTATATGGATAATGGAGGGTGTAAAAAAAACTAGAAATGGACGCTTGTCGACAAGCGCATGTGTATCCCCCTCCCCAGATACACAAGTATACTCAACAAAACTAGAAACGTCCCTGTTTTATAGCCGGTGTAGCTCTGTCTATGTATGTACCACATGTTCAAAGTACATGTATTTTAAACCGTGGCGATGTTCAGAATACGATCGTGTAGAGTTTAGCCGATACACACGGTTTACATAGCGGCCAGTGACCGAACGTTGATTTCCACTTTTTGCACGTGCACGCTATACTTGTCATCGATAAGGTGATTCAGTTCATGTCGTACCATTCATGCGATAGGGGCTATTCGGAAAATTAAAAAACTTTTTTAATTTTTCACTGTTTTCGATATGCCACGGCTTTCCGAAAACGAGCGAAATCAGGCAATTGGGATGCTTGCGGGTGGGATGGCCGCCAGGGCGGTCGCGCCTCGGTTTGGTTGCTGTCGGAAGACGATTGATCGTCTTGCAGCCCGGTACCAGCAGACTGGGGCTGTTCACGACCGGCAGCGACCTGGTAGGCCTAGTGTAACGACGGCTAGAGCCGATCGTTACATTACGTTGACGCACTTACGTCAACGTCGATTGGCAGCCACAGTCACTGCTAGGCGATACGGTGTCTCAGGGCAGACCATTCGCAACCGGTTACGTCGTAACGCCCAACCAATCCGGGCACGCCGCCGTACACTGGTCAGATAATGACCCAACGTCACCGTGCTGCCAGACTTATGGGCGCGACGTCATCTGAACTGGAGAAGGGCAGGGCTGACTGGAACCGAGTTTTGTTCACCGATGAATCTCGGTTCACAGTTAGTCATGCTGACGGAAGATTACGGGTATACAGGCGTAAAAATGAAAGATTCACCGATTGTTGCATTGTTGAGAAGAACAGGTTTGGGGGAGGGAGCGTAATGGTCTGGGGTGGGATCATGGGAAACCGGAAGACAGACTTGGTTGTTGTACAGGGCAACATCAATGCACAACGTTATGTTGCAGATGTGCTAAATGCACATGCCTTACATTTATCCGTCAGCATGGTCCTGGTGTGACATTGATGCACGACAATGCCCGCCCTCACGTAGCCAGGGTCACCACTCAATACTTACAGCAAAACAACGTCGACGTCATGCCATGGCCCGCGGTCTCCCCGGATCTCAATCCCATTGAGCACATATGGGATGAGCTGGGCCGCAAAGCACGAGCTAACCATCAGATTGACAATGTTCGCGATCTTACACGGGCGTTACAACGGGAATGGAGGATTTGCCCAATGCACTGGTATTGCGTTACGTCACGTCGATGCGGCTAGGATCATTGCATGCATTCATGCAAATGGTGGCCACACTCGTACTAACGAGATTTACTGAATTTGCCACATTACTTATTGAAATTCCATCTCTAAACATTAAGTAACACATTTCTGAGTTTTTGTGATTTTTGATTTTGACCCCTACCGCCCTTGGCCGGTTATCTCTCGAATATTTAACAAGATATCCAAATGCAATTTATTGGCTTTGATACAGAAATGAATGAACTTGTTTTTCCATTTTGATTTTTAAAAGTAACCCTTTTGGTTTTTGATGAATCTTTCCTTAAACATGGAGGGACGTTTCTAGTTTTGCTCTGTATAGTTTGAAAAAAGGGTGATCGAGTTATGCTCCGGAGACAAAATCGGTGACGGACAAAGGGAGATAACTAAACAATTAGTGATGCAAGAGTTGTCATTCTTGCGCGACACACCTTTAGGGTCTATGCATGTGTGAAGCTACTGGAGCGCAGAATTATTTGTTAATAGTCCTATATTTATGTACATATATCTGCACAGGTGCACATGCCACAATATTTTCAACACAGTTGACGGAAATGTAATATAGAATGTAAATAAAAAAATAATGCTCGCTACTGGAGCCGAGAATTTTTTTTAATAGTCCTATATTTATCTACATATATCTGCACAGGTCCACATACTGCCACAATATTGTCAACACAGTTTAGGTAAATGTAATAATTTAGCTGTATAAATTACCTGTAATAAGTTAGTGGTCAGTTAAAAAATTGAAAAAGAATGTAAAAAAAAATATTAAAAATAAATGGAAAAAAAAAGTTGAAAAATAAAAAATAATACTTGCTACTGGAGCCCAGAATTTTTTTTTTTTTAATAGTCCTATATTTATCTACATATATCTGCAAAGGTCCACATAATGCCACAATATTTTCAACACAGTTTACGGAAATGTAATATACACATTTTTTTTTTAAAAATAATGCTCGCTACTGGAGCCCAGAAATTTTGTTAATAGTCCTATATTTATCTACATATATCTGCACAGGTCCACATACTGCCACAATATTGTCAACACAGTTTACGGAAATGTAATCATTTACCTGTATAAATTACCTGTAAGTGGTCAGTTGCACATGCTAGCACATGCACAGGTGAATAGTCTGTATAAAGCACTTACGACCTTATGCTACTAGACAAAAATTGAAAAATAATTTGAAAAAAAAAAAAAAAAAAAAATGAAAAAAAAAGTTTAAAAATAATAATGCTTGCTATTGGAGACCAGATTTTTTTTTAATAGTCCTATATTTCTACAAAAACAAAAATCTGCACAGGTCCACATAATGCCACAATATTTTCAACACAGTACCCAATGTAGTGATTTACCTGTATAAATTACCTGGTCAACAGTGGTCAAGCACTGGACATCTGCACATGCTAGCCCATGCTAGCACATGGTTCTCCCAGTTTCTAGTTCTCTCTACAGGTAAGGTGTACAGAGCACAGGAGAAAAGGTGTACAGAGCAGACGAGAAAACAGGTCTTCATGCATTATTGTCCAGTTTGTAGAGTGCGCAAAACAAAAAAGGGAGATAACTCAAAAATTAGCTACGCAAGAGTTGTCATTCTTGTGCGCGACACACCTCCGGGTCGTGGTCTATGCATGTGTGAAGTTTCATGAAAATATATTCCAAAGGGTGGTCAAGTTATGCTCCGGACAGGAAATCAGTGAGCGAAAACAAAAAAGGGAGATAACTCAAAAATTAGCTATGCAAGAGTTGTCATTCTTGTGCACGACACACCTTCGGTTCGTGGTCTAATTGAATGTGTTAAGTTTCATAAAAATATTCCAAAGGGTGGTCGAGTTATGGTCAATCAGTGCGCGAAACAAAAAAGGAGATAACTAAAAAATTAGCTATGCAAGAGTTGTCATTCTTGTGTGCGACACACCTTCGGGTCGTGGTCTATGCATGTGTAAAGTTTCATGAAAATATTCCAAAGGGTGGTGGAGTTATGCTCCGGACACGAAATCAGTGCGAGAAACAAAAAAGGGAGATAACTCAAAAATTAGCTATGCAAGAGTTGTCATTCTTGTGCGCGACACACCTTCGGGTCGTGGTCTATGCATGTGTGAAGTTTCATGAAAATATTCCAAAGCGTGTTCGAGTTATGCTCCAGACAAGAAGTGTCTGCGGCGGACGCGGACGAGGCGCGCTGTCAAATCCATAGTATCCCCCGACGGAGTCCAGGGGATACAATAATTTTGTTTTCTTCATTCGTTGAAGCTTTTAGGCATATTTAATGTATTTATAGACCTCGGTCCGTTACTTCAACCTGTGATATTACACAGACGAGATTTGTGTGTTGCTTTGTGCAAAAAAATCGATAACTAACAGGCGCTTATTGTATGACATCATTCAACACGAGACTGTAAACTGGTGACCTTTAGGCTATGTTTTGAAATGTTACTGATTGGTCAACACGCCTTTTGATGTTCCGCAGACGTCGCGAACGTGCGACTCATGGGGCAATCATGCAGTAACCCATTTCATGCTGAGGATACGATTATGTTTGCGGGAAAATATTTTCCTTCTATGCACTCAGAAGTATATGCCGCGAGCACCATTTAAACCGTCTCGTCGAGACGGTTCAAATGAGTGGTCACAACGTATACTTTCATTGAGAAACAAAAAAAATAAAAATAAATTATTTAATAATTTCATACCCGTAAATGTGTATTCCGAAAGGAATGGATTAAAAAAAAAACACTGGATTTTACGCAGATCTGTCACCATATTTCGCCGATATTGATTTCGAAAATATTTTCCGTAAATTGTGTTGAAAAGTTAACACAACATTCAGAGTTCATGAGGAACTGTCGGTGGGATTATACACGTATCGACAGCTAATAGTCCGAATGAATAGGCAGGACATGATTTTATAAATAACTCGTGTTTAATACAAGTTTGTATGTCATAGTCATTATTAATAATTACTTTAACTTCTGTTCAAATGACATGATTTTATATGGGTCCGTTGCTAATTGAATTCCCGCAATAGTTGGTAACCGAAATTCGGATGATACCAGTACCCGTGCATGTCCCGAAATTTTATAGCGCGGTCGGATTCGATCGCGATTTGAAATCTTGGACGTTACACTGGTCTCATTTGAAGTACATGTACAATTTGTACAATTTGTCGGCCGACTATATATCACACTATGTCTTCATATATATCAATCACACTGCAATCATCAAATCACTCTACATTCGCAGTTTGGTCGAGATAATACTTTTTTAATTTGGAAATTAAATTGTTTCATTTGCGCACTCGGCAATTTCCGTAACATATAGTTCGGGTATTTTCCGATCATAAAAATGGGCGACATGCTTAGAAACGGAAAATAATTAAATTCAACCTGTTATTGTACCGATATAGCAATTTCACAATTTCGAGGATACAAACTTTCAATATTAATAATTGGGACACCAAAAAAATAATTAATTTATTTTATATTATGTATTGGGACACGTAGAATTTTATTTATTTTTTACTGTCCAATACATAGGGTAAATACGGTAACCTGACCTGGTGCCAGGTCCATACGTCACCAGTCACTTGGCCCCTTCCACTAAAATAGGATTACGAATAATCTTAATATTCATAAAATGGGTATAACCCGTTTCAACTGTCGCATACAAAATGCCAAAGACGTATATGAGGGACAAACCAGCGGTAGGAAAACGTGTAAGCCCGAATTCAGACTGCACATGCTGAGCACATGCAGAGTGTTATACCCCCAGATTTCAATGCATATTTTACTTTTACAATATACGCACACTTTTTAAAATCAATGCGCATTCAGCTAAAATAAGTGCGTAAAATACACCAATACGCACATTATCTGGAGCGCTGGGGATATGCACAGCGACAAGCGCACTTTAATGAAAGATGTATACGTAATTAAACAATGACCTCAGATGGCCCGCTGCACATTCAATCAGCACATGGTTACCATAGCAACCATAAGGCACGCTGTAGACCACATGTCCATAGCGCACTATAGCAGCCTTTCATCATTGGTCAACACTGGCAGTTCTAGCTCAGATGGGACAACGGACTGATTGACGTTTTACATTTGTTCATCATCAAGGTCAAGGTGTGGGATCTCGTGTTTCAGAATGGTGCGACGTCATGTATTTTAGATGTGTCTACAGTAGTTTCTATTAATATCTTTGTAATGCCAATGGAATGACATATGAAATATACCCCAGAAAATGCGGTACACATCCTCTATTGTATAGGCAGCTTCAATCTCATAATTCTGTAGTTTTGACGAAGAATCTGTGACCGTAAATGTAAATAATAAAAACTATAGAGCATGTGAATGTATGAAATAAACGGTACTCGATTCCTTGGTATTTGGTGCACTACATATCATCAAAGTATGTGCGTTTGTTAGGAAGATCTTGAAGAAAATCTACGTCGGAAAATCGGGTTCGCAAACCATGTCAGGGATTTCCCTAGGATATTTAAATGTGGGTCCCAGGACTCCCAACTTTACTATTTTGGGAGGTCCCTGATGTTTTTAAGGACCCAAGTGAATCCAGTAATATTCAGTCAAATAAGAATCCTTACAGATGAAATTCATCATTAATTAATATACCGTATTTACCCTATGTATTGGGACACCCTTTATATTGGGACACCCCCGTTTTGGGGAGAAATAATTATTTTTTAGGAAACAAGTTTTGGGACACATCACAATTTTAAAAAAAAAAATCAATAATTTCTGCACCTTAAGTATTGGGACGTCTCTTTTTTTTAAATACTTTTAAACACTAGTCGGGGATTCCGTGGGGAAAAATAAAAAAATCGCCCACTCCAATTTTTTTTAATTTTTTTTTCACCGGCTACTGGTCATGCCGACTATTGGCACGTGTCGTATAAACAGAGGCCGTCGCTGATTAACTAATATAAACACAGTGCTGACGGTAAATCTGAGCTTGTTGATTAAATAGATTACCAATAAACCGTATACATCGACAATGCGCCTGTCAATGCCGGAATGTGATTTATTTGCGAAAATTATTTCGATTCACACGGAAATACTCCTGATACATCGCCCCGCCTCTCATCAATATTCACGAGTATCCCAGTATCCCGAAAGTATTAGTACAGTGACGATCCGGAAGAGTACACGGAGTCCGGCGAACATACAACCTTCCGTGTGCTTATCCGAACCGTGCTATATCCGTTTCTCGCCAAGACGCATCATAATGTCAACAAAAAATTCATGTACACTGTACACTGTGACTGCGAATGAACGACGTCGCCAATGCTATAATATGCCATAAGTTTTCACTGTTATCTTCGCATGTAATAAATATATTGAATCTAAGAATTGTTAACGTCATGTTTTATTTATTTATTCATCTGTTCATGTAGAATGTAGATCTACGCAGGTCCGTGCAATCCATTATTGTAAACGCGTGTAGAAAAAAAGTGTAGTAAACCGTGTAGCCATCATCATTAGATGACGCAATGACTCAATGACCGATATCTGTTCCATCAGCTGCAACGTCACGTGACAAGCTCGTGCGTTGCAAACTGTGTTTACTCATATGGTGAGCACAGGTGGAAGACTCGGACCTATAACACCAAAATAAATGCTATTAAAAAAATCCCATTATCCCACCCACCTGGTATCGTACTGTACATGACGTTAATAATAGAACGAGATTCAAGTGGGTGGGGTAATGGATATTTTTTGTAATGGTCATTTTCTTTGAGTCACACGTCCCGACTATTCCACCTGTGGGTTTGAGTACGCACAGAGTTTTAACCCTTTCAACAACCAGACCTGTATAGACATGTTTTTTTTTTTTTGCCCGACGTGTTATAATTTTGCGCCAGTTCATGAGATAATCAGGCTTATCACGTGAGATTTTCGACGAAGATGAATCTGATAATAGTGTACGTACATTTTCTGTAAACGATATCGAATGTTGACGAATATTAAATTAGTAATTATTACGCATTTGCTCTGAAAATTTTATCAACTTTCCGATATATTTGTAGAAAAAAGTCAAATCATTCTCGGCGAAAATCTCGGTTATATAATAAAGTTGATTATCTCATGCACTGGCTCAATTATGATGTAGCGAAACAAGGCCAGCTGTGTAAATGCGCCGGGGGCGTGGGCAGTGCTGTAACAATTTAGTTAATCTGGGTCAAGTTAATCTGCGCCACTGATACGCGATCTCCGATTGGTCAGCCTTTTACACCTAATTAATATTCCACCAATGGTGAGCGCGAACGCATGCCGGAAATATTCAATCGAGCACATAACAATTAGCACTGCTTTGTTACTGGGACCAATAATTGATGTTATTCCCAGTTTGCTGGGATTAATTTACGAAATGTGCAAACGTGATCAGCTGCACATTCACATCGGTGAGATAAAAGGAGGCTATGCGTCCATATTAAAAAAAAATAATAATAATAATCGTCCATTTTGGGTCTAATTTTGGAAAAAATCGCAAATTTAATACGATTTCTGACAATAGTCGTGTTACAAATTTAACACGATTTTGATATACAAATAGGCAAACAATTCGGGAGCCAAGGCACAACCGTGTACTAACCGAAATTTCGAGGATACAAACTTTCAATATTAATAATTGGGACACCAAAAAAAATAATTAATTTATTTTATATTATGTATTGGGACACGTAGAATTTTATTTATTTTTTACTGTCCCAATACATAGGGTAAATACGGTATGCATACCCCAGGGTTTCCGCTGGGGAAAAACAATAATTGCCACTTCAAAAAAAAAAGAAATTTGTAATTTTGTATCCCCAATTGTTTATTTTTATCGCCAATTGCGAAAGTGGCGATCGCCAGCGGAATCCCTGATACCCTGGAGATTGTAAGTCAATACATATATTACAGGGTAGACAATGTGCCGCAGTATCAGTTTGGTATACCATTTTATTACCAGAGATACAAGTGAATGGGTTTAACGTCCCAGAAACAGCGAAGGTCATATTGAGACGGGGCCACAGTTTAAAGTCTCATCAGACAGATCAGTGGGATGGAAATACAATGTACAATGTATTTTTAAGACCTAGGGTGAGGATTGCACTCACAGTCTCACAACCTCCAGTATTGAAGTCCAGTGCCATATCCCTAGGCCACGGCCAGGGCTGTACAAATTGGAACGCCCAACGCCCGGGACAAGTCGGTTTTAATCTCGAGCAAGTGCCTCTATGCTGGAATTTAGTCCCGGGCAAGTCACTATTTTCTGTTAGAACGTCCCGCCACAAGCCCGTTTTTTGGAACCGGACTGTCATAAACTTAATCCCAAAACTGACCACTTTATCAATCGATAATGCCGCGGGCGTCCTGGCGATTCGCAGCTACTGTGTTACACAGTACCTGTGTATCGCAAGAAAGTGATTTAATTTACTTAATTTAAATTATCGTTTCTACGCGGCATATAAACGATGGAAAAAGTGAAATTGAATGGGATGGACATACTATGAAGGTATGTTTGATTCCCAAGGCGATGTTTGAACCCACAACCTCCAGATTGGAAGTCGGTGTTCTAAGCCCTAGGTCACAACCCATACCTTATAAACGAAGGAAAGAAATGAGCGACCATTCGTACTTAGAACAACAGCTGACGTAACACGCGGTAAACTGAAATGGCCTACGTGACAATTGACATTTACGTTCCAACAAGATTTTCACGGTGTGTAATCGATCGTATTTCCTCGCCACCATATGAAACCCGACTCGAGAAACACAAATTAAGTTGTGGATTTCTGAATTTGTCAATTGTTTGTACGGTCTAAGAAACCAAACAAATGTGACAATTCTTTTTACAAAATATTAGAATTGTCTAAGGAGACAATTCTCATGTGTTGCCAAAACATGTTTTATTAAGACATCGGACAAATGTGAAAAGAAAACCTGAATACATTGATATTTCTTTACAAAAACATATTTTGACAACATTTGAGAATCGTCTTGGGAAATGATTCTCATCATCACTGCCCGCAATACAGATATAATCATTTATTAATATTTATTTTACTGATAGTGACGCGCGGTGGTATCAGGCTATTTTCATATGCAAATGAAGCATGATAGTTTTTAATTATTTATAAAAATTAAATATGTCACTTAAAAAAAATATTATTTTCGGTAGATTATAAAGTATGATCATTGCACATCAAACAAGAAATGCGTCTGTCGAACGCGGATGCCACCTGCAGCATATTTGAGAAACTGTGACAAAGTGGTTAACCGAAAAGTGTGGTGGACGGACAGACGGACGGACAGTCCAAACACTATATGCCACCCATTTCTTCGAAACCCGGTGGCATAATAAAAATAAATACAGAGAATAAATAGCAATGTCCGTTGACATTTTAAGGAAACACGGTTATCGCCCCTGATAGCAGTGTTGAAAGTTGCATCCGATATAAAATGTATAATAATACCAATCACAACGTAGGGTAATAGTGAATGAATGTTTACTTTGCCAGAAAATGTCTCAGATGATGTCTCTGATAAAGAACATTTTGTGCCTACTGAGTGGGCATGTATCTTTAAGACGGGATACAATTATACCGTAGTAGTACGAAACTTTTATGAGAAAAAAAAATCTGTATTTTCTTTATTGTTCTCAAAAGTATATGTTGTTACCACTCATTTGAACTGTCTCGACGAGACGGTTCAAATGAGTGTTAACAACATATACCTTCATCTAGAAATAAACAAAATGATTTTTTTTTCTTCAAAATTTATGATGTCTTTAATTTCATACTTTGCAAGTATGAGTTTACCTCCATTCTCCACACCGTTCGTGACCCCATTTGTTGCCGTGGCATCGGTGGTCGATTGTTTCTTGCCTCGCTTGGCGGCTTCCTTCTTCTTCTGGTCACGTTTCTTTTTGGAATCTGACGGCATCGTACACCAATGCCTACAAACACAGACATGTTGTGGTATGAACGACAAAAGCCTCTTCAAGTCGTATCAATTTTACTTGATAAGTTGATATTAAATATCTACATGGTACGACACTCACCTTCCTTTCAACTAACGGAAGTGCTGCTACAGTACCTTGGGCCCGGCTCTCTAATACAGTAATTGTAACCAGCACAAAGGCCGGGTCCTTCGCGTTTGTTTCACTTGCTGAATTAGCACGACAGGCCCTAGTCAATGAAAACTCGAATCGGACCTCAGACACGAGTCGTGAATGACAGAGGAAATGAATAGGGACTTTGGAATTTTTCCAAAAATCATCAAACAATGGGTACATAATTATGATACATATGCATTTTTCATCACATAATACATAACTTATTAATATGGCAGTAATGATCCTTGAAATGTCTTGATTTCAGCCCAATCTGTCTTGTTTTTGAGACGGACATAATGTGTGGTAAAATAAAAACTAGTTTTTTTAAATGTTTCTTTTCTTTAAAATTACTTTACTATTATTACATTATTTTATGCGTTATATGGGGTACAATTAATACAATAAAGTATTAATAATTTTGTTTATTACACCTTTCAAATTAAAACTTTCTGATAAAATATGCGTGCATCATGTAAACCTATCCATTATTACGGCTATGCAGATTAAAAAATATTCCCTGTAGCAAAATTTAAGAACGAGTATAACATTATTTTATTGTTTTCATTTCGTGAAAAATTGGTTGGTTGTTGATTTTATTAATGATTTCATCATGTTAGTTTAAACACTATTTATTTCAAATCATGGCGAGTGAAATACATACAAATGAGAACAGTATGAGAATTTGTTTTCACCTATACATATTTTGCCACGTTTCCTGAAACCAGGGTTGGCCGGGAAATACCGGGGGCGGGAAATACTCCCCAAAGTGGGAAATACCAGGAAATATGAATTTTGATGTTATTTTTTGATAATTCAAGTTATTTAAATTAAGTTTTAAGCTCAGTAATAGTTAATTAAACAATCAACAACTTAATAATTAGATATAGGGGTTAATTACAATGTATAGATCTGTTTCATTCCCAACTAGGGGTACTCATCAGGTGAAATATTTGAGAACCATGACATTTATATTTTGGTTGTATTATTTTTTTGTAAATTACTTCTTCATTTGTTAGGAAGCATCTGAGTGTCTGCTAGATACAATTCACAAGGATAACGTCAGCATGATCGGACTATGTTTAGACACAGGCTGTTAATTGTCAACCTTCTCCCAACATAATATTCGGTATCAAGAAATGAGAATAAATGATCTTAGCATGCATGATGTGCATACACAGTCTCTTACAAGTCTTATATGACTGACAATGTACTGATGTTTTATGCTTTGCATTTGTATTACGTATTTGTATTATTATTATGACATTTATTTAACATGAAGAACTATGGGCCACGATGGTTGTAGTACGATGCGATACAGTACCTAAAATCGTTAAAATTAGCCAAAAGCATTCTAATGTCTACTTATTTTCATGTACATTGATGAGACTTTAATATACTTAAATAAACCATCAGACTATGACAACAGGCTGTTAATTGTCAGCCTTTCTCTCACACTTTTGTGTCATACTGTATAATGAACCCAGGTAATCTGTATATGGTCATGTCAAGCTGTAAAACAATTACACTTGCACTGTACATGGATTATCCGTTATCAACAGTATTTTCTCAAAAAATTCCAAAAGCAGCTTTTTATTAGTGGCAGGTTACTATAGTAATGAGGGGTGTTTCTCGTATACAATAAAATATACAGTTGGCAAATATTACATATAGACTTGTATATAGGGAAGAAAATTGTCTAGAAAATAATGAATTTTTTTTTCTCTAAATAAACTTATTATTTCTTTTTTTATTGCAGAATGTTTAACCTGTAGGCTTATCAGTCTACGCAGATATAAACCATAGTAGATATAAGGGAATATAGCGACTCATCTTGACATTTTGGAATGAAAAAGACCACCAATATTCACTCTTATTTCCCGGGAAATTGCCAACCCTGCCTGAAACAGACAGTACTTCCGTCTTCTTTATTTTACAGCACCCGTCTACAGTAGATCACGGCACGGACTTGCAAACCATGGCAGTAATTTAACTTCAATTGATGATTGACGGAACTACACCCGCTGAATTACTGATGTGTTCACAACAAGAAAGCATGAACGCTGACCGAGTATGCTACGATCAGGGTTGGCCGGGAAATACCTGGGGCGGGAAATACTCCCCAAGGTGGGAAATACCGGGAAATATGAATTTTGATGTTATTATTTGATAATTAAAGTTATTTAAATTAAGTTTTAAGCTCAGTAATAGTTAATTAAACAATCAACAACTTAATAATTAGATATAGCGGTTAATTACAATGTATAGATCTGTTTCATTCCCAACTAGGGGTACTACTCATCAGGTGGAATATTTGGCAACCATGACATTTATATTTTGGTTGTATTATTTTTTTGTAAATTACTTCTTCATTTTTTAGGAAGCATCTGAGTGTCTGCTAAATACAATTCACAAGGATAACGTCATAATGATCAGACTGTTTAGACAACAGGCTGTTAATTGTCAACCTTCTCCCACACTAATATTCGGTATCAAGAAATGAGAATAAATGATCTTAGTATGCATGATGTGCATACACATAGTCTCTTACAAGTATTATATGACTGACAATGTACTGTTGTTTTATGCTTTGCATTTGTATTACTTATTTGCATTATTATTATGACATTTATTTAACGTGAAGACCCATGGGCCACAAATGGTATGTATGAGATACAGTCCCTAAAATTGTTAAAATTAGCCAAAAAAAGCCTATAATGTCTACTTATTTGCATACATTGATGAGATTTTTAAAATTTATACTTTAACTAGAAAAAGTCGATGGCGCGCCATCGCAATATACCCACTTTCCCCAAATGCTAAGTCCGAAAGGGGGAAGTAATCCATGATGGAGGGTCGGATAAAAAATCCGAATTCACTTTGCGCATGTGCACATGATAAACGAAGCTACATAGCAAATATGAGGCGCGTAGGTATGAAGGTGAAAAAGTTTTTCGAGTTACAAGGAAAAAATGGGAAATTCTGAGTCGGAAAGGGGGAGGTAATCGATGATGGAGGGTCGGATCAAAAATGGGAATTCACTTTGCGCATCTGCACATAACGAAGGTACATACTAAATATCAGGCGCATAGGTATGAAGGTGAAAAAGTTTTTCGAGTTACAAGGAAAAAATGGGAAATTCTGAGTCCGAAAGGGGGAGATAATCCATGATGGAGGGTCGGATGAAAAATCCGAATTCACTTTGCGCATCTGCACATGATAGAAGCTACATAGCAAATATGAGGCGCGTAGGTATGAAGGTGAAAAAGTTTTTTCGAGTTACAAGGAAAAAAACCAAAAATGGGAAATTCTGAGTCCGAAAGGGGGAGATAATCCATGATGGAGGGTCGGATGAAAAATCCGAATTCACTTTGCGCATCTGCACATGATAACGAAGCTACATAGCAAATATGAGGCGCGTAGGTATGAAGGTGAAAACGTTTTTCGAGTTACAAGGAAAAAATGGGAAATTCTGAGTCCGAAAGGGGGAGATAAATCCATGATGGAGGGTCGGATGAAAAAATCCGAATTCACTTTGCGATCTGCACATGATAACGAAAGCTAACATAGCAAATATGAGGCGCGTAGGTATAAAGGTGAAAAAGTTTTTCGAGTTACAAGGAAAAAATGGGAAATTCTGAGTCCGAAAGGGGGAGATAATCATGATGAGGGTCGGATCAAAAATCCGAATTCACTTTGCGCATTCTGCACATGATAACGAAGCTACATAGCAAATATGAGGCGCGTAGGTATGAAGGTGAAAAAGTTTTTCGAGTTACGAGGAAAAAATAAATGGGAAATTCTGAGTCGAAAGGGGGAGATAATCCATGATGGAGGGTCGGATCAAAAATCCAAATCACTTTGCGCATCTGCACATGATAACGAAGCTACATAGCAAATATTGAGGCGTAGGTATGAAGGTGAAAAAGTTTTTCGAGTTACAAGGAAAAAATGGGAAATTCTGAGTCCGAAAGGGGGAGATAATCCATGATGGAGGGTCGGATCAAAAATCCGAATTCACTTTGCGTATCTGCACATGATAACGAAGCTACATACCAAATATCAGGCGCGTAGGTATGAAGGTGAAAAAGTTTTTCGAGTTACGAGGAAAAAATGGGAAATTCTGAGTCCGAAAGGGGGAGATAATCCATGATGGAGGGTCGGATCAAAAATCCAAATTCACTTTGCGCATCTGCACATGATAACGAAGCTACATACCAAATATCAGGCGCATAGGTATGAAGGTGAAAAAGTTTTTCGAGTTACAAGAAACGTGACGGACGTACGGACGGACGTACGGACGGACGGACACCCGTGACGAAAACAATATACCCGTTTTTTTTTACAAAAAAAGTGGGTATAATAAACCATATCAGACTATGACAACAGGCTGTTAATTGTCAGCCTTCTCTCACACATTTTGTGTCATACTGTATAATAAGAACCCAGGTGGTCTGTATATGGTCATGTCAAGTTGTAAAACAATTACACTTACACTGTACATGGATTATCCCCGATATCAACAGGGATTTTCTCAAAATTCCAAAAGCAGCCTTTATTAGTGGCAGGTTACTATAGTAATGAGGGGCAGGGCTCACACTGGCTTTTTTTTTCTTTGCGCCAACACTTTCGCCAAATAAAAAAAATTGGAGCCATTTCAGTGAAGTTGGAGCCAAATTTTAAGCCAGCTTCAAAATCAAATATTTCACCATCTTAGTTTTTCAGACCGTTTTGAGAGACTTAATGTGATTGTGTCTCAGATGGTACCTCCGAAGATGCATTTCACAAAAACAGTTGAGATACATCAATGAATACCATCGCAACCACAGGTTGAAGTAACGGACCGAGGTCTATAAATACATTAAATATACCTAAAAGCATATAAGTCAAAATATAGGAGAGAGTAAAGAATTTGTTTACCTTATTTTTCACTTATTAATGCTTTTAGGTATATTTAATGTATTTATAGACCTCGGTCCGTCAGTTCAACTGTGATCGCAACTTGTCCTTGTTCATATATATGTTTTTCGGCTAATTATCGCATCTGCATGTCCACTTTCAACATCATGGATAGCAAATCCAGAAAATTCCATGCTAAAATTTAACTTGGCCATATTGCAATCTATCTGGAAAATCTCACTATAGTATGATGTCCTTCCATTTCACCGATTTACAGTTGCCACCGACTACCATTTTGCTGCAGATAAGACACATTACAAGATATTCAGCATTGCACACTTCTACATAATCACCACAAACAATTGTGCATGATAAGCAAAACTAACCGAATTTAACAATACGACAACTGAATGTTATCGCTGGCGTAGCCGATGATGTAGTGTTCAGTCATGTGACCACAATCGCGAGGTCATGCGCGGGAAATAGGAATGCTATATTTAGCAAAACTGGCTTTGCAACAAGTTGTTTTTTTTCAATATTTTTTTTATTATTACTTAATTTTTTTCAGGTCATATACATATATGTTCCGAAATACAAATCTACCGTAAAAATGATCTTTCACTAACTGTTTTGCTCACAGTCCATCCACCCAGGGCCTTTAACCATTACAATGCTGAATGAAATGTTGTCGTCTGCTGATTATTATTTTGTTTTCCCTTTTCTTCATCAAAAACATGCTCTCACAGCACTTTAGAATTATTTCCATTGAATTGCTGCCAGGTTGGATGACACTACAAACCGAGATCCCATCCCATCCCTATATGACCATAGTTGTTGCTGGGACATATAACCCACTGACTTACTTTCTCAGTTTCTGAAATGCTGCCATGGTTTATTGACAGAGAACAAAATATATAACAACAGCAGACGACAATTTTGGTTCCCTCATTTTAAGGGTTAAACTATAACTTGCATACACTAGGTTCCATGCAATTTTGAATAAAAGTATCAAAGAGGCTGAATCTCAAGTACGCATCAGCTGTTTCAAGTGAATACAACTGCGGATATTTCCTTGTTTACCAGGCCGAATTTCACTTCCTAGACCACAACAGGAGGTGCCTCTTGTTGATAAACCATGATAATTAACTTTGTAAAGAATCCCTTGACCAGTTTATGGCGCACGTTCCTGTTAATGATACATAACAAATCTGTTCCCAATAAAGTTTATACAGAGTAATTGACCGCCACTTAAAACTTCACATGTTTCTGTCAAAATTACACACAGGTGGACTGGTTATTGATTTTCTCCAAGGGAAATGTGCATGCTTAGAGGCAAGGGAAAACCCAGTCTGGACCTATCAATACACACACAGAGACCGTGTCCTGGGAAAAGCAGACTTGTGTCAATTTTGTTATTTTTTTACCGGCGCCATTACTTTCGCCAAATTTTGTTTTCTTGTGCCACATTCAATTTATTAGCGCATTTGGCGCCATTTGCGAAGGCCAGCGTGAGCCCTGAGGGGTGTTCTCTCATATACAATAAAATAAGACAGTTGCAGGGCTTAAAAATTCACTAGCCCCGCTCGCCATGGCGAGTCAATTTTCGCGTTGGCGAGAGGATTTTCTTGATCTGGCCCGATTTGGCGAGTGACAAATCGGGAAAGACCATTCTGTATTTTCCGAAAATTTACGGAACTGACAAAATTCGCATCTTAAGTTCCATTATTTTATTGGTTTTCCTAACACTTTCCGCGATCTCAAAACCGGAAATGATGTTTTTAATGTTTACATTAGAAACCGGATATTGATCAATTACAGCATCCCTGTACTAGACAATTGGACGTCCAGACAGTTGCTATGCGCTCGGCGGATAGTTTTTACTCACTCCTAAAACAGACCACGGTCTCGTTCTGCTGACAGTGTGCTTCGTGTGTTTTAGTAAGGGCATTATCACCAGATGCAATTTGTGCAGGGCGTGTCGCTGGAAGTGTACTGCGTTAACTACACACTTTTTACGATGGTCAGCGTACACTTGTGCTAATAATAATCAGCGAATATACTGAATTAAAATAGTTGCCAAGACATACATAGCCACTGCAAAATGAATCTGTGTATTGGAAAGGCTTAATAAGTGATGCGTAGATCGTCTTCTAAATAATGCAACACCCGTGATTTAATTAAAATTGTGGTTATGACTGGAGAAATGGGAGGGAGGTTATGTACTATTCTAATCGATGGTTCTAAACAAGTTAATTGCCTAACCTTTTTCGAAAAGGTATTACTACTTCTTGCATTTTCCTAAAATGTTGGGCAAGTAGCTTTTTGGTCTGGGCCAGGCAAGTACAAAAAGTGAATATTTTTAAAATTTTAAGCCCCTAGTTGGCAAATACTACATAGACTTGTATATAGGGAAGAAAATTGTCTAGAAAATAATGTTTTTTTCTCTAAATAAACTTATTATTTCTTTTTTTATTGCAGAATGTTTTACCTATAGGCTTATCAGTCTACACAGATATAAACCACAGTAGATATAGAGACTCATCTTGACATTTTGGAATGAGAAAGACCACCAAGATTCATATTTCCCGGTATTTCCCGCCGTCCTGGGAAATACTCTTATTTCCCGGGAAATTGCCAACCCTGGTTACTGTTGTTAACTTACATCAAATCCGTCTGGAAGATAGGGCCCTGTGTTTTCGGTGAAGTCTTCTATTGCATATATAAATAACAATTATGTCATAATTTTTATCTCGACAGTAGGCACTAATTTATTTGTATTCACATTATAAGGTTCTGTGTCATTTGAATGATTGTGTACAAGCTATACATTTCTTTCCAGCAAAAGGAATTAATAGTATTAAAGATACATGCTCATACATAAGACGCATGTTCTTTATAGGAATTAAATACATATATAATTGTGTCGCTATTCCACCAGTTCTAAAAATTGCGAGTGCCCACTATACAGATCTAATCATTTAGTAATATTTATTTTACTGATAGAGACGCGCAGTGGTATCAGGCTATTTTCATATGCAAATGAGACACGATATTTAGTAATTATTTATTCTAATATAATGTGTCACCTGAAAAAATAATATTTTCGACAGATTATAAAGTATGATCATTGCACATCAAAAAATAAATGTCCTTTAACATTTTAAGGAAATACGCTTATTGCCCCTGATATCAGTGTCCGATATAAAATGTATAATAATGCCAATCAATACGTGGGGTAATGATGATGGAACATTTTATTTTCCAGAAAATGTCTCAGATGATGTGTCTGATATAAAGAACATTTTGTGTCTACTGAGTGGGCATGCACCTTTAATAACACAATACACTATGTACATTCATTAAACTGTTGAAAACAGTCTATTTTATTGCTCAGGGCCGTCAACAAACACTATCCCCTATTATAATTAATTTATATTAACCAATTAATATATTTAAAACAGTGAAATTATTATTTCTCACAAATTTATTTTTAGGTCCGAAACTGTGTGGGTGCGACTTGCTCGGGTGTCAATCGATAAGACCATTATTCTTTCAGCTTAAAACTCACTTTCGATCGTAAATCAGTGTAAATTTTTTGTTGAAACACATTCTCAATTGAATATATTCAGTGTTTCTTGCCAGTTTGGATCGGTGTTTACGCTAAATATGCAAAACTATAACTTGGAAGTTGGATTTTCAAAAACACGTACACGATTTACAGTCAAAACACCCCCATTCTGGTCAAAACACCCCCTATTTGGTCAAAACGCCCCCATCTTCAAATGTTTATTGTCAAATAATTAACTTATTCTGGTGGTTTTCATGGGTGTTTTACTATAGTATTTTCATTTCGGGTACGCGTTGTGTACGAAGAATGTTTGTACGGGAAGAATTATGGCGACGATGTATAATTTCTGTCGAGTACTGCTAGATTTGTATACAATCCTACAAAATCATCGCCGATGATCTGTGCGGTCGGCCATTCAATGTTTACAAAGTCTAGTCCCGGCTCTAGCTGCGGACAATGTCTCGCTGTATTTCACCGATAACGGCTGGAAACCAGTATTCGGGTGTACTCGATTTGAACTCCAGGATTTAGCGGGAGCGATTCCGACTCTCAGCGGGGGAAAATGGGTCCAACTCGATACGAAACTCTAGTAATCCACCACATGGCATTTGTTTAGAGTACCGTTCAAGTTAATGATCCCAAATCTAGAATGTCCACCCTTATCGCATCGGCCGTTTTTGCCCATATTGATTTTGAAAACAAAAATCGGATAAGACGGGGCCTATCAATTAGGCCATTTTTTTTTTATTTGTTGGTTTACGGAATTTTTTTTCCGTGAGATCAGGTCGGTCGGTCGGAAAAAAATCGTAAAAAAATAAAAAAAAGTTTTTTCAATTTTTTTATTCTTTTTGGCACAGGGTTGGGTCGGTCAAGGAAATAAAAAAAAAAAAAGTGTCGAACGCGGATGCCACCAGCGGTATATTGAAGAAACTGACAAACGGGTGAACCAAAAGTGTTAAGTCAAAGGGTGAAGGTCATATGTAGTATAGCAAGGCAGGTGTAGCATACATGCAAATGAATGAAGTATGGAAATATTGAAGCAGTTAAGCAACTTATGTAGATGCTATGGCCAGTTTGAGAAACTGTGACAACTGGTTAACCGAAATTGCCAAGTCCTTTCTGCAGCCCTGTGAAGGTCAAGGTAATATAAAGTATGACAAGGCAGGTATAGCAAACATACCAATGAATGATGTGTTGAAATATTGAGCAACTTATGTAGAAGATATGGCCGGTTTGAGAAACTGTTACGAAGTGGTTAACCGAACATGTGACGGACAGACGGACGGTCCGAACACCATAAAAATCACCTTTTTAAGGCACATGGTTGGGTCGGTTCACCTTTTTAAGGCTCATGGTTGGGTCGGTTTGTGGTCGGTAAAAAACAAAAAGGCCAGTGATTGTGATAGAGTGAAACTTGTGTTAACCGGCATCGTCTCGGACCAAGAGTTTGTCGGTTAACGTAGGGAGTCGGTTCAGCAAGTTTCTTTATATTCTACATAGCAACTCAGTTTCATATTCACATACTGTTGCATGTTGATCACTGTGAATGGGTTGCGTAATGCGTACATATTAATACCGTATCTGGTATAATTAAATACAAGACAACGAAGCGGCGATATAGTTGAAACGAATATCAGTGGGGGTGGCACGAGTGTGGATTTGTGGCAGGGCAGTAGAGGACCCTAGGAAGAACGCATACATGAAATATGAAGCACATCGGAGCAAGAAAACAAGAAAAGAAAATCTGAAACAGAGATATATCAAATCATATCAATCGTCCATTCGCAGGTTGTTGTTGTTGTTGCTGCTGCTAAGATCAGGTTTCCGCCACTTACTTTTCTCGGCACAGCAAAAAAAAAAATCGGAAATTAATTTTTTTATTTTTTTCCACATTGTCAAAAAATCGGGTCGGCGGATCTGTAAACCAACTAATAAAAAAAAAATGGCCTTATGGCGAAAGTTAACACAAACTTCAGAGCTCACGCGAGCCGGAATTGAATTGCCATTTATCTCTGAATTTGTTGTGACAATCCACGTCATTAATACGGAAAATATTACTGATTGGCAAATCAATAATTGTGGGGGAAAACGGCGATGTGAAACTTTTGTGAACCCGAGATCCATGCTATTTTCTTAAATTCAAATCGATGTGAAACTGCTTGTTTCGACGACCCCGAGTCTACTCAAGGAGATGCAACGAAAAACATCCGTAGACATTCGTAAACGACTATCCGCACGGATAAAACAAATGGTACAGTGGAATTGGTCCTGGGAGAGGGCGGGGCACAGCAGACATTTTATTATTTTGAATGCGTCAGGTTTATATTTTACATGTGGGACAGTATCATAAGGCCAGTTTTTTTTTATTTGTTGGTTTACGGATTTTTTTTCCGCGAGATCGGGTCGGTCGGTCGGAAAAAAATAAAAAAAAGTTTTTTCAATTTTTTTATCCTTTTCGGCACAGGGTTGGGTCGGTCGGGGAAATAATAAAAAAAAAAAGTCTGTCGAACGCGGATGCCACCTGGCGGCATATTGAAGAAACTGACAAACGGGTGAACCAAAAGTGTTAAGTCAAAGGGTGAAGGTCATATGTAGTATGGCAAGGCAGGTGTAGCCAAATGAATGAAGTAGGGAAATATTGAAGCAGTTAAGCAACTTATGTAGATGCTATGGCCAGTTTGAGAAACTGTGACAAACTGGTTAACGAAATTGCTAAGTCCTTTCAGCAGCCCTGTGAAGGTCAAAAGGTCAAGGTAATATAAAGTATGACAAGGCAGGTATAGCACACATACCAATGAATGATGTGTTGAAATATGAAGAACTTGAGCAACTTATGTAGAAGATATGGCCGGTTTGAGAAACTGTTACGCAGTGGTTAACCGAACGTCGTGACGACAGACGGACGGTCCGAACACCATAAAAATCACATTTTTAAGGCACATGGTTGGGTCGGTTCACCTTTTTAAGGCTCATGGTTGGGTCGGTTTGTGGTCGGTAAAAAACAAAAGGCCAGTGATTGTGATAGAGTGAAACTTGTGTTAACGGACATCGTCTCGGACCAAGAGTTTGTCGGTTAAGTAGGGAGTCGGTTCAGCAAGTTTCTTTATATTCTACATAGCAACTCAGTTTCATATTCACTACTGTTGAATGTTGATCACTGTGAATGGGTTGTGTAATGCGTACATATTAATACCGTATCTGGTATAATTACATACAAGACAACGAAGCGGCGATATAGTTGAAATGAATATCAGTGGGGGTGGCACGAGTGGATTTTTGGCAGGGCGGTAGAGGACCCTAGGAAGAACGCATACATGAAATATGAAGCACATCGGAGCAAGAAAACAGAAAATATAGGCCATTTACCCGAGCGTTAAGGTTTTGAATTTTTGCATTCAATCTGAAACGCAGATATATATCAAATCATATTGGAGATATATCAAATCATATTGGAGATATATCAAATCATATCGAATCGTCCATTCGCAGGTTGATGTTGTTGTCGCTGCTGCTAAGATCCGGTTTCCGCCACTTACTTCCACCACTTACTTTTCTCGGCACAGCAAAAAAAAAAAAAAAAAAAATAATAATTATTTTTTTGGATCGGAGGTAAAAAAATCGGAAATTAAAATTTTTATTTTTTTCCACATTGTCAAAAAATCGGGTCGGCGGATCTGTAAACCAACTAATAAAAAAAAACTGGCCTAAGTAATAAATGAAATATGGTAACATTACTATTTCGGCCAACGCACACGTTGAATAAAATGGCAGTCGAATTAACTAAGTTAAAATAGGATGAGTTGAACGGCGCCCGAATTCACCAATTAATATAATCGTAGTAGCGATAGACACTATACATAACACAATCGGATCATGTCAGATTTTTTCGTAGAAAATTGGTGACACATGGCGCAACAAAATGGCGGCCACAACAAACAAACGTGGAAGAAACAAATTGCAAAAGTCCAGCACCAATGTTAAACCTTATTCGATATTTTATTTTACGACCGATGCAAAGGTGGAATCTCAATCCATTGCACAAGGCATCATACAGTCATTTTGTTGAGCTCGGTGTGTGGAGACCCCAAATTAATCATGATCGACATTATTCATGAATTGCTGTCAAACGTGGTCAGCCAAAAAAAAATAGATCGCGTATTGCAAAGATCAATCTGCCAATCAAAGCATTCTTGATCAGCGTATGCACTGTTTGTCATTCAGATAATGAAACAACTTGCACGATTTGTTTAATACATGATACTGCTTGTTACATAACTTATAACTATAAGTGTGCTAGCAGATCCGGAACTACACTGGTCACAAATGCCATAAGCCCAATTACTCTAGTAACAGTTACTTATATGTACTTGGTTTGAAAACTTGAACTAATCATTTTATGCTTCAATTAATTATATGAACAACAAAACAGTACCATTAATACATAAATTACTACGATTTGTTTCCGAATCGGTTTTTATAATCCAAATATGGAAATACCCAATTGAAAAAAATTGATGGGGTAACGTTTTTAAAATACCCAATTGATTTCGAAAGTATGGAGTAACAGTACCCAATGTCAAATTCCTTATCTGGAGCCCTGTTACATTATATATATATTTGAATTATAATGAAATAAAAAGTACATGATGAACCAATTATGTTTTGTTGTCATTCACCAAAGTCAAAACACCCCCAATTTGACTAAACCACAATCAAACGGGTCATGTTTATTGAAAAAAACGGACTTGTTTATCATGTTAAAAAGGCTCGTACATGTCCACTGAATTACTGTACAAATAATAATGACAAAATAAAATCGTATTTAACAAAAATAAAATTATGGGGGTGTTTTGACCAAAGATGGGGGCGTTTTGACCAAAATGGGGGCGTTTTGACCTGCTTCCCACGCATATTCGTTTCAGCGAAATCAAGCGTGGTTCTATTCTTAGAAACAATAAAGTAAACGATAAAAAGCGATATTTTCGGCAATATTTATGCACCAGTCAATGGAAATCCCCGCCCCCCCCTGGCCCGGGGAATAGCCGGGCATACCCCGGAGTTTTAACCTGTCACGATGCCCCGCACTGCGGGGACAACCCTGGGGCTTTAACTTCGCCAAAATATGCGGGGACGTATCCCCGGGGCTTTAACATACTTTTTAACTAGTTTTTTTCTGGATCTCAGCAGTCTTTATTTATTGAACTATAACCATGATATCACTGCGTGTTGTCCGTGGGCACACCTACACCAAATCACTTGGTTTTCGACCTCTTACTAGACTTTTACGAGAAGCAGGGGATAATGTGACTTATTCTATCATAGGACCCCCTGTGGTGTGGGGGGGGATCAGCTGCAGTGGTGCTGCCGATTCCTACGATGGAATAAATCACAGTATCCCCTGCTTCTCATAAAAGCCGGGTGAAAGGGGGCGGGGAGCCAAGTGATTTGGTGTGGTGAGGGAACCAGACACCAAATCATGGTAGCGTAAATCTAAAGCTGCTATTAATAATCTGCAGTACTCGTACCCATGTGTGGCTCCTCAGACCAATGGAGTCGGCCGGACCAGTTTGTTGCTTCTGACTGCTAAAATAAATCAACCGTATTTCCTGATTCTTGTATATTAAGAGCGGAGTAAATGGAGACTGGCGCCCAGTGATTTTGGTGAGGTTAGAAGTAGTCTGTAGTAGGCCCTGCTTGTGGGGAGAGTCCACTAAAATGGAAATTGTGCAAACAGTCGTAAAATCGCCCCAGAACAAGATAATGTATAAAGGTCAGTGATGAATTCTTTGTCCTCTGTGAGCAGGGATTCGAAACTGCCGACCTGTCTGTAATGACCTTTGCCGTTGAACGGACGTTAAACAATATTCAATCAATCAATCTTTGTCCTCTAGACTGGGTTGTACCCAGTGATTGAATTGTTATTTTTAAATGTTTTGTACATCATCTATACACACTGATTGCACAAGCCTTCTCTTCTCAATTTTTTTAATATCAGCTTTGAAATATGCCCCGCGGCCTTTAACGGGGATTTAACCTTACTGATGTCCCCGGGGTGCGGGGTCATTTAACCGGGGTTTAATCAGCCAGATTGCCCCGCACTGCGGGGACATAGCGGGGCTTTAACCGAGTCAAAATTATAAGCCCCGCTATTCCGCGGGCCAGGGGGGGGGCGGGGATTTCCATTGACTGGTGCATTACTGTCGGAACAGCCCATTTTTGCTGTGCCAGTTTCGACACTTAAATTTTGGGTCGCGGCGATTTTGCCGGGTCGGTCGCGGGAGGGGAAACATTTAATATTTTATTATACGCCTAATGAGTTTTGCTAGTAATCCCCGGAATTCTGGTCGTTTCGTCTAACTGCCAGTTCGTCTACCTTATTTTATATAGTAGGTGATAAGTCGTTTCGTCAACATGTATTTATATAGTAACCGAATATCGATTTTTACTTGTAGTATATTTGTGTATTACGTCTGGGTAATTTAGAAGAGTTATGAAGAGAACATGTTATGCTAATTAAAAATGTTGAGTAGTTCACAGAAAACCGATCAATGACGTTTCGGATAGTGGAGGCCGGCAGTAAGCGGGGAGGGAAGAAACTCGTGAGTGACCATGGATACACGTATACGGTCAGTGTAAGTGAAATATAAATGAAACTTCCCATAATACACATAACACATAAAAATGTTGGGCCAACGTTGGATAGATAACTAAAGCAATATATGTCCAATATCGGACCGATGTTTTGCCGACAAGATAATGGCCCGACTGCAAAACGATATAGGAACGATATCGTTTCAGATATCAACCCGATATACAAACTGTATCGGTCCGACGATGGTTAGATATGGTTTTGCTGACTGGGTTGTGTTTTACCTAACCCAAACATTGATAATTGGTGTTTGTCAACCATGTCCACAGTGTCTAACACCTTGTAGTAAACAACTACAGCCTACAGGTAATAATCGATAATTGGTCACTATACAAATACATGTTGACGAAACGACTTCTCAATTACTATATAAAATAAGGTAGACGAACTGGCAGTTAGACGAAACGACCAACATCCAATCCCCGGTGTCAAAAGCCTTTGAGATGTCACAGAAAACTACCCAAATTTCTTTTCCTTCATCTAAGGCTTTACAAATGTCATTGTATATGTAAACAAGTTGGTTAGTTGTAGAATCACCACGTCTAAATCCGGATTGGTACTGGGTTAATATGTTATTGGCAGTTAAGTAATTATATAAGTATTTGTGGATACACATTTCCATAAGTTTGCCTAGACAATTAAGTAATGATATTGGTCGGTAGTTAGTGGCGTTTGAAGGATTGGATTTCCTATAGATCGAGGTAACATTGGCCATTTTTCAAATGCCATAGGTCCGCAGAATTAGCAGACACCATTGTACCTTGTAGATATTTAATATGGGAGTATAAAACAAAATGGTTAAGATTTAGAGGCTTTTGACGTTCATTCTAGAAGTCGGCACGACATATCACTAATCACGTGACACCCCCCCCCCCCCCCCCCCGATATGTTTGGGGTGATACTCGATACATAATTTTTGCTCTAAAATACATAATTTTTCTGTCAGAAAATCGCATTTTGAGCTACGAAAAAACTAAATGACGACGAGAATATTTTGACTTTTTATTGATGAAAAAGTACTTTATGGATGAAAAAGTACTTACATTTAAATAGTTTTAAAATTTAATGTGTTTAATTGCCAAAAGATCGTGGACAGCAAAACGTGGAACAGACGGTAGGAGCCCATAAATTCATTAGCCTCGAGTGGCTCGAGAAACACGTAAAAGGAGTGGAATTCACGTTTCATGATGAAAATGGACTTATTACATCCTGTGTAGCATTTACTGACGACATATGTTTGGGAAATGCGGGGCCTAATAATTAGTGAACTGATCAATCATGTTCTTTTCCGTCGTGAATTCTATTTTTATCTAAAACTTTTTGTTCCGTCACGATGGGAATGAAAAAAATAGATTCACTCGTTTGAATATCAATTTAATTATCAATTAAAAGAAATAAAACAATTACTAAGAAGTCAGCTACACCTATGACGTAAGGGACTCACCAATATGTCTAGCTTTAGGTTGGTTTTCTTTCTTCTTATCAGAGCGGCAAAAAAGCATGTGTTGCTGCTGGCAAAGAAAATTTTTACCGGAAATTGCGCAATTTGATACGGACTGAATATTCCTTGAAATGATGATTGCTTAATAATGCGATGAAAACTATAAACATAAGATCTACAACGTATTATGATGAACAATAATTTTAGCAGAAAAACAGATATTTTAAAAAAATATTTAATTCTCAATATAACCATTTATTTTACTAATATTGATAGTGACGTCATAGATAACAACCTCGGGGGCGCCATTGACGTCATTTCTAGGATTGCCGTCAAAACGGCCCCTGTTAAAACGGCCCCTGGTCAACACGGCCCGTATTTGGTCAAAAAGGCCCCCTAAATCGGTCAAAAATGGGAAACCATATAGCTATATAACATCAATCAATTTGTTTTTATTATTTAGCAATATTGTAGTTCAAACACTTTAGCCGAAAAACTATCCCACCCTTCGATAATTGGATTAATCCTGCTATGCAATCAATAGAAAATAACTGACCATCAGGCTAGTGACATCGAGTATCGATTTTCATTATATTAATTATCATTATTATTCATTATATTACATTATACTACATTATACAAGCTATATATATACTATCAAAAACTCTGAAAAACAAATAAAATAAAAATTATATCTGATTTTTTTGGGCCGTTTTGACCAAATATGGGCCGTTTAGACCTTTTATTTTAGACGGGGGGGGGGGGGGGGAGGGGGTGGGGGAGGGAGGTGTTTTGACCAATTTAGGTCGGGGGCCATTTTGACTGTAATCCGTATACTGTAGTATAATGAACAATAATGATAATTAATATAATTAAATAAAACAACACAAACATTGTGTTATATTACCGTATTTTATCCGTATAGACACAACAACGTCATATTCCAGTTATAAATCAGACAAAGACTTCGGAAACAACGGTAAATATTGCATAATGTGTAGAGTAGGTGTACAACCAATATCCGGATAGTACTGTACGTAACAGTCGAGTGGTAATTAAGGTAGGTTTGCACTTCGGGTCGTAATAAATGAAAAGGCGCAAAACACAACACAATGCACGATACAGTTAATTATGTATACAAACAATTTATGAAGGATGAATATGAAACGAAGTGAATTATAGCTAAATTTACCAAGCATTGAAGGGATGATTTTGCGTTAATTTATTTAGTTTAGCTTCATGTGTTAGCCCCCATGAGCATGTACATATCGTCTCTCTAAATTCCCAGTACTAATCCTCCGCAAGGAAATCCCTGATAGAGAGACTTTCCCCGGCCAGTTCCGATTGAGTACAGATCCATTGGATGGGGGAGAGATCACTTGTCTTATATTTACATTTACAGCCTGATATTAATAGGTAATATATTTTTTTCAGATTGGGTTTGTCTTAATTTATTTACTTTAACTTCATGTGTTAGCCCACACGAGCCTGTACATATCGTGTCGTTAATTTCCCAGTACTAATCCTCGATAAGGCAGTCTATACTATAGACTTTCTCGGGGCCAGTTCCGATCGAGTACAGACCACTTGGGGGATCACTTGTCTTATATTTATATTTATAGTCTGATACTAGGTAATATACTTTTCAGGACTTGCTTGTCGCATATGCTAGTGGGTCCCGGGTTTTATATATGTGTGTTTCTGTATCCCGTTCATGTGCCAATGTTTTTGTTTTTCATTATTAAAAAAAGAGTTAGGAAGATGCGAATAAATATATGGTAAATGAATTGTGCAGATTTACACGTAAGGTTATCCCCACTCGCTATAATACCGGCCACCACATGTAAGCAGTCACTACTTTATAATGTAATAGATATGTATGTGTCCGGTGGTGAGCAGACCGTATCGTTTGTTTCCCAGCGGGGGTTCCCGATTGGGCGAATCTTCTACCTGAACGATCCCTTGGGTTAGTACCAGTCAAGCTCACCCGCCCGGACAGTTCACAACGCTGTAGATTTCGTAACTGCTCTACTTTAGACCTGATCACGAGCGAGACTGTAATGTGCAATGCTGTTAACTTCATGAGGTGCCATCATTGGAGACCGGACGTTAATAGTTGTTACATGATTATACGCTTAATTGTGTATATACAATTTTGTATATGCTTGGATCTGACTACGGGCTGGCAATATGTTCGGTAGGGTGCGCTCTGGGCATGCCTCTGGAGAAGAACCCGCCAAATATATTGACACTCCCCGCTAAAGTTATTTATTCCCAGTCTTTCGCCATACCCCGCATATACTTTATAATGACTGTATTATGTTTGATACGATTTGATATTTTATCTTATTATGTTGTTAGTAATGGGTGCTATGGTCAGTCAGTGTGGGGTACTGCTCCCCCAACATGTCAAATAAGTACATCTACCCCCCCCCCCCCCAACCACATATCAGAATATTAAATTATTTCAGATGTTCAGTCCGTTGGTCGATTTTGGGTTAGTTGTATAGCTCATTAGGTGATCCCAGAGCATGGAATTACAACATGGCGACCAGTGTACTCACAGAGCAGCCTGCACATTCGCAGTCCGATCATGGCATACTCTGTTTACCATGTAATGACCGTGACACTACACTGATTATAATCTAAGCATACTGTGTATGTGTGCATGAGGAATTATATATTACTCAATTGCAAATGCTGCAAGGTCGTACGTCTATGGCTCACACACATGCATATAATTACGATATAACATATACTTAAGGCCAAAAAAAACATCACAGCACATAAACAGTTCCTCACTTTGTGAACAAGCGCGTCCAAAAAACATGATGCAAAACGCCTTCCAATACGGAATCCAACTTCTGCCCGTCAGAAAGTTGTCTAACCATAGCAACATTCTGTTGTGTATGCCCTTCCCGATTAGTAGTTCTATTGCTCCCTTTGTCCACATTAGGTCAAAGGCTTTTTCTAAGTCTAGGAATAGAGCTACGACTAGTTTCTTTTCAATTTTAACTGTTTTAATAATTGTTTCTAATCGAGCTAGTTGATCCATCGCGGATCTATGATTTCTAAATCCTGACTGGGTTGGGCCTATTTTCTGATTATATTCAAACTTATGTTTTAGTCTGATGGCTAACATAGTTTCCATTAATTTAATGGTAGCCTCTTTCCATGCGTCCGACAGGGAGCATTCAGCCCAGGATTTATTTATTAGCAAGAGCAGTTGTTCCATTGATTCATGTGGGAGTTGTTTAAGTATATTATAATGTATTTTGTCTGCTCCTGGTGCAGTACTTTTTTTTTGGGTTTTAATGGTAGCATTAAGTTCCGACATTATAAATAACCTATTGAGGCAGTCAGTATTCAGGTCGGGTGTCAGAGTATGTTTGTCTACCTTAGCTTGTATTTGCGGGTCTCTTTTATCTTTTTATATTCTGAATTCTGATGTTAGATTACTGTTACTAGACATATAATTGTAATGATCTGCTTTTTGTTTTTCATCGCATATTAAGTGATAATGGGGACATTTGTTGTGTTGGTCTGACTCTTGTTCGATTAAATAAATTCCGTTACCTTTCTGTGCCTTATCGGACCTCACCGGCGTCCACCGAACATTACCGGAAATCACATGGAGTAGTATATAGGGAGTCAAAATGATACCACCAAGGTTGGGAGAGGTTGTAGGTGATAATAACGCTTCTATACACAGGGCAAAACACCAAATATGAAAAGTAGTCCCCAACAAAAAAAAAATGTTGGCGTTGGGTGCCGCAATACAGGGCAACAAAACCACCAGCGCAGGTGGTATTATTCTGACTCCGATATTTCGAAAAAGAGAAAAAAAGAGAGAAAAAAGGGGAAAAACTGGTACTTTTTGTGGGTGCTGGTACACACTTTTGTTTGTTGGATTTTTTTTGGGAAAGTTGTATCCACATTTGGGACGAAACATCCACAATCGTACTACCACCACCCAATTGTGGATACGAATTGCACACACATCCCTTTTTGGGAAAGTAGAAGAAAAATTTGTCTCCCAAGAGGCAAACAGAAATGGCAGACGACACCCATCCACATTTGGGACGAAAACATCCACAATCATACTACCACCCCAAAATATGGCATGGGAAAAAAGGTCGAGAAATCCGCAATTGGGACGCAAGCACACAAAAAAGAGGGGGCCGGCTAGATAGACCAAATACAAGCCAACAATTTCTGGAATACCAAACCTGTTTTCCACATGGGATGCGCCCCGATTCCAGAATCGATCCACACACGCGATCCCGAAGCAAGAAGGAGCCAACAACCACAAAAACATAGACTACACAAAAGAGGGACCAAATACAAGCCAACAATTTCTGGAATACCAAACCTGTTTTCCACATGGGATGCGCCCCGATTCCAGAATCGATCCACACCAGATTTTCCAAAATGGATCTGCCATCCAAAAACAATTTTTGTTTTCCACATCCACAATCGAACGCCCAATTGAAGATATGTTTCCCATTGGAATAGACAGACACAATGCCATACAAGGAATGCGAAACATGCGGCAAGGGTTTCGACAAACCCGCAAATCTTCGAAGGCACAGGGACCGCAAGAACCCGTGCAGGCCTCCCACGAGAGAGTGTCCCGGATGTGGAGGGAAGTTTGCCACCTACAAGACTCTCTGGCAACATCGCTCGAACAGGTGTCCCGAGGGGCCAGAAGATAGAACCACGGAGTGTAGCAAGAAGAAGGCTGCGACCAGGAAGAGGATCCTGGTACTGGAGAGGAAGGTGGTAGAGTTGGAGGAGGAGGTGGCTAGACTGCGGGATGGAAAACCTCGCGAGGGAGCGAACATCGACAGTGACAGCGACGACGACGAGACCGATTGGACAGATATGTAGAGAGAGGGGGATTTCCCCCCACTTGTTGAACTGGCCCCCATCTTGACTCCCAACGGCAAACAAAACCTCTCCCCAAAGTAGGTAGAAAAATGATACCACCCATTTATGTATTTGGGCGCATTTGGGAAAAGTGTAGAAAAATATTCGCCTCCCAAGAGGCAAACAGAAATGATACCACCCATTTGTGTATTTGGACACATTTGGGAAAAGTGCAGGAGAAATTCGTCTCCCAAGAGGCAAACAGAAATGATACCACCCAATTGTCCACATTTGGACTTTTGGGAAAAGTGTAGAAAAAATTCGTCTCCCAAGAGCAAAACAAAATCTAGACCACATCGAAAAACAGAAAACCTCTCCCAAAGGAGGTAGAAAGACAACTCGGAACAGGAAAGACAACTCGGTACAAAACAAGAAAAGACAACTCGAAAAGACAATTCGAAAAAGGCAAAGATATTTTTTTCAAAATGGCTACTCCATGTTGAAAGGGTCGCGACTACCAGAGTGTTGGTGTACGGAGTCGCTAGTTTTGGTTTTTTCCTTCGGTGTACCGGACTGTTTTGTGGAGCAGCCTGCGTTCCAGCACATCCAACTGGTTCTCCAGACGTCTCTCCATGTCGGACAGGTGCGTCGATTATTCAAACGAGCGTGCATCTTCTAGTAGATCCGTGGGGAACTCGGTGGGGCCCGCAAAACCAGGCGCGGTCACCCTGTGTTCTACGGGGGTAGGGGTTTCTTGTTCTTCTGGAGTTTCTTCGGGTTTTGTACTACGTTCCGCATCGACATCGTCCCAGATTTTTCGGAGTCTAGCACTACCGATCCCGTACTTCTTTTTGATTTCGTCGGCTCTAGTCTTCCCACAAGTGGAAATAATTTCTAGAATATTTTTCTGAGACAAATAGGTTTTTGGCATGCTTGCAAACGCTTCTATCTACATAGGGAACATTTGTCCAACATGGAATTCCCAAATTGTTCGAAATACCCAAAATACTTGTTCGAGGTGTTCGGAAAGGCCAAAACGCTTGTTCGCGAATACCACGGTGCTCGGGATTCTCCTAGGTGGGAGAGTATGTTCCCTAGGATTCCTATCTTGGCTATCCTAGTGGGTAGAAGAGGAGAATCCCGAGCACCGTGGTATTCGCGAACAAGCGTTTTGGCCTTTCCGAACATCTCGAACAAGCATTTTGGGTATTTCGAACAATTTGGGAATTCCATGTTGGACAAATGTTCCCTATGTAGATAGAAGCGTTTGCAAGCATACCAAAAACCTATTTGTCTCCGAAAAACATTCTAGAAATTATTTCCACCCGTGGGAAGACTACAGCCGACGAAATCAAAAAGAAGTACGGGATCGGTAGTGCTAGACTCCGAAAAATCTGGGACGATGTCGATGCGGAACGTAGTACAAAACCCGAAGAAACCCCAGAAGAACAAGAAACCCCTACCCCCGTAGAACACAGGGTGACCGCGCCTGGTTTTGCGGGCCCCACCGAGTTCCCCACGGATCTACTAGAAGATGCACGCTCGTTGGAAGAATCGACGCACCTGTCCGACATGGAGAGACGTCTGGAGAACCGGTTGGATGCGCTGGAACGCAGGCTGTTGGACGCGATTTCCGGCGATGCCGATTCCGAGTTCCAGGAGGAAGACGAGTGTCCGGAGGAAGAAGAGTGCCAGACGGAATCCGGGTGGGAGGTGCACGACATCTGAGAACCGTAGAGAATGCGAAGTGGTGGCTGGGGTTCTCTGTGGTGGCGTACGCGGTCTGCAGACCACTGTTCCCATTCGTGGCTCTTGAGGCCCGTAGACTCTGGAAGAACAAAACAGACCCCGACGCCCAGTTCGTGCACTCCACAAAACAGTCCGGTACACCGAAGGAAAAAACCAAAACTAGCGACTCCGTACACCAGCACTCTGGTAGTCGCGACCCTTTCTACATGGAGTAGCCATTTTGAAAAAAAGATCTTTGCCATTTTCAAATTGTCTTTTCGAGTTGTCTTTTCTTGTTTTGTACCGAGTTGTCTTTCCTGTTCCGAGTTGTCTTTCTACCTCCTTTGGGAGAGGTTTTCTGTTTTTCGATGTGGTCTAGATTTTGTTTTGCTCTTGGGAGACGAATTTTTTCTACACTTTTCCCAAAAGTCCAAATGTGGACAATTGGGTGGTATCATTTCTGTTTGCCTCTTGGGAGACGAATTTCTCCTGCACTTTTCCCAAATGTGTCCAAATACACAAATGGGTGGTATCATTTCTGTTTGCCTCTTGGGAGGCGAATATTTTTCTACACTTTTCCCAAATGCGCCCAAATACATAAATGGGTGGTATCATTTTTCTACCTACTTTGGGGAGAGGTTTTGTTTGGCTTTGGGAGTCAAGATGGGGCCAGTGCAAAAAGTGGGGGGAAATCCCCCTCTCTCTATATATCTGTCCAATCGGTCTCGTCGTCGTCGCTGTCGCTGTCGATGTTCGCTCCCTCGCGAGGTTTTCCATCCCGCAGTCTAGCCACCTCCTCCTCCAACTCTACCACCTTCCTCTCCAGTACCAGGATCCTCTTCCTGGTCGCAGCCTTCTTCTTGCTACCCTCCGTGGTTCTATCTTCTGGCCCCTCGGGACACCTGTTCGAGCGATGTTGCCAGAGAGTCTTGTAGGTGGCAAACTTCCCTCCACATCCGGGACACTCTCTCGTGGGAGGCCTGCACGGGTTCTTGCGGTCCCTGTGCCTTCGAAGATTTGCGGGTTTGTCGAAACCCTTGCCGCATGTTTCGCATTCCTTGTATGGCATTGTGTCTGTCTATTCCAATGGGAAACATATCTTCAATTGGGCGTTCGATTGTGGATGTGGAAAACAGAAATTGTTTTTGGATGGCAGATCCATTTTGGAAAATCGGGTGTGGATCGATTCTGGAATCGGGGCGCATCCCATGTGGAAAACAGGTTTGGTATTCCAGAAATTGTTGGCTTGTATTTGGTCTATCTAGCCGGCCCCCTCTTTTTTGTGTGCTTGCGTCCCAATTGCGGATTTCTCGACCTTTTTTCCCATGCCATATTATGGGGTGGTAGTACGATTGTGGATGTTTTCGTCCCAAATGTGGATGGGTGTCGTCTGAAATTTCTGTTTGCCTCTTGGGAGACAAATTTTTCTTCTACTTTCCCAAAAAGGGATGTGTGTGCAATTCGTATCCACAATTGGGTGGTGGTAGTACGATTGTGGATGTTTCGTCTCAAATGTGGATACAACTTTCCCAAAAAAAATCCAACAAACAAAAGTGTGTACCAGCACCCACAAAAAGTACCAGTTTTTCCCCTTTTTTCTCTCTTTTTTTCTCTTTTTCGAAATATCGGAGTCAGAATAATACCACCTGCGCTGGTGGTTTTGTTGCCCTGTATTGCGGCACCCAACGCCAACATTTGTTTTTTGTTGGGGACTACTTTTCATATTTGGTGTTTTGCCCTGTGTATAGAGGCGTTATTATCACCTGCAACCTCTCCCAACCATGGTGGTATCATTTTGACTCCCTATATACTACTCATGGTACCGAGAAAAATAAGCGCGGGAATGACAGAACAACAACAATAACAACAACAACAACAACAACATTTCTGTAACAAAAATATGAAAATATGTAGGCACACATTTCGATTTTTTTAAGTAAATATGAAATGACAGTATTTATAGTTACTTAGACATGGAGCGGCGAGAGTTTGAGAACAAATTCCCAGCTTACAACGGAAATTCTCTGACGGGCAGCAATGGAAAAGTAGGTTGTTACCATATGTACTAGTTAGGGTGGGTGGGGTAAGTAAACAAACAGTATAGGCACTTTATGGGATGAACGAAAACCTGATGTGATAATGCTAGGATCTCTATTATATATGAAGGCCAACGGCGGCCTTAGGCCATTATTATTTTTTTTTTCAATCAACGGAAGTGATGTCATTCACCTTTGACTGGTTTTGTAAGTTGCCTTTTGCCCTGCTCGCTAATTGTAACGCGTGCGAAGGCCGGGAACCATGCTGTTTATGGGCCGAGGTGTCGTAGGGCCGACTTGTCTCATGACCGAGGTGTCACTAAACCAATCACGAAACCAGTTCGTACTTCCGTTCGTTGAAAGAAAATGGCTCTCAGCCTATATGCGGATTAGTAAATTACAATTAGCGAGCCGGTTAAAGGTGAATGACATCACTTACGTTGATTGAAAAAAAATAAACAAGATGGCTGCCGTCTGGCCTTCTTATATAACAGAGATCCTAAGTCCAACTGGATAGCAATCATTATCACATCAGGTTTTAGTTCATCCCATAAAGTGCCTATGAGCAAACCGCCCGCCCCCAACACACACACGCAGACCCAAACCAGCTCCACCTCCATACAAACTATAGAAATGTGTATAGTTATTATACCCGCCCGCAACAAAGTTGTGGGGGGTGTATACTGGAGTCAGCTTGTCCGTCCGTCCGTCCGTCCATCTGAGTTTCCGTGTTTCCGTCCGTCACAAAACTTAACAATTGTAAATTTCCTTTTAACTTCTCTTTCCCTTTGCAGAAATCTTTCATATTTTACCCGCCCCTTCTCTGACACTCATACATCATTCTGCAACAAACCTACGACCCCCATTTATGCCAGGGGTCAAGGTCACGGACTTAGAAACTTAGAGAAAAAAACGAAAACTTAACAATTGTAAATTTCCTTTTAACTTCACGTTCCCTTTGCGGAAATCTTTCATATTTTACCCACCCCTTCTCTGACACTCATACATCATTCTGCAACAAACCTACGACCCCCATTTATGCCAGGGCTCAAGGTCATGGACTTATAAACTTAGAAAAAAACTAAAACTTAACAAATGTAAATTTCCTTATAACTTCTCTTTCCCTTTGCGGAATGCAGTGATATTTTACCCGGCCCTTCTCTGACACTCATACATCATTCTGCAACAAACCTACGACCCCCATTTATGCCAGGGGTCAAGGTCACGGACTTAGAATGTCTAGTTTGCTTTTTTCAACTGGAACCACCATCGCACTCTCCATATGTGCTGACAGTCTTTTATCTGAAAATGATAGTATGCGAGCTGGAATTCATTCTAGGTCAGGGCTGACGCGGGGGGAGGGGGGGGGGGGGGGGTATTCCGTAAGCCCCCGCTTACTGACAAATCTAGTTTTAATCCATCCGTTCGTCCATCCTTAAGTTTGTGTTGTTGCTTTTTGTCGGTAAAGGCGGCGGCCGTGATTGAAGTGAACCTTTGCTCACTTGCTTTAGTTATGAATATGTCACAACAACAAAGTTGTTTAAGCAAATTCTGGAACTATTGCCCTGTCAACTTACTAATAGCAGAAGTTGAATGTGTAATAATTAAAATATACACCTAGCCTAACAGGCAATGTGTCTATATCGTTGTTTATTTTTAGCTCACCTGAGCGAAGCTCATGTGAGCTATTGTTACCGCAATGTGTCCGTCGTCCGTCCGTGAACATTTTCAAACGTCTTCTCCTCGGTAACCATTGGGCCTATAGTCACCAAACTTCATGGTCATGGTCCTTAGGTAGGGGGATTACAGAATTGTTAAAATGACGTCATTACATAATCCAAGATGGCCGCCGTCTAAAAATAGCACAAATTATTCAAAAATCTTCTTCTCAACAACCGCCAACTGGATTTCGACAAAACCAGGTAGGAATGATCGATGTACAATGCTCTTTCAAAGTTGTTAAAATGGTGACCCCGGGGTCAAAAATGGGCGTGGCCCGTGGGGTTAAATTTTATTTTTGACCGAATATGGTCATGTTATATATCAAATCGAAGGTATCAATGAGGCGATCACTCTGGTGCATTTTTTTGTCGAAATCGGATGGTTATGTTATCCAAGATGGCCACCGAAAGGTCAAAAGGTCGTTCTTTTATTAGAGATTTCAAAATACTTCTTCACATGAACCGCTTGGCCCATGGTAGCCAAACTTAAAAGTTATGGTCCATGGGTGAAGCCTTTTCAGATTTGTTAAAATGGAGGTCATCGTTAATCCAAGATGGCCATCGTCTAAAAATAGCATAAATTCCTAAAAAATATTTTTCTCATGAAGCGCTAGCCAGATTTCGACGAAACTTGGTAGGAATGATTTTTTTGACCGAATATGGTCATGTCTATATCAAATCGAAGGTATCAAAGAGGCGATCGCTCTGGTACATTTTTTGTCGAAATTGGATGGTCATGTCATCCAAGATGGCCGTCGAAAGGTCAAAAGGTCGTTCTTTTATTAGATTTCAAAATTCTTCTTCACACAAACCGCCAAACTTAAAAGTTATGGTCCATGGATGAAGCCTTTTCAGATTTGTTAAAACGGAGGTCGTCGCTAATCCAAGATGGCCGCCGTCTAAAAATAGCACAACTTCTTAAAAAATCTTCTTCTCATGAACCGCCAGCCGGATTTCTACGAAACTTGGTAGGAATGATCGATGCACAATGCTCTTTCAAAGTTGTTAAAATGGTGACCCCGGGGTCAAAAATGGGCGTGGCCCATGGGGTCAAATTTTATTTTTGACCGATTATGGTCATGTCTATATCAAATCGAAGGTATCAAAGAGGCGATCACTCTGGTACATTTTTTGTCGAAATTGGATGGTCATGTCATCCAAGATGGCCGCCGAATGGTCAAGAGGTCGTTCTTTTATTAGAGATTTCAAAATTCTTCTTCACACGAACCGCTTGGCCCATGGTGGCCAAACTTCACAGTTATGGTCCATGGGTGAAGCATTTTCAGATTTGTCAAACGGAGGTCGTCGCTAATCCAAGATGGCCGCCGTCTAAAAATAGCACAAATTCTTAAAAAACTTCTTCTCATGAACCGCCAGCCGGATTTCGACGAAACTTGGTAGGAATGATCAACGTAGAATGCTCTTTCAAAGGTGTTAAAATGGTGACCCCGGCGTCAAAAATTGACGTGGCCCGTGGTATCAAATTTTATTTTTGACCAAATATGCTCATGTCATATATCAAATTGAAAGTATCGATGAGGCGATTGCTCTGGTGCAATATTTGTCGGAATCGGATGATTATGTCATCCATGATGGCCTCCAAAAGGTCCATTTATTCGAGATTTTGAACGTCTTTTTCTCAGGTACCACATGGCCGATGCTGGCCAAACTTCATATGAAGTTAAGATCCTTGTGTGAAGCATTTTCAGATTTGGTAAATGAGAGTCATCGCTTAATCCAAGATGACCGCCATCTAAAAATAGCACAATTTTTTTAAAACACATGAACTCAATGTCACATTCTCCTCTGGTGTTCATGGAGTCAGGTGAGCGAATTAGGGCCATCATGGCCCTCTTGTTTCTGTTATCATGGTATAGAAACTGACTTCTACAGGATTCAAATTGTAACTGAAACCAGAGCTCCAATTAAGCTGCGTATTTGCTTAAATACCCAATTAAAATTGCCAAAAACCCAATTGAAATCAGAAGTAGTGAGTATCAAAAAGCAATAACGATTTTGTGGTACCTTTACCATGCTGCAGAAAACAATAAACAAACCACAAATATAGCATATTTTTATTATTTTTCATATCTCGGTATTTCATTAGAATTGTCTCTAAGGAGACAATTCTAATGAAATGTCAAGATATTTTTTCATTTCGAAGCAACCTATTCAATAATTGCTGTCTGTTGATGTGTAAACTGTCGTGTGATTTTATTTTACCCAATTAAAATTTTGAAATACTCAATTGCTTCAGAAATGATGGAGTGACAATACTCGATTACTAATTCCTTATCTGTTGCCCTGTGAAACAAATCAAACACACCCCTATTTGGGATGCTTCTTACCGATAGATCTATAAATCATGGGCTATTACATTTAATGAACATTACTGTAGATACTCTATAAATATGTAACTGATATTTACATTCATTGCTCGTTAATTCTTCGAAAAACTTCAAACAATATTTACAATTGAGAAGTGCCAATTTTCTGAGCAGAATATTTCTGTTATTCGCCGCTGTAACCGACGAATCAAATTCAGTGACAGAGTTAAAATAGTATCTGGGGAAGCTGCATTAAATCATATCGTTAAAAATAGTATCGGCGGATGGTCACATAAATCGGCGACTTTGCATCAAGGTGTCGGTACACAGACAGGGATTGAATTCTGTATATTTTTTTTAAAAACACAACAAATAGTTGATTTTAACATGTCATATCATTTTGATGTTTCTTTATGATAATCAGTGTTCTTAATATTTATTGTTGCTTTATTTAATTAAATGCGTATTGGATTGATAATTGTTAGATTGCGATTTTCACAATCTGTACTGGTGCATAGGCTAATGTCATTCGCCATTGATCTATGGCGATCGTGGGAGAGCAGCGGGAGCGATTTTCCATAGTTCTACATATGTTTAATATACATAAAATAATTACTTGCAAAACTTTCACAAACTATCCACAAAGAACTGTTTGCTTTTTGCAAGTAAAATTAGTGGCTTTTCAACTTGTTTTCTTGTTCTGAAATTGATGAAACAAATGTTAACAAAATAATTTGAGACTCAGAGCCTTCAATCAAAGCTCCAGATAAGGTGCATATTGGATTATTTTGCGCGCTTATATTAGCAGAATACGCATTGATTATCAAAAGTGGGAGTATGGTCTCGACTCCAGTTTTCGGGGTAGTCAGAGTTTTCGGGTTATTCAAATATTTTGTAATTTATAGACATGTGTGCAGTTGCGATGTAGATTAAGTCCTTTAAAAATGTCACCAATTCCAGCGTTTGGACTAAATACTGGTAATTTTTGCCATTTAGGTCATTTTGTTCACGAACCTACCGTGATTTTCTGCATCCGCCATTATTCTGCTCTTTAATATTGTAAAAATCATAAACAATAGAAAAGTTTCAAGTTTTCCTTCACTGTGCCTCATTCATCTGCGAGATGTTCAACAGCCAATGAAAACTCGGGACGAATTAGCAGATTTATTGACACTTTCGGAACATATATACACCGAAAACACCAACCATAAGTTAAGATTCAAGAAGGCTGACTCCTGTGTTGATAAACGCACTGACGCAAATTTTAATCTAACAACAATCTTATTTTGAAGACAAGAAACATTGAAAGTAATGTTTACCATTGGATTGAACCGACAAGTTAGCTCATAATTATGTTATGTTTTATAAAAAACGCTAGTTGATGAACTTGTTAATACCCCGAAAACTAGACCCACCATCATACAAAATACTCACAGCAATGTGAAAATACGCATAGTAGTAGTAAGGGAGTCAAAATGATACCATACCACCTACCGTGGTATCGTTTATAACCCTCTATAATACCCCCACCACCCCCGAAAATCAAAAAATTGGTTAACGAGGAAAATTGGGTCTCCCGACAGCAAATTTATGAATTTTTGGAGAAAATAATTTTGAGAAGAGGGAGTCCCAATTATATTGGTAATTGACTTTTGAAAAAAAGTCGAAATCATTCATGCAAGTATTATCGTTTATATTCCTTCTCCATTTTTCTTCTCCGATATGCTAATTTATTTCGCAGATCAGCAAACTAATTCTACCAGCTCTTATTCTACCACGTTCACCTTTAGCCACCTGACAGCGTAGTTGCTTATGTCTACAAAGAGTTTTGGCACTAACGAATTTTACAAGGGCTCTAGGGCATTGAAATTGTGGGGGGACACAAGGAAAACTTTCTACGTCTCGCTAGATGCCTTCGTAGATAGTTCTTTACACGTAAACGTACAACAAGTCTCACACTCCATTATATATGTATATAAAATTTATCTGTTCAATTGGACGTCAAAAAAACATTATGTAAATTTTTGACGTCCAATTGAACTGATAAATTTTTATATGTTATACAAAAGTATATATACAAAAGTAATAATACAGAAAATATGTAACGCCAGAAAACTAGAGCAGAAATAGAAAGTTTGAGAAGAGAAGCCGAATTCTCTAGGGATTACTTTATAGTACACGGTTGAGAGTTAGGGGGTTGACAAGCTGATAAATGCCACAAAGAATGAGGCGTTTATGAAGCGGTTTACCCGCGCCTATAAAATAAAAGAGGGGCATTTTACAAACATCTCACTAGCGGATGAAGTTGGTAACAGAATTCAAAAAGAAAGTAATTGCGGAGTTAAGGGCTAGTGTAATAAAACCTTCAAGCACCAATAATTTGTCCCAAATTTAGACACACAGGTGCCCAATACAAAATTAAAAGATCTCTCGTCGTTCGCGATAGTGGAAAAAGGTGAAGATACTTGGGGGCTCTCGATTGAAACATTGGAAAAGTTAGAAAATGGAAGACGGGTAGTTACATTATCCTTTCGTAAAAATAAACATTAACATTAACGAGTCTGAACGCATGTCCGAGAAACTCGCTCCGTATAAACTAAACAATTTTTATTTTTAGAGATATTCATATTCTTACAAGCTAGAACATATGGAGGAAATTAAAAATGGAAAACCTGTAACTATAATTAATGCACAAAAATCTCGGTGGTAGCGAACCACTATCATCAATGAAAAACCGTTAAAAAATGGCTGTCAGATAAGGAGCAAACACGACTAATGTCCGATAAAATATAAAAGACAGAACCGAATACAAAGTGGAAGTTTGTAAGATGGGTAGAGGTTTTCGTAAAGCTAATACAGGGTAAGTAGGGAAAAGATTTGGACTTACATCCAAAGAAGCAGCAGGAGGAGAACTTCCAGAATGGGCTGAAGAATAAAAAAGGTATGTATTCTTTAGATAAGTATAATGACGACCTTTGTCTGTTCAGGTGTGCTAGCTATGCATATGACAGATTTAAAAGACCCGACAGATGTACAGAAAAGGCGAAAGAACTTAGTAAGCAATATTTTGGTAGTAATGTGTAATTCCTTTTTCAGATCTGAAAAAAGGTTGAAGAGTTTTTTAAAATCGGTATAGAAGTATATCAACCCTCCCAATGTAACGTATGGTGGTTGGAAAAGGTACCAGCGCACTATAAGGCAATAGGTAATAAACCAATGACAATAGGGACTGTTTAATAATCACGCATTTCTAATAAAAAACCTTTAAAAACCTATCTAAAATTTACGCCTGCGATAATTGCAAGCAGAAATTCACGAAAGCGAGTAATATGAAGAGACACGGACCAAAATGTATGAAAGGTGAGACAAAAGTAGTATGTGATGGTAATTATTTAGAGCGCCGCGTTCGTCGTTCGAGAAAAGCGTTCTACCCAAAAGTTCTAACAGTTTATGGGGCGATCGATTGGATGTACTCTGTGGAAAAAAAAAAGCGCGATGGGAAATTCACATTCACCACGAACAGTGTGGACACGGGGTGAAAGAGGATGGATTTTAGGAGCTCCAGTAGATGGATACTGTCCAGAAACCAATACCGTATATCAATATCACGGCTGTTACTGGCACGGGTGTGAGATTCATGCAAAATTCATAGAAAAGAAGAACGGCGCATCCACTATGAGAAGAGATACACTTATTAGAAGAAGCAAAGAATTCAACCTAGTAGTTATGTGGGAATGCGAATTTCAAAGAACTGGTAAAGACATAAAGATCGGTTGCGACACTACTCTTTATCCATATCAGTAGTATACGATTTTGCGGATATCTCAACCCAGAATTTGAAACTCTCGGTGGTTAATAATCTAGAGTACGAAGCCGAGCACGTTCCGGTAAGCGTTTAGTATAGGAGATAATTTCTCAGGAACAGTAACTCATATTTGTGATTAAAAGATCCCGCAAAACTTATAGAAAAAAAATTCGTAGAAGATTTAAAAGTCAGGGGAAAAGCTATAAGAGAAGAATGTGGTGGTCAAGATATGGTTTAATACAGAAACAATTTACGTAAAAAACCAAATCGCCAAGATCGAACAGTGGATAGAGCAAGTACCGATTATAGGTTTTAACAGCAGTAAGTACGTTATAAAACTTAATAAAGAAATACCTAGTAGGCGAACTGGCATCAAAACAATAAAGAAAGTAATGGTCGGAAAACGTGCAAACGCAACAATATTTTCCTATTTACTCCAGAGTTTAGATTTCTTGATGTAATACTTTATCTAGGACCGGTTGTAAGTTTACGATAGTTGGATAAAAGCCTACGAGAATGCAAAGGACAGAAATCTTTCTTTCCTTATGAGTGGTTCGATTCTCCAGACAAACTGGATTACCCAGGACTACCGGATATAGAGAATTGGTATTCCAAACTATCTGGGAAAATGTTTAATAGATGAAACTGAATTAAGTAAATGTCGTAGAATTTTCGAAGAAAATAATATGAAAACTTTCAGAGATTGGTTGAAATATTTATAACGATTTAGATGTAGCACCGTTCCTAGAAGCGGTGGAAAAAATGTGTGAATTTTATAAAACACAAGAGGTGTGGATATTTTCAAAGATGCGGTAACACTACCTGGAGTAGCTATACAATATTTATTGAGAGGAACCATTAAAGAACAAAAAATCTTCAAAGACGATTATACCGGAGGATGCTCTATATGCACCAAAAGAAGAAACATACGAAATGATGAAGGACGCTCTAGTTGGCGGTCCATCAATAGTATTTAACACGATATGCAGAAGCTGGTGTTTCAAAATATTAGATCTAATTCCACAGGAATTAACAAACCGTGCAAGGCTGTTTTGGGGTACGACGCAAACGCGTTGTATTTATCTACGTTAAATAAAGAGATGCCGTGTGGAGAGAAACTATACACCATATAGATACCCCACATAACCCTAAATTTATTAAAAAGTTTTGTAAAAGAGTTTTATCCGGTGAGCTGGTTTGGTTTGCGGAGGTGGATATAGAAGTTCCACACAACTTAAAAGATAAGTTTTCTGAAATGTCCCCAATATTTATAAACAGAGAAGTAGAGGTTGATGAAGTTCCCACACACATGTTAAAATATTTAAAAGATTACTGGGGCGAACAAGAGGAGATGGAAAAAATTGGTGGGATCTATGACAGCCACTAAAGTATTGCTGTTACGCGCCACTGTTGAAATGGTATTTAAAACACGGCCTAGAAATAACTGGAGTTCATCGTGTTTATAGTTTATATTAGCGGAAAACCATTCGAATGGTTCGCAAAAGAAGTTACAGCCGACAAGACGACGGGTGATGTAGAACCAAATAGAAAACCAGTAGCCGACATAATGAAATTATTAGGAAACTCGTGTTGTGGTAAAATGATAGAGGCAACGGAGAGACATTTAAATACGACATATACACAAAACGAAACCTGTGTTGACAAAGCATTAAGATCCGCGTATTTTGATGATTTGGAAGAGATAGGAGATGCGTACGAAATATCTTCAAGAAAACCAGGTGTGCGGTAAAGAGACCATTCCATTGTGGAATAGCGGTTTATCAACTAGCTAAATTGAGTAATGTTGGAAATTTTACTACGAATTTCTTGACAAATACAGTAAAAAGAGAAGACTTTGAAATTAATACAGATGGATACGGATAGTATGTATATAGGAGTTAGTGGAAAAAACGATAGAGGAATTGATTAGACCTAACTTACTTAGACGGGTTTTGTTGAAAAAAGAAAAAAGAAATGGTTGGGCTTGGGATAAATGGAGCGAAAGAGAGCCCGGACTTTTCAAAATGGAATTTAGCGGAGATAGGGGCGATTAGCGTTATTCTAGTAAGTGTTATTTTGTAAGAAAAATTTTAATTCTATTAATAAAAACTTCCTGCGAAAGGAATGTACCAAGAGAACTAACAATTTAAATTGGGATAGATATAAACGAGTACTAACCGAAAATACTAGAAGATGGAAAACACATTATAGATGTAGCACAAAATAGGGGATTTAAAAAAAATGAAAGACGGTGTTATGAAAACGTACTGTCCAACAAAAATTAGGACTTCGGCATACTACGATAAAAGACGTGTGTTACCAGACGGAATACATACAGAACCTCTCTAATGATTTATTTAATAATTTTGAAAAAAATTATGAAAATTAACAATCTAAAGACTCTGATGATCCGGGGGTAGCTGGGTGTCAGAAGGCACCGCGAGAAGTTCTTCGCGAAACAAACCCTCGAGATGGCCCATCATCCAAATAGTAGAACACGGGCTCATCGGGCTTGGTAATAGATCGATCTAGATGATATACATTGAGAGGACACACGGGATCAGTCGCGCGGCGGCTGCCACCTTCGAGCTCTCCCGGTTGATAGAGGTACCGGACATCAATATCTGATGGAAGCCGTTGCTCCTCTCCAAACCAACGGGTCGCTCCGGCGAGACGGAGGAGAGGGCTCGCTCGTCACCCTTTTAAACTTGATGGCATCTACGGGCTCTTACCTATCAATTCTGGTCACCTCTCCGTTCAGTGCGGAGACCACGGCGGGCAGTCTGGCCACCCACTCGGTCGATCGCGAATGAGGGTCTACAAGTTCTTTAGTCGTATTGGTGTCCGAACAGTCTCTCAGCCATTGGGTTCGATTGAAGGCGTTCCGCGATCCTGGTCCGGTGGATGTTGACGCGGCCAGCGTCTGATAGAAACTTCGTGCTTAGACAATAGATGAGAGACCGCGCCCATGAACTCGCGGCCGGGATCGACCTGGAGAAGATTCGGCCATTTGAGAGGACTCTCTTATATATTCGGGAGAGAGCCTCGGCCACCTCCTTAGACTCTTTAGTGGCCAAACGGCTCAGCCCCCTTATAACGACTCGCTACGTCAACGACTGTCAGCGCGTACTTGTTACGTCTTACGACCGACGCGATCGTGAGGGGAGAACAGGAGATCCGCTTGGTGAACTTGGTTCGGTACTGGCACGTCGAATTTCGGGGCGCGGAATATTGTGAGGCGCGGGTAAATAGATCTGCCAGATGGCCTGCTTCTTGAGCCATTCCTTGACAGCGTTTTCTGAAATCCTTGGTCGCCGCCCAGCGAGGTTCTTGATGGCAGCGAGTCCCTTCCAGTAGCCACGGGGGCTATAGTACGTGTTCGCTAGCTTGCGCGTTAGGCGAACTGATAGTTTGGTATTAAGTTTGCGCATGTCATCGTATGCGATGTATTCTAATATATTCTGACAATCTCCACATGCCCTCGCCAGATCGTCCTGGTAACTGCGTCGATAATAATAAACCTTTGTTGGAAGTACAATTGCGATTGGGGGTTAAGTTCTGAAGGAAATTGGGAAAATCTAATCCCCAGGATTGGTGGAGGAATATAACATCCGCTTTTGCGAAAAGGGTGGCCGCTTTTTTCGTCCTCCCCGCCACGTCTCGAGAGAATCTCGGGCCAGACGAATCATTACCCTTTGCACCAGCTATGCGGTGTTTAAGGGCTGTGTAGCCTACATCAATCATAGGCAAAAATAAAGTTCGGTTTCAACTGACTCTCGTTCTTCTATATATATATAATTATATTTAAAAATGTTATTTAAAATAATTAATTTAAAATCTCGATTGAATATTAGTAGCCGACGAGACCCCCCACAACCATTCCACGACGATGAACGCGATCTCGCGGTCTTTTTGGGCCTCTGACGGTACATAGAAATCTGAAAGTTGGGGCTCGCGAATCCAGCGGCGCGAGACCCTTTTCTGCGGATATGCCAGCGCGTACTCGCGGTTGGCTTCTTCAACGTTTCTGAAAAGTTTGTGCTGGCGTGATTTTGTTTCGTGGCGAAGCCTCTTCATTGACCCAGTCAAGAGGGGTGGGCGGTTCGTTTTTCCGACCACGCTTCCTTTGCGCTATTGAATTGTTCTACAGCTAAATCGTGACGCGTACTCTCCTCAATCCGCGTTCGAGTTTTTGTAGTTTTAGAGAATAGAAAGTTGCTGCCGGTGAACGGCAAATGCGTTTAAGAGCGCAACACCTATCATCATTGCGATTGAAGCCGATTTATTTTCCATATATTAACTGTTAGAATTCCAGCTTTAACTAGATAATCTCGGGTCCAAACTGCGGCCGCTACATCTAAGGTCGCGAAGCCATACGTCTCTCACAGTAAAGTCCAATTTGGGAGCGGATCCTCCTAGGGCCATCTTTGATAGTCGAGCATACCCGATACTGAAACCCTGATATCACCACGGCGGGTGATAAAGCGCATTCACTAAACATTTTACGTCTTGTTCAGCCATTATTTGCATATAAAAGGGGTCGCGATCAATGTTTAAATGGGGCGCATCCAATCGCGATTGGTGTTTCGTACTTTCTTCTGAACACTGGCTGGTTGTTTTTTCGATAATATGGGGTATTTTCACACGCAACCAGGGCACCAACAACTGCCAGACCACCACCAACAAACCCAACTCCATATTCACGAATTTGGGTGACAAATTCAAAGAATTTGGGTGTGCTTCCAATTCGTGAATTGGGGGTGTTGTTGTACTCAACTCTCGTCTTCAGATGTTTTGCTGTCTCCGTCCCCGATTGCAACCCCAATCACGATTGGAGTTTGTTTAGCCTCTCGAAGCTCGGCGAGTATTTTTTATTTTGTTTAACTTTTTCGGGTGGCAGCCGCCGCCCCGCCCAGCTGCCTGTCTTTTGGGATTTTTTATATGCGGTATGTCATCCAGTGGCGGAGTAACACTCGGGTTCGATTGGGTTGGAGCAATCGGGTTCAACTCCGTCACTCTCGCGGGTGTGTGTCTTGTGTCATCATTTATAATATTAGGGCTTATAGTTCGTGGGCATATATGTCCAAATTGACAGTGTTTACCCGTGGTCAACGCGGTTGTCAGCGGAGCTAAGTACATTCCAAACTTGTGATAAATTGAGCAGCAGGCTGTTCTAAGAGTGTGACCTATAAAAGGGTCAGTCTCTAGATCGTCAATCAATCCGCGGTGTTTGGTATAGGGAGAAGTATACTAACGGCGGTTGCGTACAATTGAATAGCCTTCCGATCCGAGAGTTTTTGTCATCTCCGCTCCAATTTGGATTCGTATCGCGCATACTTTTATCGATCTCCGCATCTGACATCTTATCCACCTGACTAAAACTGAGAGACGCTACCGAGATAATGCTCCGATTGTCCCCCCAGCAACCAGCGCAGCTAGCCGCTCTCGTCGCGCCGCATTTTTTCATTTTCATTCGGAGTCGTTGCACTCAAACCCAATACCAACCGCCGTTGGAGTTGATTCCGATTGCTCTGTCGGATCATTACTATGTTGGCAGTCGGAGTTGAGGTTTCTTCTATTAGCTGATCGAGAAGTTCCGTCGCAGTTCATTTTTTCTTAAAATTAATTTAACTATTCTAACAAGTCTCATCACTTTAACATATTGGGCAAGCGCACACCCTGATTACTTATGATCACCATTATGCTCGCAAAAAAAGCTCGCAGCGGAGCACCAAATTGTTAACATTGTTAACCATTGTTCAGCATTTGTTCAACATTTGTTAAGCATTTTGTTCAGCATTGTTCAGCAATTGCTAAGCATTGTTCAGCATTGTTCAGATTTGTTCATTTTGTTCAGTAATTGCTAATAATTATAAAAATTAATTGATAACTTCGTAAGCAGTTGGTTGATCAGTCTTAGCAAAAGCTTGGCGTGCTTAGTTTTCCGAAAGCATCTGTTCGAACCTCCAGGCGCTCCTCGCGCGTTAGGGATAACGTCATTCTCTAGAAGAAACATTCATCGAATGAGTCTCGGTCCTTGCAGTGTGGAAAGTGGGCGACCCATTTCGTTTGCTCGCGCAGATCCTTGAGGACGGCGTTGTACTTTTGAGTGGATATCCATACGCTTTGTTGCCTAGCATGGCGGCCAGAAAATAAAGCGAGCTCGGAGAGCATGTCCTTCTTTTTGGTCATCGCCGCCTTGGCCGAGCAATCGTCAATCACATATAGGGTGGGCTCACCCTGGTAATCTTTGGTATAAAACCACGCAACCAATCGTGAAGCCTATCACCGGGGTCAATAACGTATACCTCAGGGTCGGTCCATATTCCACGTTCGCCGCTGAATAAGTATCGTTGTGCCGCACAGTGGGACACAGGATCACAATGTGACAAAGAAAAGGCATCGCGGTAGGACTCCTCGAGCAAGTCGAGGAATGAAAACCTCCGTTTTTTCCACATCCTGTCTGCCCACATATTATGGCAGAGTGGGCATCTCCAATCGTGAATTGGTATTGATTGCTAATTTTCTTAATTAATTAATTCTTTAGAATTATCAAATTTATTAATTAATAAATCGTTAGAATGATTGCTATTTTCTTAATTAATTCTTTAGAATTAATCAAATTTATTAATTAATAATAAATCGTTAGATGATTTTTTTATTAAATCAATAGAGTATCGGCCATCTTCGATGTTGAGTTGTGCGTCTGTAATTATATATAAGTACACGTTCAATGGCCCGGCTCCTGTCCGCCTCTTTGGTTATCTGGATCACACACCCTCGCTAGCGTTCTCAACTTGGCGTCCGCTGCCGTGTATTTGTGGTCGTCGTCGCTGGCTCGCATGTCTAGCCATAACGCGTAATTTGGTATTCAGGAACTCCGCGAGGGAGACGGTCCGAGAGATTGCAGGTCTTTGGCAACCGCTGCAACCTCCGGTGGAGAGCGCTTAGAGCCGGCAGCAACTGCATTTCTTACTTCGTCCCACTGCTGGTGCGCGCGAAGACCCCGCGCTGTAGAGTTGATTGGGAACTCCCTCGAACGTCACCTCTACCTTCGTGATTTTGGGGTTATAGAATTTTTGTCGGTTTTTTCTAGCACCGAACGCGAACCGAGCATCCTCGAACAACAGCATTATACCTTTCATCGATGCGAGCGGGGGTACGTTGACGTTAATATTCCACAATGTGTCGCCTTTGTCTTTCGTCATCTTGCGATGGCGAAGAACTCGGTCGTAATAGTAGGCAACGCGCCCGGCGTACTGGGTTCTGGATCCAATCGCGCAAGTTTCGGGCATCGTGACCATGTCGTACTCCAGCGAAAAACATTATCGATCGTATACGTCGATAACAGGTCGCTGGATTATGAGACTCGGCCGTAGTCGTTGAACGTTAGTTCGTAATTCGAGGCGGTCAGCCAAAGCGCTCTGATAGTAGGGCATGTGACTCTCCAGCAACCTCAAAGTCGAGCGGGATGTAGAAGCGGTTGCCGTAAGCGCCCGCGACCGCATTGTCACTCGCGTTGTTATCTACCTTGTTACCAGCCCCCGATTCTAAGTTTGGGTTACGTTTTCCTTATTTTTGCTGGGTGTCAATACCCTGATAGACAGCGTTTTCGCGCTCTTGCGCCGTCTTCCATAGGTCCTGATAAACAATGGTAGACGTCGCTGTGCGTCGATCGACATCACCTCATTACCAGAAATCTTTATCATGGTCTTCTTGACGATGGCGCGACCAAGGTTCTGAACGACGGTTCGGTCCTCGTCCGTCGACGTAAGCGAAATAGTGAAAGCGAGGCGAACAGTACCCGGCACAATGACGTCGTTAGCTCCGAGGTTGGGGTAAGCGGACCAAGAGCTGCTGGTTCTGGTCGATCGTCGATGGGTTGTTCGTAATAACGACACTCTGTCTCACGCCTTTTGCCCCGAGGGGCTCACGCAGTCTGCGGTATGGATTGAGTTTGCGACCGTATTGACTCGAAGACATATTTAGTGAAACTATATTAAACCCTTATGGTTTTGTCTTTAATACATAATTAATTTTAAGAAATTAATATGGCTGATTACGATATTGACATGGATGAAATCGGCAGAGACTATTACGTCGATGCGGATGAGGATGATTATGACATAGATGATTATAATGACGAAACGCCCTTGATACAACCTCCAGTTCCAATCCAATCGGGGGATTAGGTGGCGCTACCGGCAGCGTTGGTCAAAGTCGGGAATTACTCGAGGGAGCTGTAGACGACTACTACAACGGTTTGGCAGAAAAGGTGTGTCCCATTGTCGGTCGCGACTACTCCAAGTTCGAATTGGATCTGAACGGTAGATTGCGACTAAAAGCGGCACCAAATCTCCCAATAGTCAACATGAAGAACGGAAAACCCCTATCGCTAAACACCGTTGCAGGAAACCGGGGCGGTGGCGAAATCATAAAGAGCGAACTAGGATTCCCAGATTGGAAGAGGGGTAAAACAATTATGCCTACCCGCGCTGTAGAGGCCCTACAGTCTACCGACGAAACGATGGCGAAAACGGCCTCCGCGATAGAAACGGTCGCGCTCAGCGATGTCCCTCGAGTAGCCACCGACACTATTAACACGATGGAGACCACGTTCAGCGTCCAATCGCAATTGGGGGAAATACTCAACAATGACCCACCGTTACCTCTTCGCGAACTCCGGGGCCTCGATAAGGCTCTACAAACGGTCCGGGGCGAACTGGTCCTTAACCTCGCCAAACTCTCGTCGCTGGATGAACATATCGCGCTAGAAGAAAGAAAACTGGAGGAAGCTGGTGGTGATAGAGAATCTACCGAGCGGATCAACAAACGCTTGCGGTCGTTGCGGGATGAAAGAGCAGCTCGTTTGGGAGGCTGCCACGACTAACCGTGAGACACTCCGCACCCAAATAAGTCGGATCCGCGAAACAATCTCGAGGGTCCTGCGCGAGGAGACGATACTCGGTGAGCGTACGACAATCGGTGAGCGTCTTCGCACTCTATTCAGAGAACAGGGCATCACGATAGCAAGCATCCTCGTTGCTATCAGCATGACTATATCGACCATAGTTCTAGCTTTCACTGGTGGAGCGGCGCCACCACCCGTGCCAGCACCAGCACCCGCACCACCACCCGCGCCATCAGGCGGAGCCAAGGAGTGGGTAAAAAAACAACTAAAAGCCCTCGCCAGTCTCCTGGCTAAATTAGCCGAAAAGGCGGTTGCCGCACTACCTGGACTGATCGGAAGTATCGTTTCTTACTTGCTATCTATATTATCAAAAACGGCCGGATGGCTAGCCAAAAATACTTGGGCTTTAATCGTGGCAATCGCCGGTCTCCTACTATTCTTCGCCAGAGAGTTCCTAAAACCAAACGCGCAAATAATCCGATCGCCACGAGGGCGACGACGAGCCCTAATTTCTCTTCCTCGTGTGTTGTGCTTCCAATTTCGCCCAATCTGTGATTGATTGGTGTTTCTCCAATCGCGATTGGTCTGTTGATGGAAACTCGATGGTGCATCCAATTTACTAATTGGGGGTACTGGGTTCGATTGTGTTGAGGGATGTGTATCCATTTTGTGTTTTGGGCGTTTTATGAAATCGGTTCCCTCAACACTGTTGAACCCGATCGTGTTGGGGGTGCGCTTGATGATATCCGTGTTCACGTTACCGTTGTGACCGATTTTTTGATTGGCGGTGGCGATTACGATCTGATTATTGTAACCATCAACCGGGTCGTCTCGTAGTATCATATTGCTCGGCGCCATATAAAGACCTATTCAAAATACATAGTCCACTGGGGTGCTGGCAGTCTGCAAAACGTCTTGATAATTCTGGATCGCCTTCTCCAGGTCCACCTTAGCTGAGAAGCGGTCAATTTCCAAGAACTGTTTTTGTGCATCAAACGCCGTTCCCGTGCCCAGTATAGAACTGCGAGTTTGCTTCTGTGCGCCGAGGATGGCCCAGACGTACGTGCGAATAGATTCGTTGACGCGAGTAACCCCGGCCTGCGTGAACCCTAGACCCTTATCTAACATAAATGTGGTCCACGCGTTCTGAACCTCAGCAGCCTGCTGTATGTAATCGACGTGAGCCAGTTTCGGAGGTAACATTTTACAAGAAAACACGCCACAGTGCCGACCTCCAGACACTTCTGGCCCGAAAGTCATAGTCGCGGGGTCAAAATTCCCGCGTTCCGACTGACGATGTGGTCACCGGAGTAATCGTGTCTAAAATCAGTCTGCGTCCAATTCCCGGACTGGCCCCGAATGAGAACGTCCCCGAGGCCGGTGGTGGTAGGAAATGCTTTCTGTCTCCAGTCCGCATCTTTTGAAACGTTAAATTCGTTACACAATCTTTCAAACGCCATACGGTCGTATGCGTTGGAAATGGGATCCCAGGCGTCGTCTTGAGGTAGAGAGAAATACCTAGTTCTTTGAGAATCCTCCTAATAGTATAATACGTGTGAAAGTTGTAGACACTTCGGAGCATGATATTCTTGGATGTTAGATGGTCTTTATGTGAAACTCCACACCCGGCTGTTGCGCACCATACAGCAAAATTTAGCTGGTTCTGCCAAAACTGCATCGGTGTGGCTTTCCACCCGTTTACCGACTCCATCGTAGTAATCTTGGGCAGCCTATATTGTTCAAAGATGTTAGGGAAATTGGTGGCAAAGCCACTGGCTGGTCTAACCGTTACGGTTGGGTGTACAAGGTTAACAACGTCTTTTTGCTTGTATTTACCACCGACCGCGTACTTTGCATTAGAGTTAAAGCTAAATGCTTTTGTATCCATTGAAAGATATTATTATGTTTGCTACTATCACTAATGTTCAAAAAGGGAGTTGTGACCTTCAAAAATTAAAAGACAACTGCTGCGGACAACGCCGGGTAGGCCTTAGATCAATAACGTTCACGGTCGGGTGGAAAAACGTTGAAAAGCTCGAGTTTTTCACAACAGAAGTCGAGGGTGTAAGCCCTGTGGCTTTCGGAAACTACCTCATAACTGAACCAGTGACCTCAGGATTTCGTAGAACTCCAGATGCTATAGTACCTCAGGGTCTTTGGAGTTTCGGAGATCTCCAAGCTTTTGTCGCGGAGAAGATTCCTGGTGTAGTCACTCTCGCAATCTCGAAAGCCACGGGGCTCACACGACATTGACCGTTGATAGGCGTTTAAGGATCTCACCGGGTTGGGCTCACTGTTAGGATTTAAAATAACATACCCTTACAACGATGACGGAGTGTTTGATCCTGGCGAGCAGGTCGGCACGACCCCGGTGAACTTCGCCGTCACGAAAAACTCTCGGGGTGCAACCTGGATCGGGTGTAACACATCGTACAACACGGTAGACGGCACTCCAGCATATTACTGAAAACCGTGCCCGCCAGCGACTGTTTCTATGGTGAGACTGTGACCTTAGACTTCCACACCCCGAGATGAAAGTTTTGGAATCGGGACACATCCACGAGTTGAAGATTTCTATTCTTGATGATAAAGGGCGAGAGTTGAAGAACGATTACCCGATTTCGGTAGTCCTAGAAATTTCAAATTAATTATTTAGAATTAAATGCATGTTCGTAATATATATTATCAACATTATTGAAAATGAGTATATACGGACCAGGTAGTTCTTCCGATTGGGTGACAAATTCAAATAATTTGGAACCGGCAGAAGGGGGATTCATCCCGACAGAGGGCGACTTTTTAACTACCCAAAAAAAACAAAGGCCTTGATCAATAGAACTATATCGAGGGCCACGGACGAGATTCACAAAAGTCTACTATCACAACTTAGAGAATATGCCCTGGCTGTGAATACACACAGTCGTGAAGAAACGCATACGGAACTAAACGAACTAGGTAAAAAAATAATAACCAAATTTAGAAAAGAGGCCCGGTTGGGGATTGATAAAGCCCGAGAAGACCGCCAGGTTGACATTACGGCGGTTTATGATGCGTTGCGCTTAGAAGACTCTCTCAGCAAAGAAGCTACACTTGCTGAATTAGACGGGAAAATAATCGATTTTCGAAAAGAGGACCACGTCGGGTATTGAGAAAGCACGAGAAGACCACCAGGCGGACCTTACGAAGCTTATGAGGTTGTTGCGCTCAGAAGACTCTCTCATCAGAGAAGCGACACTTACTGAACTAGATAAAAAAATAACCAAATTTCGAAAAGAGACCCGGTCGGTATTGATAAAGTCCGAGAAGACCACCAGTCGAACCTTGAGGAGGCCATTGCGGAGGCTTATGATGCGTTGCGCTTAGAGAACTCTCATAGTAAAGAAGCGACACTTACCGAACTAGACGGTAAAATAGCCGAATTTCTGAAAGAGACCAGGTCGGGGTTGAGGGGGTCCGAGAAGACCACAAAGAGGCCATTGCGGAGGCTTATGGGGCGTTACGCTCAGAGGACTCTCTCAAACAGAGAAGCGGCACTTACTGACATATACGAAAAAATAACCGAATTTAAAAAAAAAAGAGACCCGGTTTGATCTTGATGGAGTCCGAACGGGTATTGAGAAAGCCCGAGAAGACCACCAGGCGGATATTACGGAAGCTTATAGGGTGTTGCTCTTAGAGGACTCTATCAACAGAGAAGCGACACTTACCGAACTAGATGGAAAAATAACCGAATTTCAAAAAGAGGCCCGGTCGGGGGTTGAGAAAGCCCAGAGAAGACCACAAGGTAGCCATTGCGAAGGCTTATGAGGTGTTGCGCTCAGAGGACTCTCTCATCAGAGAGGCGGCGGTTGCTGAACTAGATGGAAAAATAACCGAATTTCAAAAAGAGGCCCGGTCGGGTATTGATAAAGCCTTAGAAGGCCACCAGGCGACCATTACGGAGGCTTATGATGCGTTGCGCTTAGAGGACTCTCTCAGCAGAGAAGCGGCACTTACCGAACTAGATGGAAAAATAACCCCGAAGTTTCTGATAAACTGAAACATGATCGTATAGCCGCGACCAAAGCTCTTGAGGAGGCCTCTTACGAGATTCGTACTGAGGCATATAACGCAAACAGGGCGCTTGCCGGAATAGTGAAAACAATGAAAACACCAAAACGTGTCATAACAGTTTGGGCTGAGAAGCGGGGCCCATTGGTTGAGGGGCACTATGAATATTCGTTCGGTGCCAAAGCGAGTAATAAATATGGGGGATACACTATGACAGCTGCAGGTGAAGTTATCCAAATGGCGGTCTGCTCGGTTAAATGCTAATGGTAAACCTGTGGGCGCGGTCGCGATAAATATTGTAGTAGATGGGGAAGAACGGGGGTTTGGAGTCACTAAAAAACTACTGGAGATAGTTCGACGATTGTTTCGTTCGCCGGTAATGATCGAATTAGACTTTCCCAAGGTAGTGTTATTAACTTTGTTACGAAAATCGGTGACTCAGACAGTTCTTCCACTATTGTCTCATTGTTAATTGAACTTATTGTGTAAATACTAATATATTGAAATAAATTTGTAAAATTTAAATATGAACGAATCAACGCTTCCAATTATCAATACCACTCCATCAACACTGTGTACAATTAACGAAAGAAGTTCAGATTTTAGGTTGAATAATATCGTCGCTATGCAGGATATTTTAGTTAGAGAATATACAAATAGAAAAAGAAACGCTAAAAAATATAGGCGCGCGGTGAACATGGCTGAAGTATCTAGCACGGCTCTGGCGAGTGTTTCTGTGTTGTGTGGGGCGGGGACAGCTGCAACTATATCCACTATTATAACGGTTCCCGTAGCGGGGATTTTATGTGCGGTGTCGGCCGTTTCTGGGTTGTTGTGTATGGTAATTAGGGCGTCGGGTGGAAAACTCGAGAAAAAATGTAGAAAACATGATAGAATATCCGTTCTCGCCAGGTCTAAGAAAAATAGCATCGACGTTATGGTGTCCAAAGCGTTGGCCGATAAGAAAATATCAAATTTAGAGTTTGAATCCGTGGTGGAAGAAATGCGGAGATATGAAAAATTAAAAAATGATATAAGAATCAAGGCACGCGCCACCATGCCCAAGATTGAGTGTACTGATTGGGATAAATTTAGGGAAAAACTTGGAGATAAAGTCGGAAGAAATGTTACAGCACCATTGTGATTTTTTTAAAAATAATTAATTTTAATTATAAAATTAATTATATTGTCGCAGTAAACAATTTATTAATTAATTTTAGGAAAATTATTAACAATTTAAAAAGAAAAAACAAAAACATTTTTTAGGTTCCACCGAGGCTCGAACCCGCGCCAGCAAAACCCTTCTGGGTCCACCCCGCTAAGCCTTCGCTTAAATTTCTTCTATTTTTTTTATTTTTTCGGCTTAGCGAGGTGTGTTGCACTCACATCTCCTCCACCCCATCATTGGACCGATGCCGCGGACCCACCTCATCGTTACCTCCATCCGCTATAATGTGCAGAGCGGCCAGAGTGAATTATATGTGGCGAAACTTATCTCACTGTTGAGATATTAATGTCGGCGTCCCGACACCAAACTGTGTTTATTTCTCGTATATAAACTTAACAATCGATAGCCTGTTTACATACCATCGATAAGGCTATTAATAGCCGTGTGTGTAATATATATTACAGTGTGTTTATAAACTGTGTACACCACCTGTGTAAATCGATAGCCCGTTTACATACCATCGATAAGGCTATAAATAGCCGTGTGTGTAGTATATATTATAGTGTGTTTATGTTTCATCCCGGAAGACGTAATCGTGTAATCTCTCCATAAAATGGACAACTTAATATACGTGTAAGGTAGGACACATAATTTGGCGTGTTTATAACACGTTTAAGTGAAACATTGTCGTCTGCTTGGTGTTGTGATTACAATATAAATTTATAAGCGATATCGTAGAAATGTACGTTCGTAACGAATCGTTGGGTTTTAAATTTTTGTATAATACGACTTAGTTTCATATCCGATACGCATTATCTGTCTTAATGTTCGTATTTGCCTCTTGTATAGTTGACATAATTGCCGGTATAATATTGGAAATGTAACGTTTTTATCGGAGCGTAATAAATTACGCTGGTATTTCATATATTCGATATCGCCTAGTGTTCTCATTTTATAGAATTTATATACAGGATTATAACCCCCGTATTCTTCGTAAACTTCTTCAACACAGTCATTAAAAATTTTCAATTCAAATTGTATTGTATTATCCATTTTCTCTAATATTGGTACTCGTTTTTTCTGTTCAATTGGACGTGAAAAAAAACATGATGTATTTATGACACCAATATATACTTTCAAAAGTCAATTACCAATATAATTGGGACTCCCTCTTTTCAAAATTATTTTCTCCAAAAATTCATAAATTTGCTGTCGGGAGACCCAATTTTCCTCGTTAACCAATTTTTTGATTTTCGGGGGTGGTGGGGGTATTATAGAGGGTTATAAATGATACCACGGTAGGTGGTATCGTTTTGACTCCCTTACTACTACTCGCATTGATTTTAAAATTGAGTAGTGAAAATACTGTAATAAAGTTGAAATTTACTTAGCTGCAAAAAGCATACACTGTTTGCTGTTTGCTTTTTGCAGCTCAAATATGTAAATTTTTTAAAAATTAATATTTATTTGATCATTTGTTCCCTATTTAATAAGGAAGAAAATCTATAATACATTTTTTAAAAGTAAAACACTCATTGAATTGGATTGAAATCTGGGGGTATAATACTCTTTAGACACAAAACTTATCTGGAGCTCTGTTTAACCCTTAGACCGCTACTCACAACAATTGTCGTCTGCTGTTGCTTTTATATCTTGTCTTATTTCTCAATAAAAACATGGTTTAACAGCACTTTAGAATCATTTCCAATGGAAATGATTCTTAAGTGCTGTCAAAGCATGTTGTAAATTATTCTAAAGTGCTGTCAAAGCATGTTTTTGATGATAAAAATGGAAAATAGAACAGCAGACGACAACAAAATTAAGATAGCGGTCGAAGGGTTAATAGCTGACCAGGAATGCATTACCCAACCATAAAGCTAATTGATACATCATATTTCAGCTGCTGGAAGATTTACAGCAGCCAGTGTTGAAGACTGTGAGCAACCTTCAGGACCAGCTATACCGCAGCCTCGCCGATGACGGCAACCAGTCTGTCTACACTGGTGCTGCAGGTGACATCACTGATGCTACTGTCTGTTTCACTAAAGCTGCCCAAATTTTACGATTATATAAACAATGGAAAAACAATATTTTTCTTCGATCATATTAAATTTTATCCATATTTAAGAATGAACCTTCTTTTTATTTCATGAAATTTGGTCAAATATTTATTTTATTACGTAAAAATATATGTATATTTGTATATGGGAATTTAACATAGGGGAAAAGGCGGTAAAGTAGCTCGGAGAGGAGTCAACAAACGTAAAAAATGGGAAATTGACTCCGAAAGCCGGCTAGATAGCTTGGAAATGAAAACAAAAGTTAAATTTTGAAAATCGGTCCACTATTTCTGAAATTAGAAAAATTTCCACATGTTAAATCCCCATAGACATCTTCACTCTTTTATGGGGATTTAACATGGGGAAATTGTTTTTTCTTATAAAAAGAATATCGCACCAAATTTCACAAAATAAAAAGAAAGCTCATTCTTAAATTTTGATAAAATTTAACATTATCAAAATAAAAATTATTTTTGCATTGTTTATATAGCCATAACATTTGGGCAGCTTTCGTGAAACAGACCGTAGTTAGGACTTAGTGAAATAATTGTTCACATTTGTCTACAAGCACCATTGTTATCACCCCTCTGATCTCAGTTACGTCATCCAAGTTGACCACTCATCCAAGTTGACCACTCATCCAAGTTGGCCACTGAAAGGTCATCCAAGTTGACCACTCATCCAAGTTGGCCACTGAAAGGTCATCCAAGTTGACCACTCATCCAAGTTGGCCACTGAAAGGTCATCCAAGTTGGCCACTGAAAGGTCATCCAAGTTGGCCACTGAAAGGTCATCCAAGTTGGCCACTGAAAGGTCATCCAAGTTGGCCACTGAAAGGTCATCCTTTTATTTTAGCTTTCAAATATCTTCTTCATGTGAACCGCTTGGCAGATACTGGTCAAACTTCACAGTTATGGTCCGACGGTCAGGTGAGCTATACAGGCCCATTTGGGCCTCTTATTTATTATGAAGGCTACCAGCGAGGGGATTAGCTTCGTTTAACGATGCCAGTTCTTGTTTATATTATTGTTGCTAATTATGCTGTCGTCATTTGTGGTTGTGACTGGAGAAATGGGGCTTATGGTTTTTGCGACCAGTGTAGCCACAGATCAGCCTGCACATACACAAAGTCTGATCAGGGCCAGCACTATTCGCCATTCTATCAATGAAGCACCCGTCATGTTTCTGACAAGAAATACATATCATTATCAGGCTACAGGAGTGTGCTATTGGTCCACAGGTGATCGGCATGTTCATAGGATAGTGTATTATACTTTTTTAGACATGCAGAATTTTTTTTTAAATGTATTCATTCTATGTATTGTATTCATTATAGAATGAATAAATTAAAAAAAAAGTTCTACATGTCTAAAAAAGGATAATACACTATGTTTAATACCTGTGATTTCATCAGGATTTACACTGGTCATAAATTTCTGCAGTAACGGCCACATTCATGATTTACTATTGCTACTATGATGAACAACATGACACGTGCATGAAGTTACAGAACTATTCAGAGCAAGGGCGGATCCAGGATTTATGTCTAGAGGGGGCGTGCATTTCAAATGAGACACGTATTATTATGATCGTCAACTTTCATAAATTCAGATTATTTTCTGCATTTTTTTAAATTTCTCATCAAAAGTGTATGTTGGTACTACTCAGTTGAACCGTCTCGTCGAGATGGTTCAACTGAGTGGTAACAACCTACACTTTGTGTGAGAAATTAGGAAATAATCAGCTCTTTCCACGTGAAAAAAAGGTTAAAATCTGAACTCGACCAATTTTAGAGGGAGCGTGCGCCAGACACGCGCCCACCTGGATCCGCATCTGCAGAGCAGGTTACATGCTCAACCCATTGAGTATGGCTCCAAGTTCAGTACTGAACATTTTTTGTCATACGCAGATAAATTTTTCGCATTTTGATTGGTTAGCTTGATGGGTTGACAGGTAATAGAAGCCCATATTACCTGTCAAGCTCTTATATGGCTCGAATAACAATGGCGGCGAGTTGAGGCTTAGTCGAAAACGAAAAAAAAGTGGAAATCACACCAAAAACATAGTCATATGGATTGTTAATGACCTAACTAAGAACACAGGTTGAAGTAACTGACCGAGGTCTATAAATACATTAAATATGCCTAAAAGCATCAATAAATGCAAAAAAAAAGCTAAATATTTGTTTACTCCCTCCATATAGACTACAGTCATGGAGTCTATATGGAGGGAGTAAAAGAAAATGTTTAGCTTTTTTTTTCTTCATTTATTGATGCTTTTAGGCATATTTAATTTATTTATAGACCTCGGTCCGTTACTTCAACCTGTGACTAAGAAGAGAAATGTTAGATTGAAGTTATTAACAAATTTTTACTTGTTTATGTCGGGATGACATAATGTAATATTTGTAATGTCATGACATCGTGTCGTTTGGCGCCATATTTCTATGACATTAAGAATGTACATGTACCACCAATACACTTATTTCTGGACAAATATCAAGAGTCTGCGGTATGACAAATATGTTATTCTGATGCTACAAAGTCAATATGGTCATATTGCCCGAAGTACAAAATACTCGCACCAATGTGAACATACGCATTGATTTTCAAATTGAGTTGTGCGAATACTGGAATGAAGTTGAAATTTACTTAATTGAGCTGCAAACAGTAATTTGCTTTTGCAGCTGAAATAAGTCAATTTTTAATTGTGCTTTATTTTTTTCACCATTTGTTCCCTATTTAAGAAGAAAGAAAATCAATAAAGTGAAAGTAAAATGTGCATTGAATTTGAAATCTGGGAGTACAGGCGCGGATACAGAAATAATTGCAGGGGGGGGGGGGAGGGGGGTCTGTAATTACAAGTCGGCGTGAGCTCGAAGCGCGATGTGCATCGTAAAGTTGGGGGGTCTGGGAAATTTTTAATTTTATCTGGAGCAATGAAGCTCCATTAAAAACTGGTTGCAAATGCCATAAGCCCCATCCACAGTCACAGCTATATTTGAGACACGCCATATGATTCTGTACCTAAGAACGTGTGCGATTTTTTTCATGTCACACCCACTTGCGGACAATGCGATATTATAGGCACATTGGCGTCTGTCCGTACGTATGTGCGTCCGGGTTAAATTTTTTTGTTTGGTTAAAGTTGTTAGGTATGCTATCACAGCCTCAGCGAGCGTGACTTGCGTGCCACGGCCATCTTGTCTATAAATCATAAAATGACATCGAAAGATGACAAAATTTTCATAGCATTCTACGTCATTTATGGAAATATCATAAATTTTGTAAATAACTTTTATGTGATATCGCACATGTTCTGATGTACAAAATGACATGAAGTATCTCATTTCAGGAATTGCCCTGCTCCACCTTCATCTACACATTGTACTCCCAAACGGCACCGAGCACCTTCAGTCGGCCTTGAGACTTATTGAACGCCCTCTACGTCACCTTAAAGGGAAGCGACTCTCATTCCTCTGCGGTGATGCGGGACCATTGGCCATCGGTGCAGTGTTACACCACAGATTGGGGAATACCACGGCAGTGGCGGACTGTGTAAATCGGTTGGTATGTCACGAGGGGTGGGTTATTGTCTAATGGTCCAAATACAGAATGCTTCTATGTAGACAAGACTTACAAATACAGTCGAACCTCTCTGAACTGGAAACAGAAGAATGTTAGTTAAATTCTGATTGGGTTCATTGCCATTTATCTCCATTTGTAATGTCTGTTCGTGATCGCAAAGGACCCACGCGTGTCTTGAGGTCGTCATCAGTATGTTTTACTGTGGAACATCTCTAAATCGGACACCCTGGGGACCTCCCAGGGTGTCCGGTTTAGAGAGGTTCCACTGTACATGAATACATGTAAGTTACTAAACTTGGAAAATCACAAGTAACTTCAACTTAGATGTATGTCATGGTCATTATCACTTGTTTCCATAGCAGAAAATCATCACTCATGTAAATTCCTATATAGCCTCGTTTATAAAACCCTATGAACCTGAAAGCCCGCTATAGCGGTTTATGCAAACAGTGCAGATCCAGATGTGCCGCCGTCTCATCAGGATCGGCACTTTTTGAAAGTAATTTTCTTATTTTTGAAAACAAAACATAGCCCCTTTTCATAAATGGACTAGTCTGATTATTAAATTAAACACTATCTTCAGCATCATCACCCATGTAAGATCCTCTATTTATTATTAAACTAATGCACTGATTTCGCTTAACAAATTTCTTATTTTTTAAACTTGTCCGATTTCATAAGAAACTCAGCATAGCCTTGTTTCTTAGGAAATCAGTTACCTTGTTTAACCCCTTCAACACCACATGCCTGTATCTTGGTTTTGGCAAAAGTGTAGATCCAGATGAGCCGGCTCGTAACGAGCATCAGGATCTGCACTTTTTGCAAGTAATTTTCATATTTTTCAGAACAAAAATACCCGTTTTCATAAATTGACTACATGTAGTCTGAAAATCATTTTATGTCGGTTGGATTGGTTGCAGAATTAACATATATATCAAAATCCATTCCAGTTACTTAGAGGTGAAAGGGTTAACAAATATACTAAATTGCCCCATGTTTTCCCTTCAAGCCTGGAATGCCTACATATTGCGGTTTGTAATGATGCATCATTGCCTGACGAACTCCTCTACGGCCGAGCCGGGTACCTGTACTCCCTGTTGTTTGTACAGAAACATATGGGCGTGTCGAGTGTGGATAAGTCCATTGTATCAAAGGTATCCTAGTGGTAGTATACAGTTATTTCATGGTCATTCGGGGAACAGTCAAAACTATTTCCCCTCGGTGCTGTGGACGACACGAGGCCTTTGGCCTCTGGGCAATAGTGCCTCGGGTCGTCCACAGCACTGAGGGGCAATATGTTTTGACTGTTCCCCGAATGACCATGAAATTAGGGGATAACCATGCTTTGTTTTTCGATTTGGAGCGGTATGTGGGAGGTTTTATGGTCTGTGAATCAGTTTTACGGCGACGCGTCAGCGGAGCCGTAAAACTGATTTACAGACCATAAAACCTCACACATACCGCTCCAAATCGAAACACAAAGCATGGTTATCCCCATTCTAATGCACCTAGTGTGCTCCCCGCTTTCTATAAACGTCGTAGCATATCACGAACAGTGATCTTTTTCATCACGTCAGCAGGTTGTTGTCGTCATATCGATAACCGCCTCACTCACACCAAATGAATTTGAAGAAATGTAACTCCGCCGAAGAATATTCGCATTTCAAATAGAGATTAACGGGACTTTTTCTAAAACATCTATACATTTAATGATTTATTCAACTGTAATGTTTATATTAACTGTTGTATTGCTTTTGTATGTGTAGTTGCAACAGTTATTTGCTTTTATTCATTTAAAGAAATGCCAACAATTCTGCATTGGGTTCGTGTGATTTTACAAAGGAAATGTCGGCAACAACTTGTGTCAACAGGCCTAGGATTTCCCTGGATTTATGCCTAATTCAGGTGAATACCCATCTGCAATACAGTTTATTATGTATAGTCATGTATGTGCACATTGGAATTCGCAAAGTTATAGGCTGGTACTGGCATATTGAGTTTGCATTTGAGCACTTTATTAAATTCTTCTGCATTTTGGGCGGGTGGGGTAATATTTTTAGGAATTTGTTGAAGGGTCACCACACTGAAGCCACGTTTGTCAGCCGTTGGTATAATCTCTTTTCCGCTTTGGGTTGTACATGTCAATATGGCCGAATGGATAACCGAAAATGTACCGAAACTAATTTGGAAATATTTGCATTCCCCGCCGCTGGCCATTGTTTACAAAAGCGCGTAGGGTTACATAAATATGTCAAGTTGTAAAACACAGGCTGGTAAAACGGAGATTTTATATGCTGTGATTTTTCATATTTTATAGGCTCTGATTTCAATTGACCAATCAGATGCGTGCTTTCTAGTTTCGGTGCATTAGAATAACTGTTTTATTACTCAACCTGTAACAGTGTATGAACATAAGTTTGGCGTGGGGCGCATCAACAGAGCTAACTAAATTACGTTGAATTTTATGATGTAATCTTCATGACGTCATGATTTTCAGGGGTAAAATAGTTATACCCTGCGCATCGAGTTGTGGGTGTGTATACTGGAGTCGGGTTGTCCGTCCGTCCGTCCGTCTGTCCGTCCTGGCGAACATTAGGGGGTTTAGGGGCTAGGGGGAGGAGCCTAATCCTTTGAACTTATTCAGAATCCTTTGAACTTATTCCGTTAGCCCATAAAACCTTTTGAAGTTTAGGGGCTAGTCCTTTGATCTTTTATATAGCAAATAGCCCATAAACCCAAAATGTTGGTCCGTCCGTCCGTCCGTCACTAAACTGAACATCAGAGAAATATGTTATAACTTCTATTTCCTTCATCTAAAATGCTTAATATTTCACACATGCATTCCTGTAAGGCTCTACTACCATGCTGTGCCAAATCCACGACCGTCCAGCCCCCGCTGATCCCAAGGTCAAGGTCAAATACTTAAGTCTCTACAAAACTTAACATCAGAGAAATATGTTATAACTTGTATTTCCTTCATCTGAAATGCTTAATATTTCACACCTGCATTCCTGTAAGGCTCTGCTACCATGCTGCGCCGAATCCACGACCGTCCAACCCCCGCTGATCCCAAGGTCAAGGTCAAATACTTAGTCTCTTTACAAAACTTAACATCAGAGAAATATGTTATAACTTCTATTTCGTTAAATATTTTACATATTTAGGGGCACATGGGCCCACGTGGGGGGTATTCCGTAAGCCTCGCTTATTTACAAATCTAGTTTTAACTATTCCAGTGGCACGCGGAACTATTGACCGGGCACGCGTAACTGTTGACCGGACACGCAGTACTATTTCCCAGGCATGTGAAAACCCAGGGAATTAGTCAAAAGTTCAAAACTATGGAATACAACTTATATAGGGAGTTGGGTAATAATGTGTATTTTGCTTCTGTTTGCCCATTATGATCAGTATTCCTATTATACACCAATTTTTAAAATGTGAGATATTATTGTATACCATATCTGTCCGTCCTCCTGTTGCGGCATAACTGTTAATGACTTTCCTCAAGCTTCTGTCTTCAATATTGTTAGATCTAGTTTGCTCTGCATGTACTTGCTTAATTTCCTTAGTCAAAGATTTTGGTCACTTGTCATAAATCCATAAGCCCCATTTCTCCAGTCACAAACATAATTGAGACACACCATGAGATTTTGTACCGTCGGACGTCTGTGTAAATTCATTAAATAAGTTTACAACATTTACAATATTTTCATAAATAAAGGCAGAAGTTGACAAAATATTCAAAGTGCATGCGGAATATCATTCGGAAAATATTGTAAATTTTGTAAACGTATTTCATGAAATTATGCAGATGTCCGAAGGTACAAAATCACATGTCGTGTCTCAATTGTGATAACAAATGGGTCTTACAGCCTTTGTGGCTGCAAATCATTTGTCTCTGGCCATATTTCGCAGGTGTACAAGACGATTATCGACTCTGGCCGAGCGATGTCGCATCGCGAGGGATGGAAACACCCACTCATGTATGCCTGGCATGACAAACACTACCTAGGGGCGGCTCACGGACTCGCGGGGATTTTTTACACACTCTTGCAGGTACCTTGGTACATAACTTTTAACCCTTTTTCCCCTAAGTAACTTGAATTGACACTTGCATGTTATTTTAAGACAATTCCATTGATCAGAAAGTGGTATTGTTTTTAGAAATCAAAGAATATACACAAATGGTGCAGATCTTGATGAGACGGCTCATTACGAGCCGGCTCATCTGGATCTACACTGTTTTCAAACATTATGATACAGGACTGTAATGTTGAAACGGTTATTAACAGTACCGTCTTTCAATGATGGACACTTTATCTCTAATAATTATGTGGGTTTGTTGGTGGCTGGTCGGGAGCGCGACGGGTAAATTTAACAATGGGATTCATCATTACCGGAATCCCGATATCCCTGTCTGATCCTCCGTACATTGCAAAGTATACTTTGAGGGAGAAATTTTCAATTTTATGATAAATTTATTAATTTTTATTATACTGAATTTATTACATTATCACAGCCATTTAATGGCTGTGATAATGTAATAAATTCAGTATAATAATTCTGCATACTTTTAATCATGAAATATATGCATTTGTTAGTTCTATATGAAATAATGCATTTCAGGAAAAATAAATGATTACTCCCTCAAAGTATACTTTGCTAGTAAAGTATACTTTGCAATGTTGATGAAACAGGCCCCTGATCTGATCCTCGGGTACATTTTATATTGTTGGCTTTCTTGTTACTTGAGGCGTGAATCCAGTTATACCCATTATAAAAGTAGTAAGATTAGTACTAATTACATTACTCTTAGGGATGGAGCTGGGTGATTCTCATGTGTTAATGGCCTGGCACCAGATCAAGATAAATACAATTATAAATAATGAACTGTTTAATTTTGATGGGTTTCAGTGAGATATATCTCTAATAATATTGTCTGTCATTGATTGCAAATCTCAGAAATGTCCCATAGAGCTCAGGTAGCCTAAATACAGTGGAACATCTCTAAACCAAGTTGATTTCCCGCAGGATTTCAGGAAGGCATGTCATTTCTAAGCCAGCTTTCAGTTTCCTATCATAAAAAAAATGATGAAATGCATCATTTACTGTTTTAACTGGATTATTTATCATTGTAATTGCATGGTATGTGTCATAAATCTAAAAGTAACACAAAATATAAGTATTAATGGAATTTACAGACATGGCACAAAATAAATAAGGGATGTTGCACTACACTTTCAGAAAAGAAGGCGTGTCATTATGACATGCCTTATGGGCCTGCAAGAAACCCTGCCAACAGTGGGTGGCAGGTGGGAGCATGTGATGGGTAATATAACGATCGGGGTTCATCCTTACCGGAATCTGAAATTTCAAAATGAAATACAGCAGACGACAATTTCCGTCTACAGCGTAGTGAGGGTTGATCACTCATTTATTGCAGGTGGACGATCCATCACTTGAAGGTCTCCGTAATGAGTTCATCAAGCCGAGTATCGAGTATATGCTCACACTGAGGTTCTCATCGGGCAACTGTCCGTCGAGTATCGGGAGTTCCACGGGCGACAAACTGGTGCACTGGTGTCACGGAGCCCCGGGCTGGATACACATGTTTATCGCAGCCTACAAGGTAGCCAATCGCAGATCAGGACCTACAGTAGCCGCAAATAGTATTAGCCCCATTTCTCCACTCAGTCACAGATCAGGACCTACACTGACCATATTTCTCCAATCGCTGACAGATCAAGAGCTAGACTGACCAGTTGTCTTTAGCCCCATACTCCACTCCTTCACAGATCAAGAGCTATACTTGCCATAGTTGTCTTTAGCCCCATTGTCCACTCCTTCACACAGGTGATTCTAGCACGTCCTGGATGGTCAATTATTGTTTGTATATACATGAAACACCTTTCTAAACAATGTATAGAACAATTCCAATGCGCCCGGGTCTGAAGATTATGTAATTATGAAAGATACAAAACTCGCAATCGTCACCATTGAAAGAAACAGCCACACGAAGTCGTCATCGTTACTCTCCAAGTGTTCTGCTCTTTGGAGGCTGAAGCCATCTGATAAATAGAATCTGAAACTCGTTTCCCGTTGATATGGAGGCTCGGTGCATACATTGTGTGGGACTTGTTTCATAAATCTCATATCAAATGGAAACTCGTTTGAAACTCTATGTATTGTTAATATAACACCATATTTGGTTATTTACAGTTTTTAAAGTATCAGAAAATGCAGTGTAAATATAAGGAATAAAACCATGGGCTGTAGTGTTTACTGGGGTGAACAATACATTTGATCTGTTTAAATTTTGCGAAGAGTCCTTCGGACTGCATGCACTTTAAACATAACAAATGTATTGTAACCCCAGTAAATGCAACAGCCCATGGTTTTATTCCTTAATTATAGATGCGCGTGCTTTTCTTTATTCTCCTATAACTTCTTTGCTGTACTGTGCATGTTTATAATCCATCCACTACAGCGATGCGATAATGCTGTTGGCGGCGTTCTGGTATGTTGTTTACATCTTCTGCATTTAATGTTATAGATGTACCATACCATGATGGCTGGTATTAAGAGTTTGTTTGTTGGGGTTTAATGGCCTATCAACAGCTAAGGTCATTTAAGACCGGGTCAATGGGTTTAGTACTAAATCCCATATATTACATGTACAAGTACATGTGCAAGTACATGTACAAATGGGGGGAAAATCCCAAAATCAGAACTGAATACATGTATTTACAATTAAAAAATATATAAAAATAAAAATAGATTTTGTGTGATATTTAAGACCTTTTTAGCTTTTTAAGTATATCAGTCATATAAGAAAAGCTAGCAAGCACCAGAAGCGCATACCAAAGAAGGTGATTTCATTGAAGCTTCGAATAAAAAAGCAAAAAAAAATTAAACAATTTTATAGTCGGACATTCGGTCCGGCGAGTTTCGGTTTACCGTCGGACCGGCGGCAATTTCAACGGACATGTCCAATGGATCGACGACTTTCGCGGCGACTGCTATTGATTGACTAACTGATTCGCTTATTGATTGACTAATTTATTGCCTTATTGATTGGCTGATTGTCTTATAGATTGGCTTATTGATTGGCCTAATGATTAGCTTATTGACTGACTAATGTATTACCTCATTGATTGCCTTACTGATTGATTGGCTTATTGGTTGCCTTATTTATTGGCTTATTGATTGCGGTTTTACATCCGTTGAACAGCAAGGCTGTATATAACGGTAATGCTCCTCTAAAGATGGGAAAACGTACAATCATCACTGAAGGTTTGTTTTTTGGGGTTTAACGGCCTATCAACAGCTAAGGTCATTTAAGGCCGGGTCAATGGGTTTAGTACAAAATCCCATATATTACCTGTACAAGTACATGTTCAAGTACATGTACAAATGGGGGGAAAATCCCAAAATCAGAACTGAATATTTACAATAACAAAACTATATTTTCAGCCCTAAAATCGGAATAATCCTGATCTGGTGCCAGGTCCTCGCCACACTAGAATCACTTGGCCCCCTCCCAAAAGCAGCAGAATCAGTAACACAGTATTGCATGTACAATTGGCTTCAAAAGCACTATGCATAGCTACAGTTAAATTATTGCTTGCTGCCGGGTATTCTACTTCAACCATGCATTTAACCCAGAGCTCCAGATAAGCTGCGTATTTGCTTAAATACCCAATTAAAATTGCCAAAAACCCAATTGGAATCAGAAGTAGCAAGTATTAAAAAGCAATACAAAATTTGTGTTACCTTTATCATGCTGTAGAAAACCAGAAACAGACCAAAACTAAAGCATATTTTTCTTATTTTCCATAAAAACACATCTTGGTACTAGTATTTCATTACAATTGTCTCCAAGGAGCAAACTATTCAATAATTGCTGTCTGTCTTGCTGATGTGTAAACAGTAGTGATTTTATTTTACCCAATTCAAATTTTGAAATACCCAATTGATTCAGAAATGATGGAGTAACAATACTCAATTACCAATTCCTTATCTGGAGCCCTGTAACCCTTACAAATTCTGAATTCATTTTTAGCTTGACTATTCGAAGAATAAGTAGAGCTTATGTTGTCACCCCGGCGTATGCGTCGGCGTCACCGTCACGCCTTGGTTAAGGTTTTTAGTCAACCTTGTATATGGAATACTACTGGCCCTACACCCATCATACTTGGACAACTTCATCTCCTAGTGATGTACATCAATAACCCCTGATCTATATTTGACCTTGACCTACATTTCCTTTTGAATTACTTAGTTAATTCCCCTTGGTTACAGTTTTTAATCAACCTTGGTTAAGGTTTTTAGTCAAGCTTGTATATGCAATACTACTGGCCCTACACCCACCATACTTGACAACTTCATCTCCTAGTGATGCACATCAATAAACCCTCTTTGATCTATATTTGACCTTCACCTACATTTCCTCTTGAATTACTTAGTTAATTCCCCTTGGTTAAGGTTTTTAGTCAACCTTGGTTAAGGTTTTTAGTCAAGCTTGTACATGGAACACAATTGTGCATACAGACACCATACTTGGACAACCTTTTCTCATAGGGATGTACATCAATAACCCCTGATCTATATTTGACCTTGACCTACATTTCCTCTTCAATTACTTAGTTAATTTCCCCTTGGTTATGGTTTTTAGTCAAGCTTGTATATGGAATACTACTGGCCCTACACACACCATACTTGGACAACTTCATCTCCTAGTGATGTGCATCAATAACCCCTGACCTATATTTGACCTTCACCTACATTTCCTCTTGAATTACTTACTTAATTCCCCTTGGTTAAGGTTTTTAGTCAACCTTGGTTAAGGTTTTTAATCAAGCTTGTACATGGAATACTATTGTGCATCCAGACACCATACTTGGATAACTTTTTCTCATAGGATGTACATCAATAACCCCTGACCTTTATTTTACCTTCACCTACATTTAACCTTGAATTACTTGGTTAATGTTTATAGTCAAGCTTGTATATGGAATACTCCTGGGCCTACATCAACCATACTTGGACAACTTCATCTCCTAGTGATGTACATCAATAATCCCTGACCTATATTTGACCTTGACCTACTTTTATCCTTGGATTACTTAGTTATTTCCCCTTGGTTACGGTTTTTAGTCAAGCTTGTATATGGAATACTCCTGGGCCTACAGAAACCATACTTCATCTCCTAGTACATTTAACCTTGAATTACTTACTTAATTTCCCTTGGTTAAGGTTTTTAGTCAACCTTGGTTAAGGTTTTTAGGCAGGCCGCAGCCACCTTCTTTGTCAAGCTATGTGTACATCGACAACCCTCGTAGTCGAGCTATGCTGTTCTCCTACAGCTCTTGTTGATGACTGCTGTTCATTTTATACGCATCGTCCATTTTTAACATAAAAAATGTGGTTCGACAGCACTTTACAACCCTTTAGCAATTAAGTTCTGATGAAAAAGATAAAATAACAATAGAGTAATTTTTGTTTCCCGCAGGAATGGGTTGTGGCCACCAGGCTTCCAATCCCGAGGTTCAATCCTTGCATTAGGCATCAAAAAATACTTTCATAGTACATGTATTTAAATCCCACTGGTCTTTCAGATGCGACTTGAAACGGAGGTCCCATCCCTACATGACCTTAGCTGTTGCTGGGACGTTAAACCCAATCACTTTCAATTTTTCGTTTCCAGCATAAATACTTACATTTTAGTTTCCCTTGCCTCTTAGGTCGCCTCTGGGTGTACTACGTGTGTCTCGATTTTGCAGGTATTCGGGGATGAGAAGTACGTCGACGCAGCCCGGGAGTGTGCGGATGTGATCTGGCACCGCGGAATCCTGAAGAAAGGCTACGGCCTATGTCACGGTACCGCGGGCAACGGCTACGCATTCCTGGCCATGTATCAACTTACACACGATTCCAAGTATCTCTACTGGGCATACAAGGTTTTGGAAACTAATTTCACCCATTTTTAGCTTGCAGGAAAACCTAATGGATTACCCCCCACCTCTAAATAACTGGAATGGACTGAACAATGTTAACTTGCCAACAAATCCAATCATCACAAAATCTATTTCAGACCTGGTCCATTTATAAACCGGGTGTTTTTTTCTCTCTAAAAAATATGAAAATTATTTGCAAAAAGTCAAGATCCTGATGAGCCGGCTCGTTACGAGCCGGCTCATCTGGATCTACACTGTTTGCAAACATCGCAATAGAGGTCTGTAGTGTGGGATGGGTTAAATACTTACAATCATACAGGTGCATTATCAACACGCACCATTGTGAATCACTTTGTAGTCTTTCTTGTGAAATCAGCAAATTAGTGTAATATCATATTAATTCTTCACTGTAGGCTGGGGCTAAGTGACTATGGTGTTGTGAGGATCTGGCACAAGGTCAGGATATTCTGATTTCAGGGTTGAATATATATTTTCTTCTGTAAATAGTCAGGTCTGATTTTGGGAGTTTCTCCTCATCCGTACAGGTGAAATATGGGATTTGATCACGTTAAGCCAACCTGAAATGCCCGTAGCTGTTGACAGGCTGTTAAACACCATTAAATAAATAAATCAATTAATTTAACAGTATACACATTTCAGTTTGCGGAGTGGTGTTTCGACTATGGGAGGCATGGATGTGGGATCCCAGATACTCCATTCTCCTTGTTTGAAGGTAGGCCTTCATTGCTGTGCAGACATTACAATTGAAATGGTCAATGGAATAAGGGGGCTAACTCAGTTTGATTTAAAAAAAAAAACAACACACCACATGGAATGGTTCTCATCTACGGACAGCTCTTGTATTTACGACTTTCTGGTTTCACATACAGTGTTTAATCCAATTCAAATTAATATTGCTTGTACATGTATACAAATGCAGTCCAATAAATACAAATGTATGCAAAAACCAAGCATGGAATCAATCTCATCGACTCTGAATGTTAAGTGAGTAAACTTGTTTAGAAATATTTTCATCAATATCATATTAAAGGTACATGCCCACTTAGTAGGCACAATGTTCTTTATATGATTTAAATATGTGTATCATTGTGTCACTATACCACCAGTTCACAAACTGTTCTTTATATGATTTAAATACGTGTATCATTGTGTCACTATACCACAGTTCACTAAATGTTAAATTTACTTTATGATTTAAAAAATAACGTGTATCATTGTGTCACTATACCCACCTTGTTCACAAACCTTGTTCTTTATTGATTTAAATACGTGTTAAACTGTTCTTTATATGATTTAAATACGTGTATCATTGTGTCACTATACCACCAGTTCACAAACTGTTCTTTATATGATTTAAATACGTGTATCATTGTGTCACTATTCCACCAGTTCACAAACTGTTCTTTATATGATTTAAATACGTGTATCATTGTGTCACTATACCACCAGTTCACAAACTGTTCTTTATATGATTTAAATACGTGTATCATTGTGTCACTATACCACCAGTTCACAAACTAACGAGTGCCCGCTAATCAGATATAATAATTTAGTAATATTTATTTTACGGATAGTGACGCGCGGTGGTATCAGGCTATTTTCATATGCAAATGAGGCATGGCAATTTTTAATTATTTATGCTAATTAAATACGTCACCTGAACAACTAATATTTACGACAGACTATAAGGTATGATCATTACACATCGAAAAATAAATACAGAGAATAAATAGTAATGTCCGTTAACATTTTGAGGAAACACGGTTATCGCCCCTGATATCAGTGTGGAAATTTACTTCTGATATAAAATGTATAATAGTGACAATCCATAGGTGGGGTAATGTTGAATGAATGTTTATTTGCCAGAAAATTTCTCAGATGATGTCTCCGATATAAAGAACATTTTGTGCCTACTGCGTGGGTATGTACCTTTAAAGAAACAAAGGTTTGTTTCTTAATATAAAATTGGTCAAAATAATTTTGAAACCGACTTTGTTTATTCGTGTTTAACGGCCTATCAACAGCTAAGGTCATGTAAGGCCAGGTAAACGGGTTCGATCCCGTTTTACTCACATAAGGGGTATATAACCAGATTCAACTGTCTCGGACAAAATGCCAAAGACGTATGTGAGGGCCAAACCAGGTCTCCATTCGGAATTCCGGGAAGGATGAACCCCGATTGTTAAATTACCCATCGAATATTCCCACCTGCCACTCAATTACCGACTTTAAGATTCAGAGTCGATAAGATTGATTTCAATAGCAGACTTGTATAACAAATATATTAAACTGTACAATGCGGAACCGAAAATTGTCATCTGTTGTTGTTTTATATCTTGTCGCTTTCTCAATAAAAACATGGTTTGATATCACTACAGAATCGTTTCTTCTAATGTACCGTGAAAGGATTATTTTCTTGCGAAAATCGAAAGGTATATAAACAGCAGATGGCAAAATGTAATTCAGCATGGTCAGGCAGAGCTCCAGATAAGCTGCGTATTTGCGTAAATACCCAATTAAAATTGCCAAAAACCCAATTGAAATCAGAAGTAGCGAGTAACAAAAAGCAATAACAACAAATTTGTGGTACCTTTATCATGTTACAGAAAAAAATAAACAGACCACAAATATAGCATATTTTGACACATCTTGGTATTTCATTAGAAGACAATTCTAATGAAATGCCAAGACTATGTTTTCATTTCAAAGCAAACTATTCAATAATTGCTGTCTGTTGATGTGTAAACAGTAGTGTGATTTTATTTTACCCAAGTAAAATATTGAAATACCCAATTGCTTCAGATATGATGGAGTGAAAATACTCAATTACTAATTCCTTATCTGGAGCCCTGGTCAGGGTTAAAATGTTGCTCATGTAAGATCCTTTATTTACAGGTCTCGCAGGAACAATCTACTACCTGACCGATATCCTGGATCCAAACAATGCCACATTTCCCGCTTTCGGTCTGCCGTGATCTACAATGGCAGCTCGGGAAACATGCTGGACAGTAATACGTGATTGGAAGTATCTTTTCACGACACACCAATGTGTTAATCTTGCCAAGATGTCAACCTTTCTAAGTATCTATTGGCAATATCAACTCGCAATCAAGCAGTTTGATTGGCTGTACCTGAGCCTGATCTCAGTCATGGTCCCCCATAGAAGCGCTGAATGTCACCAGCCGAGAAAAATGTGCACCGGCCTGGGGCTCAAACACAGGACCTGGTTTACTGGACCATCGCTCTAACCGACTGAATTAGCCGGGTACGAATACACACCTTCTCGCCGGTGTGTGTTACATACATTACATCCCTGAATTCATGATTTTATGGGACAGAAATCTACATCGTGGTTTATCTCCGAGTCGATAAGTCACGGTTCCCCAGTGAGCACCAAATGTTACAGGGCAAGAAAAATGTGCACCAACCCGGGGCTCGAACTCTGGACTTCTGGTTTCTGGACAGCTGACCGGGCACCGATACACACTTTCTCCCCATAGCGTGTTACATAGACAAGACCAAACATATATTCGAGGCCTGTTTCACTAAACCTTGTACGACTATGATGTTCGCGTTCAATTTTAGGATCGTCCGGAAATTTCAATTGATGAATTTACATTTATCGAGATACTGCATATGCAGCGTATGCTCAATAAATGTAAATCTAATAATTGTTTACATTGAAAGAAAACATTGTTAATGTGAAATTTACAGACAATCATAATTTTGCACTTACAAACATTTTAGTCGTACAAAGTTTAGTGAAACGGCCCCCTGGGTCACAACTGCCTCTGTTGTTGTTATAATCGCAGATATGTAGTGTAATCAGTACGCTTTTTGCCGTTTTGTCGATAATACTACTTGAATGGTGTTAATGACAACTTTATGTATGTATATTTGTACTTTGTTTCAATACCTTTCTATCATGATCCGTATCTAGTCAACATTTCACAAAATGACATTGTAAAGCCACTGGTGCGCACTCCGCTTTTTCACGTCAAAATAAGACACCAAATTCCTGTTGAATTCCTATTAACCTAAACATTTTTAGCTTGACTATTCAAAGAATAGTTAGAGCTTATGTTGTCACCCCGGCGTCGGCGTCACGCCTTGGTTAAGGTTTTTAGTCAAGCTTGTATATGCAGCAGCAATACTACTGGCCCTACACCCACCATACTTGGACATTTCATCTCCTAGTGATGTACATCAATAACCCCTGATCTATATTTGACCTTGACCTACATTTCCTCTTGAATTACTTAGTTAATTCCCTTTGGTTAAGGTTTTTAGTCTAGCTTGTATATGGAATACTCCTGGCCCTACACCCACCATACTTGGACAACCTGATCTCCTGGTGATGTACATCAACAACCCCTGACATATATTTGACCTTGACCTACATTTAACCTTGAATTACTTATTTAATTCCCCTTGGTTAAGGTTTTTAGTCAACCTTGGTTAAGGTTTTTAGTCAAGCTTGTACATGGAATACTAGTGTGCATACAGACACCATACTTCAAAGGGATGTACATCAATAACCCCTGATCTATATTTGACCTTGACCTACATTTCCTCTTCAATTACTTAGTTAATTCCCCTTGGTTAAGGTTTTTAGTCTAGCTTGTATATGGAATATTCCTGGCCCTACACCCACCATACTTGGACAACCTCATCTCCTAGTGATGTACATCAACAACCCCGACCTATATTTGACCATGACCTACATTTAACCTTGAATTACTTAGTTAATTCCCCTTGGTTAAGGTTTTTAGTCAACCTTGGTTAAGGTTTTTAGTAAAGCTTGTTCATGGAATACTAGTGTGCATACAGACACCATACTTGGACAACCTTTTCTCATAGGGATGTACATCAATAACCCCTGATCTATATTTGACCTTGACCTACATTTCCTCTTGAATTACTTAGTTAATTCCCCTTGGTTAAGGTTTTTAGTCAAGCTTGTAGATGAAATACTCCTGGCCCTACACCAACCATACTTGGACAACTTCATCTCCTAGTGATGTACATCAACAACCCCTGACCTATATTTGACCTTGACCTACATTTAACCTTGAATTACTTAGTTAATTCCCCTTGGTTAAGTGTTTTAGTTAACCTTGGTTAACTTTTTTAGTCAAGCTTGTACATGGAATACTATTGTGCATACCGACACCATACTTGGACAACCTTTTCTCATAGGGATGTACAATAACCCCGGATCTATATTTGACCTTGACCTACATTTCCTCTTGAATTACTTACTTAATTCTCCTTGGTTAAGGTTTTTAGTCAAGCTTGTAGATGGAATACTCCTGGCCCTACACCAACCATACTTGGACAACTTCATCTCCTAGTCAATCTACATCAATAATCCCTGACCTATATTTGACCTTGACCTACTTTTATCCTTGGATTACTTATTTATTTCCCCATGGTTAAGGTTTTTAGTCAAGCTTGTATATGGAATACTCCTGCGCCTACAGCAACCATACTTGGAAAACTTCATCTCCTAGTGATGTATATCTGACACTGACCTACATTTAACCTTGAATTACTTACTTAATTTCCCTTCAAGCTTGGTTAAGGTTTTTAGTCGACCTTGGTTAAGGTTTTTATGCAGGCCGCGGCCACCTTGTTTGTCAAGCTATGTGTACATCGACAACCCTCGTAGTCGAGCTATGCTGTTCTCCTACAGCTCTTGTTTTTGTATAGTAAACGGCAGTTACTAGACGAAAAATGTGTTTGAGCAATATCTCCAAGTAGAGCTGAGTGGCATCTCATTAATAAACCAGTGCATTTTTCGATGTGAAACCTTTTACGCCTGTAGTTAGTGCACCACCAAGGAATACCGGTAGCTATTCCCGAGATAAGAGACGAGCCATGTGATTTTGTACCTAAAAAGATGTACTGTATGTCCTGAAAAATATATTACGATATTTTCTGTAAATGACGTAGATTCCTCATATGCTATGAAAATTTAGTCCACTTTCGATGTCTCTTACAAAAATATTGCAGTTCCCCTGTAAATATTTTTCATGAAAAATTGCACATCTCTTAGGTACAAAATCACATGGCTTATCTAGTAACAGCTCAGTGGTCGTCCATTCCTTCAAGGGGTTGCAGGGGTGGGTGCAGGGTTTTGGATCATGTGGTTTCAGAAAGTTGTGTGGGTGGCAGGTTGGAGTATGTGATGGGTTATTTAACGATCGGGGTTCATCCTTACCGGAATCCTGACCGAAGACCTTGTTTGACCCTCACGTACATCGTTGGCATTCTTGTATGTGACAGTAGAATCTGGTTATACATGTACCCCTTATGTACATATTACGATTATTTGTAATTCTTTAGGGGAAGGGGCCAAGTGGCTTTGGTGTGGTATGGACTTGGCACCAGGTCAGGTTATTCTAATTTCATGGCTGAATGTATATTTTTTCGATGTAAATATTCCGTTATGATTTTGGGATTTCCCCCCCAATGCAGCAGGTTATATACTGTTGATAGGCCGTTAAACACCAACAAACAAGCAAACATTTTAGGTCAAGTTAACAGGGTCCGTTCTGATTTTGGGATTTTTCCCCCAATGCAGCAGCTTAACTACGAGATCGAACCAGTTGGCTCGGCCTTAAATGACCCTAATTGTTGATAGGCCATTAAACATCAATAAACAAACAAACAGACGTAATCTGTGATGAAATATTTTCAGTAGATTTTCTTTAAATGGATTTTGATATATAGCACACCAAAGGCAATGACGTATGGGTACTTTGAACTCCTTTTAGCAAAGGCGCGACTATAGTCGGCACTTTTTCCGTCGTCGTCCGGTTTTTTTTGTAAGCGTTAAAGTTATTGTCAAATGCCTCGGCAGGCGCGATACCGCTTCCGTGGCGGAATTCTTGTTTTATGGAGCCAGCATAATTTTCTTTTGTCATTTTAGGCTGGATTTGGTAATGATCCGACTAATGGATCAAGAGATATTCAATATTTGGATGTACATCAAAAATGATTGACACAAACGTCAAGGTCACCAAGGTGAAGGTCACCAGAATGACACTGGATGGATAGATATCAATATGAGGAAATTATGAAATTTGGTAATATGACAGATCAGGAGATATTCAACATTTGGACAAAATTGTTGACACCAAGGTCAAGGTCAGCCAAATTACACTGGTAGATATCCATCAATGTGAAGAAGTTATTGATGAAGTTTGGAGATGATCCGACTAACGGATCAAGAGATATTCAACATTTGAATATTTGTAGAAAATTATTGACATGAAGGTCAAGGTCACCATGGTCACAGTCGCCCGAATGAGACACTGGGTGGATAGCCATCAATGTGAGGAAACTATTGATGACGTTTGGTAAAGGATCCAACTAACCGATCAGGAGGTATTCAACATTAGGACGTATGTACAATATTATTGACACAAATGTTAGTCACAAAGGTCAAGGTCACCCAAATGACAGTGGGTGGATAGCCATCAATGTGAGAAAGCTATTGATGAAATTTGGTAATGATCCGACTAACGGATCAAGAGATATGGGAAATGTCCAACATTTATGTCCCACAAAGGTTAAGGTCACGAAGGTGACAAGTTGACCCGAATGGCAGTGGGTGAATAGCCATCAATGTGAGAAAGATATTGATGATCCGACTAACGGATCAAGAGATATGGGAAATGTCCAAAATGTATGTCCCACAAAGATCAAGTTGAAGGTCAAGGTCACCCAAATTACACTGGATGGATAGATATCAATGTAACGGATCAAACGGATATGGCAAATTTGGCAACGTCCAAAATTTACATCCCAAATTGTTGACGACTCCGACGACGCCGGAATTGTGACCGCTAGATCTCATTTTCCAATATCGTGGGCAGCACATGAGAATCATCTCCATTGTGCTTCCAAAACAGTCTTTGTCATGGTGAAATATTTAAAATATGCAAACACAGCAGACGACAATAGTTAATTCAGCACCTCCCTGTGATAGCACAGCACTCTTGAATTTCTGGTATCTGTTGCATCTGATCAACTATTACACTCCTATACTGTGTAGATCCTGATCAGACTAGAGACATGATTGCTGATCTGCAGCTACACTGTTCACGGAGACAATAACCAGTTTTTACATGGTATATAACATAGTTCCAGCACTTGATCAGCAAATTCATAAAAGGCATACAAACAATGTCTGCAATACATTAGATCCCCACCTCCCCATCTAGAATTACCTTCATTATCACATAGCCACTGGTGCTGCACTCCACGCCGGTGTAAAATGTTTCATGACGAAAAATGCACCGCATTCCTGAAGCGATGCCACTTACAGATATCGCATAAACACATTTGTGTCCAGTACACAGTTTAATAGAGTACCAGAGCTCCAGATAAGGTGCGTATTGGCGTATTTTAAGCAATTATTTTAGCTGAATACGCATTAATTATCAACAGTGGGAGTACAAAATACTCACAGCAATGTGACAATATGCATTGATTTTCAACAGTGGGAGTACAAAATACTCACAGCAATGTGGTACAAAATACTCACAGCAATGAGTGGACAAAATACTCACAGCAATGTGACCATACGCAATGTGACCATCATTGATTATCAACAGTGGGAGTACAAAATACTCACAGCAATGTGGAGTACAAAATACTCACAGCAATGTGGAGTACAAAATACTCACAGCAATGTGACCATACGCATTGATTATCAACAGTGGGAGTACAAAATACTCACAGCAATGTGACCATACGCATTGACCGTTGAGGGTACAAAATACTACTGCCATGATGATACATACTCACAGCAATGTGACAATATGCATTGATTTTCAACAGTGGGAGTACAAAATACACACAGCAATGTGGAGTACAAAATACTCACAGCAATGTGACAATACGCATTGATTTTCAACAGTGGGAGTACAAAATACTCACAGCAATGTGGAGTACAAAATACTCACAGCAATGTGACAATACGCATTGATTTTCAACAGTGGGAGTACAAAATACTCACAGCAATGTGACCATACGCATTGATTATCAACAGTGGGAGTACAAAATACTCACAGCAATGTGACAATACGCATTGATTTTCAAATTCAGTAGTGGAAATACTGTCATAAAGTTGAAAATGTACTTACGATAGTTGAGCTACGAAATGCTTTTTGTGAGAATGCTTTTTGCAGCTCAACTAAGTAAATTTTCAACTCTATTACAGTATAAATAAGTGAATAAGTAATACTACACTCAAATAAATGAACGTTTAAATTTGTTTTGAGCATTTGTTCCCTACTTAATAATGAAGAAAATCGATAATCCATTTGTAAAAATAAAATACGCATTTAATTTTAAATCAGGGGGTACAATACTCTGTAGACACAAAGCTTATCTGGAGCTAAGCTCGACAAAAATGTGTTTATGCATAATCTGCTGTATGTAGCTGAATGGGAATGAACTCTGCGCCTATTTCGACATGAAACAATTTATGCTGGCGCGAAGTGCCCATCATAGCTGTATTTTGCCAATACCAATTGGAAAAATAAAAATCTTCTATAATTGAGGTTAAAGGTAGACACAAATGCCAGAGTACATGCAGAATTGAATTCCGCATGTGCTCCAATATTTTTGTCAACCTTCGACATAATCTACAGACAACAAAATTTTACGTCCACATCGTTTGGGTGGGCAGGGAGACCCAATGTGATAAGGGAGGTAATTCCACAGCCGGACCCAAATAACAATACAATACTGAATCACATTTTTTGATACCATTTGACATGGATATAAATAGTAAAACACTTAAAACAAGTCAGTAATGCAAAACAATACAAAACAAGAATTCTGCCAAAGAAGTGGTGTCGCGCCTGCCGAGGCACTTGACAGCAACATGCTGAAGTAAGCATCACAAATACCATCAGAGAAGAGTATTCTTTAAACACAAAAAAGGTCATGGTTATATTAATGGCAGCATGTATTTAGTGTTCAAATATTGAAGCAATCTGTCAAGTAATATAAAGTTATGTAATGATGGAAACTTGTACAAACTTTTTGACGTAAAAAAGTGTTTCCACAACAATGTGAAGGTAAAAAAAGTCAAGGTCATGTTAATGGAGGCATGGATGTGTTCCAAATGCTAACATGTAACATGTGTTTGAACACGTGGTCAGAATGCTGGTGTCATTTGGGTATGTTTGGGTGGATTTCGTTGGTTTGGAATAATTTACATAGTTTTGTGCAACTACTAATGCTCAATTATTACACACGACAGAAATGGTCAATTATCTACAAATTTACGATTCCAAACTTAAATTTGTGTTCAATCGATTCAGGAGACATGTATCAATTTGCTGATGCCGATAGAATACATGAACTGCATTGATCTGGTCCTACATTTAAGACATTAAAAGCCATACGATTGCGCAATTTTCAATTGAGCCCCCAAAGCGTGGAATACACGCGTGGCATTTGATTGGATAGCCATTTCCCGCGATGTGTCAAAATCCACTACGACCTACCCGTCATGTGTGTTAGCCAATGAACATCGCACTGTAAAGTTGTAAACACGGTGTGTAACCAAATTTCCCCGCTTTCAGAGCTCGATCATCTATCCGAGAATATTTGACGTTTTTCAGACGATATGTAAATGTTTGACTTGCATTGGCAGTTCAGGTGCATTACCATGATTACATTAATCTAAACAAACAATTTGGGACCAGTTTTATTGTTATCGGTTAACAAATAATGGTTTTATTGGTTAAAAATGTACGCAGGTAAAAGCTCCATTTCTCACCTTGTAAATTTGTACTTATACGTGACAATCACGGGAGGTGACGTAAATTGTATGTTGGTAACAATGCACCCAAACCACAAGATATACTGAAATAACCCCTAAAACACTGAAATATGAGCCACAGTTTAAAGTCTCATCCGACAAGACAAATGGGATGGAAATACTAAGAAAGTACATTGTATTTTCATGCCCTAGGGTTTTGAACTCGCAACCTTCAGTATTGGAGTCCTGTATTCTATGCCTGAGCCACAGCCCAACCCTATATATAATGATGAAGAAACTTGTACATAATTTTTGATGTTTGTTGACGCGGACGATGACACGGACGATGACGGAAGAGCAGGGACGACAACTAGAGGAAGTGAGCAGGGGCTCATGGATAGCTCCAACTGCTGCTTGGACAAACATTTGTTTTTAACGTAACCATATCTTATGGATGAATGGACGGACGGACAAACGGACATATGAACATTATATACCCATCAACATACTGCGTATGCCGGGCGTATAGCTAGAGAAAGTAAGCAGGGGCTCACCGATAGCTTCAGCTGCCACATGGAACGACAAACAAAAACTGAAATGTTAAGTTAGGTGTTACATACAGATGGATGAATGGACAGACGAATGGACAGGCAAAAACTAAAAAACCCTTGGCATACTTTGTAAGCCTGGGGTATAATACATATAAAATCAAGGCACTATACTACAACATGGATGTGTAACAACGCTAACACTCGGTATAAGCTGTTCAGATCAGTGAAATCAGGGTTCATACCGTCGGATTATAAAGACAATACATGTATGTGGCTGTGACTGGAGCAATGGAGTTTATGGGATTTTTTTTACCATATTACCGGTAGCTCCTGATCAAATAGCGTACTTGTGTAACCTGATCTATCTTTACCTGATCTATCTTTACTGCTTGTTAGGAGCGTAACAGGGGCCCGTTTCACTAAACTTCGTACCAATAAGATGTTTGTAAGTGCAAATTTAGGATTGTCTGGAAAGTTCAATTGATGGATTTACATTTATTGAGCATAGTTCACAAAACATTGCTAATGTGAAATTTACAGACCATGATAATTTTACACTTACAAACATTTTAGTTGTACAAAGTTTAGTGAAACAGGCCCCTGGTGTTTCATTGATGAAACGGTGCGGTTCCAGATCAGACTGCTGATGCACAGGCTGATCTGGATCTACACTGAGTTGCAAACCATAAGCCCCATTTCTCCAGTCACGGCCACATACATGTATGCTTGTATATATGATTTCCCATAGTTAAAGGCAACGATTCTCAGACATGTCTAGAAAGTGATGAAAATGGAGAAAAATAGTTTGATTGTGATTTGCATCAAATTTCTGAAGTGTACAGGTCTATAAAAACAACCTATCAACAGCTAAGGTCATTTAAAGCTGGGCCAACGGGTTCAATCCCACATTCAACCTGCTTCATTTGTGGGTAAAATCACAAAATCAGAACGGAATGTTTACTTTGAAATAAATACATAGTCAGCCATGAAATTAGAATAACCCGACCTGGTGCCAGTTCCATACCACACCAAAGTCACTTGGCCCCTTTACCTAAAAGCAATAGGATTATGAATAATTGTATTACTCATATAACCAAATTCAACTCTCGCATACAAGAATGCCAAAGACGTATCTGAGGGCCAAAACAGGTCTGTGGTCGGGATTCTGGTAAGGATGACCCATCACATGCTCCCAGCGGTAAGGATGACCCATCACATGCTCCCACCTGCCACAAATTTCGGCAATTTGTCACAATATGTGTTAATAATATTGAAAAATAACTGGGCCCGGTTGCTCAAAGCTTCAGTTAGCTTAACAGACTGTTAAATCCTTAGCATTACTAAGGATTTAACAGTCTGTTAAGCTAACAGAAGCTTTGAGCAACCGGGCCCTGGTGTTTTCAATGCTGGTTATTTTTCAGTATTATAAACGTGTTTTACAATCACTACTCTATAGTGGAAACATCTTTCTAAATCTGGCATAATATGACCCTTTCCCCTCCAAAAAATACCATGTACTAGTATGATATCACATGTTCATATTAAACTGGTACATGCATAGTGACAATGCCAAACAGAGCTCCAGATAAGCTTTGTGTCTAAAGCGTACTATACCCCCTGATTTCAAAACCATCGCGTATTTTACTTTTACAAATGAATTATTGATTTTCTTCATTTATACTAAATAGGGAACAAATGATAAAAAAATATAACAAATTTAAACATCCACTTATTTGAAATGCTTGCAGCACAACTAAGTGAATTTTCAACTTTATGACAGTATTTTCACTACTCAATTTGAAAATCAATCCGTATTTTCACATTGTGCGTATTTTGTACCCCCACTTTTGATAATGCGTATTCAGCTAAAATAATTGCGTAAATTACGCCAATACGCACCTTATCTGGAGCTCTGGTCAAAGTAAGCCAAACCAATTCGGGATACGGACATAATCCCCCCCCCATGATTTTTGACACAGGAGGACAAAATCTCTAATCCTCTTTAATAAGGGTAATTGAATTTGCCTGATTTCTTTCAAGTAGTTGATTAAGGATTACCTGATTGGTTATCTTTTTGGCGAATAATTCTTTGAAATGGTAATCGATTCTTCACTAAAACAATATGGTTTGGGCCCGACATCAGTATACAAATGTACAAACGATACATACATATTCTTGTTTGACGTTTATTGTGCAACTGAAAATACTTCATTAAATGTGCTACTTGAATTTTGATGGGGGGAGGGTGGGGGGGGGGGGGGGGGGGGGGGATTATGTCCTAACCTGTGATTTTCGACGGTGGGGGGGGGGGGTGGGGGGGGGATTTTGTCCTCCTGTGCCAAAAAATATGGGGGGGGGGTGATTTTGTCATACACTCAATCAATTCATCTCCCATGCTTATCAGAGTTTCTGATAGCATCTACTTGAATATAACGCATGTTTTGTGTAATATGTTCAAATAAAATTATACGATTTAACTTGCATGAAGCGAAACGCCACATGTATGTATTAGATATCCGAGACACAGTCCCTTTAACCATGTTAACAATGTTATATGTATGTGTGTACGTTATTTTTTATTTACTTGTACATTTATCGGTAAGGAAATTTTCTAGGCATGATCTTGACCCTTAGATCGCTACATACAACAATTGTCTGCTGTTGCTTTTACATCTTCCCTTATATCTCAATAAAAACATGTTTTGACAGTACTTCAGAATCATTCTAAAGTGCTATCAAAGCATGTTTTTGATGATAAAAATGGAAAATAGAAAATAAACAGCAGACGACATAAAATTAAGATAGCAGTGTAAGGGTTAAATCATTTCTTGGAAGTTTGATTCGCCGAGCACAGATCAGTCTCGAACAATTAAACTTTCCGATTTCACGCACAAGTACTGAACTGAATTCATACTGGGAAATATTTATGATTACACACATGACACAAGGGTCAGTTGTCAATATTGGGGCGAGAGGGGCGGTGGGGCAGTAGGTGGGATGACGGGTAGATATCATAGGATAAAACAGATATGGCACCATATGCAACCATCAATTCCCACCCCTATAAAGTATACTTATCTAGCATGTCTAGCAAAGTGCACTTTGGGGGAGCACATTTATATTTATACATAAATTCATTAATAATTTTGTTTAATGAAAGAAAATAATTTCTAATCAAAACAAAGGTTTGGTGATGTAATATATAAAGCATATGATAGCTGGATATTTTTATTAACTTTGTTAAGTTTGTTCTATATGAAATAAAGTATATCAGTAAAAATAAATAATTACTCCCTCAAAGTTTTCTTTAAATAGCTAGATCAGTATACTAATAGTAATTAGATCTGCATCTCAACACTCCTCCCTTATAGCACTCCCGATGTCTTTGTTCACTTGTCTGTCTTTGTTCAGAAAATATTTCACATTTCTTGTCTGTACATTGGCCCCATTTGAGAAAATGCACCTTATGACATGCGCTACAAATGTAGACCCAGATCAGCCTACGCGTCCATGCAGTCTGATAAGGAATTACACTGTTTGCCTTCCAGTCAGGATTATATTCTTTATTTAATGGTGTTTAACGGACTGTCAACAGCTATGGTCATTTCAGGCCGTGTTAACGGGGTCAAATGCCATATTTAACTTGCTGTGGTAGGGGGAAATTTCCAAAATCGTAATTGAATGTCTACGGAACAAAAATATATATTCAGCCCTGAAATTAGAATCACCCGACCTGGTACCACGTCCTAAAGCATGAACGTGCAACTCGATACAGATCTGCAATTGTGGCCAATGTTTAAGGTCCATTTTCTCAGTCAGCATTTCAAATCTCCTCCCTTGAATGGACAATCATCATCCGTCTGAAAGACTTCATATTTCTAGTCATTCTCACTGAACAATCTCACCTTTTCTTTTTCCTAGAAATATCGCTTGTTAGATGGACAATCCCAACATGAATCTGTCTTCTTAGAAATACGCCTTTTATAATAACAATCCAAACATCAACCTTCCTTTTTCTTAGAAATACCACCTGTTAGATGGACAATGCCAACATCAACCTTTCTTTTTCCGTAGAAAATCACTCAAATGGACAATGCAAGCTTTCTGGTTTCACACATTCCTCTTCAATAGACACCTTATCAATAGACACCTTATCAATAGACACCTTTCTATAGACACCTTATCTTATCAATAGACACCTTATCAATAGACACCTTATCTTATCAATAGACACCTTATCAATAGACACCTTATCCCAGCTTCACCATGCAGGGAGATCTCCTCCAGAGAGATCCGTCACTATATGACTAGTTTCTACCTGTTGAGCTTCAACTGTCTATTCCAGTACAATCCATTAATCTAATTTCTGTGGTGAAATATTCTGTCTTTACATCCTTAGACAGCTACTGCCAGCTATCCCATGCATGTAACTTGCTGTTTTATACAGATGGAGATCTGTTACTATATGCAAACTAACTTCCTCGTTATCTTCAAAATGACAAGTCCAGTAGAAGTCATTGACCCTTCGAACACCACAGGCATAGATTCAGATGAGCCAGCTCGTGACGAGCCGTCTCATCAGGATCTGCACTTTTTCATATTTTTGAGAACAAAAACACCCCCTTTTCATAAATGGACTAGTCTGAAAATCATTTTATGACAATTGGATTTGTATGGAAATCAATACATAAAAATCCATTCCAGTTACTTAGGGGTGAATGGTTAATCCAATTTCTGTCGCAATATTCTGTCTTTTCATCCTTAGACAGCAGATCCTCGTCCTCTCAAGTTACTTGCTCTGTTTGATTTAGATGGAGATCAATTACCAAATGAGTAATTTCTTCCTTTTGATATTCAAGCGACCAGTCCAGTTTGATCCATTAATCCAATTTCTGTGGTAGAGTATTTTGTCTTTTCATCATGTAGTGAGCATCGTCAATTATAAAACTGAAAATAAACCCAATAGCAAGTTAGTTATCCAGTTGTTATGATTTGTAAAAAATAAGTTAACAAAAAATGCAAGTGTGTATATTAACATTAAAAATATATACCGAAACAATATATTGACAATATAAAGGTGAAAAGGTTTAATGTCCAAGCAACAGCTACTAAAATCATATAGAGATGAGACCTCCGCTTACAGATTCATCCTAAAGACTAAATGGATTTAACATTTCTGCAACAGCAAAGGTCATATAGAAACGGGACCTCCGTTTACATCCGAAAGATCAAGGCTCACTATAAGTTTTGAATATTAACCACTTTTCAAATGTTCATATGGTTATATGACCTTACTGTTGAGCAGTTGTAAAATCCTAATTAATGAATGTCCAAGTTCATACTCGAAATCAGAGTTCAATTGGCCCTGATCAGTCTCAACTAATCAAACTTGCTGATTTTGAGCATGAGAACACATGGAAACAAAATTGCTACCTAGCTACGATACCTCTCGCGATACACATATCGGAGGCAAATGATTGTAGCTAGAGAACACAATGCATGAGTGATTGAATGCTTGATTGAATGGAGTTTTACGTTAGTTCTAAAAAAACAACATATCTCACCTATATAATACGAGAACCAACAGTGGTGTCCCAGCATGCCATAGCGAGTGGGCGTCAAAAGTCCAGAGAATGGGCGGGAAATCAAACAGTTCGAGGGATAGGCACAGCTGTATACCGATGATCGTGAGTATACATTTCCACACGTATCGCTGGTAGCGCCATCGGACTACACACCACATCAGCCAACCCAGTAGGTTAAACATGCCTGCAGGAAACAGAGAAATGGCTTAACATCCCAGCAACAGCTTATATGTGGCTGCGACGGGAGAAATGGGCTTACAGGTTTTGTGATCAGAGTAGATCCAGACCAGCCTGTGCATCCGCAGTCTGATCAGGATCTGCACTGTTCGCCATTCCATCAATGAAACACCGGTCATGCTTCTAACAAGTAATATAGATTGTTATCAGGCTACTGGCGTGTGTTATGTGAACAGGAGCTACACTGATCATAAATCCTATAAGCCTCATTTTTCCAGTCACAGCCACATACAGAGATTGGATCTCAAGTCTAAAGTTCTTGCATGTGACTCGGCATTAGGCTGCAATATATAGAGGATATCAGACTAGTGTCTTTTGATATCACGATTAGACAAGGCTAAGAAACACATAGGAATTCTGAGGCTCGCGGAGGAATTCCTACTGTTTCCGAGCCGAGTCTGATAAACTCGATATCAAAAGACACTTGCAAAGTATTCCATTTATCAGATAACGTTTTATGCCAGCAGATAGTCAATAATAACATGGTTTTCGTTGAAAAGAATGCGGACTTGTTTACATCGACATCATTCAGTAACGTCATGTGATGTTATTCTACCAATGAAACGTCGGTTTTCAATACACTGTAACCCGGATATTCATATCAGGTCAATGCCTGATACATAGAGATTACCAGTCTAGTAGTGTCTTTTGATATCAAGTTTATCAGGCAAGGCTAGGAAATGTGTAGGAATTCCGAGGCTTGCCTTGTTTTTATTATTTTTAAGTCAACCCTAAGTAACTGGAATGGACGTTATTAATTTAAGGACCAATCCAATTGGTAAAAAATGATTTTCAGACAAATCCATTGAAAAGTGTCTGACTCAAGGATACAACACACGACTCCGGCGAGGCTCGAACCCACGACCGTAAGATCAGCAGTCCGATGCCTCGGACCGCTCGACAAAGTGCAGAATCTGATGAGACGGCTCGTTACGAGCCCATGTGTCTGGAGCTACACTGTTTGTAAACACTGCTAAATTGGTCGGTAGTGTTGAAAGGGTTAAAAAAGGTACTATAAAATGACTTACCAACACTAATGTTGACTTGCATATTGTAGCCGTAGTCAAAACGATCACGTGCTAGGTATGTGATATGTTTGATGTAAAACACGAGGCAAACCAACGCAAACAACAGCGGTCGCCACCATTTCTCGGTACCCAGTATCCTAGAAAACGACAAGAATGACGCCAATGGCAGATATCTCATCGATATGGTGGTTGGATGACAAACATGCACATCAAGTTTAAAGCCAATCATTTGGTAAAGAGCCTCGAGGTAGTGTGGGGCAGGACATGGAAAATATTGATGATGTTCAGCATGCAATTGCATATGAGGTTTCAAGCCAATCAGTCATACAGCAAAGAAGTTACACCAGAATGGAAAACGGATGGATGGACGTACGACTTGCATCCTTATATCCCATGTTCGCTATCCGATGGTAAAAATAGATGTTTGTGAACAGTGTTGCCCTAGATCTGTTTAGTTTGATGAAGGAATATACTGTAAAATTACCAGGAGACAATTATTGACATTGGATATATTGGATCACGATTTATTGCATGAAATGGGATTTTCCCAGTGTAATAAAACTCATATGTGGCTGTGACTGGAGAAATGGGGCTTATGGGTTTTGCGACCAGTGTAGATATGCACTGTTCGCCATTCCATCAATGAAAACACCCATCTTGCTGCTAACAAGCAACATACATCGATATTAGGCTACATGCATGTGCTATTTGATCAAGAGCTACACTGGTAACAAATCCCAGAAGCCCTATTTCTCCAGTCACAGCCATACCGTATATTACACTAGTGTAATAAACATGTAAGTGAGATAGGCACATAAATCACGTCAGGTAATTGGTACAGCTTCACTGAATGGGGCTCTGCTTGTGCATACAACATGATTTGTGGCTGTGACTTGAGAAATTGGCCTATGGGATTTGTGGGATTTGTGACCAGTGTAGATCCAGATCAAATATGAAGAATATGAATAGGTGAATATATGAAGCTAGATTAAAGTTTATCACCTGCTTTTAATGTGTTATTTTCCAAAGAAATCAATTAAGTTAAAATGACAAACAGCAGATGATAATCATTTGTTTCCCGCTTTTAGCTGCTATGTGAATATGATTCAAAAACAAAGTCAAGGATGAGACTTACCGACACACCATGTAGATTGTGTTGCTAAGGACAACGGAGAAGGCACAAAAATAGTCTAACTTCTGAAATTTACAGAAATGTATAAAATTAATACAAGATTACTGATTTTATAAGGAACTAGAGCAGGTGAGTGCTAAGTCATTTGGCCTTGACCTTGGGCAGGAAGGCCACATGGGTGAGCTATATAATGAAAATATGATGATGATAAAGACGTATATGACGTCTCCAGTCAATCTGACTTAAAGGTACATGCCCACTCAGTAGGCACAAACTGTTCTTTATATCTGAGATATTTTCTGGCAAATTCATTCACCATTAAAATGATTAGCCCCACGTAGTGATTGGCATTATTATATACATGTATTTTATATCCGACGTAAATTTCCACACTGATATCAGGTGCGATAACCGTGTTTCCTTAAAATGTTAACGGACATTACTATTCATTCTCTGTATTTATTTTTTGATGTGCAATGATCATACTTTATAATCTGTCGAAAATATATTGGACATTACTATTTATTCTCTGTATTTATTTTTTGATGTGCAATGATCATACTTTATAATCTGTCGAAAATATATTTTTTCAGGTGACGCATTCAAAAAGTATAAATAATTAATAAATATCATGGCTCATTTGCATATGAAAATAGCCTGATACCAATGCGAGTCGCTATCAGTAAAATAAATATTACTAAATGATTATATCTGTATAGCGGGCACTCATAAGTTTTAGAACTGGTGGGATAGTGACACAATTATACACCTATTTAATTCCTATCCTACTGAGTGGGCATACACCATTAAGGTTGCAGAAATTTTGTGTACTCAAAAACTTTTAAATCAATATTTCAATATCAATATGTCCCACATGCCAGGTTAAAGTGTTGGGAGATATATTTTTTCGTCATGATTGGCTTATGGGATATGACAATTTTCGAGCAAAATAAACATTAATTCACCAGTACCCGACTTGCATTATTATACATTGTATATCAAACGTAAATTTCCACACTGATATCAGGGGCGATAAGAGTGCTTCCTAAACATATTAAAGGGAATTACAATTTATTCTCCGTATTTATATTTTCATGCACAATGCAGATCATACTTTATATGTTGATAACATTATTTTTTCCTGGTAATTTGCCCTCGACCTTAGGCAGAAAAGCCACATGGGTTGGCTTTTGAATGGAAATTAATGATGACAAGAGTGTAGTAAATCTATCTAAAATTACAAACAAAATGGCAAGAACAATGATGTATGGGTATGAACAAAAATATATAAAAAGTTTATGAATTTTGAGACTTGTGAAATCATGATTATTGGGAATATGGCTAACTATGTGGCTGTGACTGGAGAAACAGAGCTTTGCGACCACTCTGATCAGGGATTTGTCATTCAATCATTTAAACATTCATCATAAGCCTAACAAACAGCGTAGATCCTTATCAAGCTACAAGAGTATGCCACCAGCTGGACTGGTCAAAAATAAAATACTGTATGCCACATTTCTCCAAATACAGCCACATGTGGGACAGTAACTGGAGAAATGGGGCTTATGGGGTTTGCGGCCAGTGTAGATCCAGATGGGGTTTGCGACTAGTGTAGATTCAGATGGGGTTTGTGACCAGTGTAGATCTAGATCAGCCTGTGCATCCGCATCAGGATCTGCACTGTTCGCCAAACCATCAATAAAACACCTATCATGCTTCTACCAAGCAATGTAGATCATTATCAGGCTACAGGAGTGTGCTATTTGATCAGATGCTACACAGGCCCCATTTCTCTAGACACAGCCACGTATCGGCTCTAAAAACGGGCAAATCACTGCAAAAGAAGAATAAACCCACCTCAGTTAGGGGCGTGTCCTTGGTATGGAACACCATTGACCACGTCCATGCATTGACCGCTACCTGAAGTATATACATGTATAACTACAGCAAGTGAGCAGAGGCTCACGAATACCCAGGCAGCCGCATGGACCGACAAACAAAAACTTTACTGCAAATATTTTATGTAACATGTCCTTGACCTTAGACATAAGGCCGCATGGGTGTGGTATGGAAGGAAAATATGGATGATGATAAAGAAGTATATATGAAGTTTCAGTTTAATCCGACTTACGGTTATAGAGATAATGGGTACCAAAACACTTTAATGCAAATGGCACGGACAAACGAAATGATGAAAACTATATCAGAGCTCCAGTTAAGGTGCGTAATTTGGAGGTAAATTTCTTATTTCTCCATCAAAAATGGCAAGTTGGGAGTGCTTTAGAATCATCTCTGACGATCAGCACTGATGGGAGATGTACCCCTCAAATCTTTTACAGCTAAAAAAAGTAATTTGACCTTGACCTTGAAAACAGGAGCCGCATGGCTCCTGTTTTCAAGGTCATGGTCAAATGAAAAAGCTTTGATGGGTACATCGCTATTGAAGGAAGATGTATTTTGTTTGTTTGTTGGGGTTTAACGGCCTATCAACAGCTAAGGTCATTTAAGGCCGGGTCAATGGGTTTAGTACTAAATCCCATATATTACCTGTACAAGTACATGTACATGTACAAATGGGGGGAAAATCCCAAAATCAGTACTAAATATTTACAATAACGAAACCATATATTCAGCCCTGAAATCAGAATAATCCTGATCTGATGCCAAGTCCTCGCCACACCAGAATCACTTAGCCCCTCCCAAAAGCAGTAGGATCAGTAATAAACTAATAATCTTACTACTTTTATAATGGGCAATAACCCAATTCAACTCCCAGGTAACTAAAGAGCCAAAGATAAAAACGTACCTGAGGGCCAAACCAGGCAAATCATGATTCCTATAAGGAGGAACCCATACCGTTAATTTACGCTGTCTCATTCGCGCGACCACCACCCACACAAGGAAGATGTAGATCATTACAAATAAGCATAGGAAGTTTCAAGCCAATTCGACTTATGTAGCCAAAAACTTGAACACAAATCTCGGACAGACAAACGCAGACGGAAGGATGGACAGGGTGGTAACTATATGCATCCTGAAAAAAGTTTGGGGCACATAAAAATGAAAGTAATTTAAGGTCACATTACAAACTATCACTTATTTTCTTCAAAACGCGCTAAAAAAAACAACGGCGACCCTAATAACCGATTTCCGGTTCGTTTGTATTTTTCGTGATATTGAGATTTCTCATATCGCACCTTATCTGACACCTATACAGAGCCATGCAATGAATTGGTCATCGCTTATCTCTCCTGTTACTACGACCTACTGGCGCGAGGTGGCGCTGTAAAAATAACCGCTATGACGTAGCAGTAGAACAGCTTACCTGATTGGTGGATGAAGGTTTCTTATAAATATCGTTTGGATTTACGGACATCATGTATTTGTTGCATAATTTCTTTGTTTGTGTCGTTTAATATATACGTTAATCGTTATTTTTTCCTTCGACTAGTTATACTTTGGATTATTTATACGTTGGTTGCAATCATCGGCGACGACTATCTGTGCGGAAGTCGGTTGTAATTCACGGTCAAACAGACAGCAGAGAGCAGAGTCAGAAAAAAATGTTAAATTAAATGTTATATTTCTATTTTCTTTTCACAAAATGCTAATCTCCGACATTTCGTAAATTGATTCTGCAATGCTTTGCAGAATGTTACTTCAGTATACTTGTGCTTTGACAATTTTGAGTTGAAATAATCAGTGACACGCGTGTGTAGCTATGTTCAAACGGATGCCGCCGGAGGTCATTAATAGCAAACAACTTATCCGATGATTTCACCGCAGGCAAATAGGGAAGTGGATCTTGGGACAGGTGTATTCTGAATTCAATGAAGCCACACCTATTCTATGCCGATTTGTTAAATCCATTTTGTTTATCTGTCCTAGTCAGTGACAGACGTGTGAATCTACGCTCAAACGGATGTCAACAATAATGCGGCAGGTGTATATTGAATCCGCGAGGCCACACCTATGCCAAGCTGATTGGTTGAGTCCAATTTGACAGACATGGTAGAATGATGTGTTTGTAAATACATGGATGAATGTTATATTGCAGGAATAAACTTGTGTAACTTGAATGTTCACTCGCTTATTTTTCCGTAAATACTGTTTTCGAATACTAAAATATAACTACCGATAAATCACATATTTTGTTCGTTGACAGATAAAAAGAATTAAAAGTATATATTCAATTTTCACATGTACAGTAAATTCTTTACTATTTAAAATCTATTTTCCTACTGACTTGTTTCAAACAAATAGAAAATGTTTGGACTTGATGTAGGTCCTAATCAAATATAACACTCCTGTAGTCTAAATACGATCTAGATTGCATGTTAGTGTGTTTTATTGAAGGAATGCCAAAAAGTGCCGATCCTGTTCAGACTGTGCAAATGTACAGGCTGAACTGGATCAACACTGGTCGCAAACGCCCTATAAGCCCCGTGTTGTGTTTGACTTATTGCACCTTCTCAGTCGCAGTTTACAGCGGATGTTGACACAATCTTCAAACAACACCCTACCCCCCGTGGCAATTAGAGCGACAAATTTTCCCACTGCTGTCACCCGGGATTTCTTTAATTGACCCCATGTACAATATTGTTTCATTGTAAGTGGACAATGGCCTACAAGAATGACGTTATGACAGTTTGACCAGCATAGCACCAGATCCATCTATGCACATGACAGCTCTGATAAGTGTCTACTCTGTTGCCCGTCTGATTTAGCATTAAATATAAGTACTATCGGGTAAAACATAGATTGTAACCTGACAATGTAAATATAAATAAATGTATATACAGACTGGTATCCTACAGCTGTTGAAAATTGCACAGTATGTCCATTTTGTCACCCACTGTCGCATTTCAGTATGTAGTTTGTAACTAGGTCATTCTTATATTTTTACAGTACAGTACAGTCCCATATATTTATATCAGCGGTTTAATAAACTGGAGTTCTAAGTAGTCTGTTGAATTATTATGTGTAATAATCGTATTATGCATACATTTCGAAGTTCTACTGATACGTCATATACCCACGTGACCGCAAAGGGAAATAACTGTGGTAAGCAAAATAAGGGGAAGTTAGTCATGCAGTGACGGCTGGAAAAACTGGTTGTCCGGAATATGAAATCAGTAAAAGAACGGCACATACTGGTCGGATTACTGTAAAATTTGATATATAAATGATGAATACATAAGCGTATCGTGAAAACAGAAGCTTGTTATATCTCCTTTAATGGCCAACAACAGCTAAGTTATATCTCCTTTAATGGCCCAACAACAGCTAAGTTATATTATAGAGATGGGTTTTCAGTTTCAAGTCTCGCCCGAATGAATGAAAATACTATGAGTGAAAGTGAATGGGTTTAACTTCCCAGTAACAGCTACGGTCATAGTGATAGGACATTGGTTTCAAGATTCATCTGAAACACTAGTTGGATGGAAATACTATGAAATTGAATGTAAATGTGGAGCTCCAGATAAGGAATTAGTAATTGAGTATTGTACGTTATTGCACATCATTTCTGAAGCAATTGGGTATTTCAAAATATTAATTGGGTAAAATTAAATCACACTACTGTTTACACATCAACAGACAGCAATTATTGAATAGTTTGTTTCGATATGAAAACAAATCTTGGCATTTCATTAGAATTGTCTCCTTGGAGACAATTCTGATGAAATACCAGGATGTGTTTTCATGGAAAAATATGCTATATTGGTGGTCTGTTTATTGTTTTCTGCAGCATGATCAAGGTACCACAATTGTTCTCATTGCTTTTTGATACTCACTACTTCTGATTTCAATTGGGTTTTTGGCAATTTTAATTGGGTATTTACGCAAATACGCAGCTTATCTGGAGCTTTGTAAACGGGTTTAGCCTCCCATCAATACTATAAACATATTTTTACAAGCCTGATGAGAATTGAACCCACGATACAATGAAGTCCAATGCTCTATCATTAGACTATCCATCCATCTGTGAAGCTTGGCAAAATACACTGTAAATAGCAAAACAGACCTGCAGATACAATGCATTTTGTTATCATTCACTAATGTGTATTCATTCATTGAAAAGCTCATGTAACAACAAGAACTGGCATCATTAAACGAAGCTAATCCCCTCGCTGGCAGCATTAATAATAATAATAAAACAAAAAAATAAAGTCCTCAGTGACCTTGGGCGGTCGGACGTGGGCCATATGCAAAACGAAGCATCATCCCTAGACACACATTGTGGCTAAATATTATCTCAGTGAAATGGTTCAGGAGTTATTGAAAAAAAGAAACAAGAGGGCCATGATGGCCCTATATCGCTCACCTGTGCAATGTCACAAAAATCAAGCAAATACTGGTATGTAAAGTTGTCACTACATATACGTCAAAATAAGCCCATGACAGGCACAAAATGTCAATGCGACAAACTTGAGAAGTCACCAGGGTAGGAGTTGTCTCGCGATATGTACAGATATATCTTACACAACTTTGAGAGGTTTGGAGACCACAACAGGATGCTTCCAGCCTACTTTTTGATGCAATCCTTAGATTTTATGTATTATATAACCATATTCCGTAAAAAAGTTGACCCCTATTTGACCCCCCGGGCCATGTCCATTTCTGACCCAGATGTCACCATTTTAACAGCTTTGAAAAAGCATTGTACATCGATCATTCCTGTCAAGTTTCGTCGAAATCAGTTCGTAAGAAGATTTTTTAAGAATTTATGCTATTTTTAGACGGCGGCCATCTTGGATTAATGATGAACGCCATTTTAACAAAACTGAAAAGAACGACCTTTTGACCCGTCGGTGGCCATCTTGATTCGATGAAAACAGCACCACAGCGATCACCTCATCAATACCTTTGATTTGATATATTATAAGACCATATTCCGTCAAAAATGAAATTTGATCCCTATTTGACCCCATTTTTTACCCAGGGGTCACCATTTTAACAAATTTGAAAAAGCATTGTACATCGATCATTTCTGCCAAGTTTCGTAGAAATCGGTCGGGTGGTTCGAGAGAAGATTTTTTTAAAATGTGCTATTTTTAGATGGCCGCCATCTTGGATTAACGATGACCGCCATTTTAACAAAACTGAAAAGGCTTTACCAATGAACCATAACTGCGAAGTTTGGCCACCAATGGCCAAGCGGTTTGTATGAAGAAGACATTTGAAATCTCTAATAAAAGAACGACCTTTTGACCTGTCGGTGGCCATCTTTGATGATGTAATCATCCTATCGCATTCGTGATGACTGCGGCCACAGCGATCGCCTCATTCATACTTTGATTTGATATATTATAAGACCATATTCCTTCAAAAATGAAATTTGACCCCATTTTTTACACAGGGGTCACCATTTTAACAAATTTGAAAAAGCATTGTACATCGATCATTTCTATCAAGTTTCGTAGAAATCGGTCGGGTGGGTCGAGAGAAGATTTTTTAAAATGTTGTGCTATTTTTAGATGGCCGCCATCTTGGATTAACGATGACCGTCATTTTAACAAAACTGAAAAGGCTTTACCAATGAACCATAACTGCGAAGTTTGGCCACCAATGGCCAAGCGGTTTGTATGAAGAAGACATTGAAATCTCTAATAAAAGAAGGACCTTTTGACCTGTTGGTGGCCATCTTGGATAATGTAATCATCCGATTCGATGAAAACAGCACCACAGCGATCGCCTCATCAATACCTTTGATTTGATATATTATAAGACCATATTCCGTCAAAAATGAAATTTGACCCCATTTTTTACACAGGGGTCACCATTTTAACAAATTTGAAAAAGCATTGTACATCGATCATTTCTGTCAAGTTTCGTAGAAATCGGTCGGGTGGTTCGAGAGAAGATTTTTTAAAATGTTGTGCTATTTTTAGATGGCCGCCATCTTGGATTAACGATGACCGCCATTTTAACAAAACTGAAAAGGCTTTACCAATGAACCATAACTGCGAAGTTTGGCCACCAATGGCCAAGCGGTTTGTATGAAGAAGATATTGAAATCTCTAATAAAAGAAGGACCTTTTGACCTGTCGGTGGCCATCTTGGATAATGTAATCATCCGATTCGATGAAAACAGCACCACAGCGATCGCCTCATCAATACCTTTGATTTGATATATTATAAGACTATATTCCGTCAAAAATGAAATTTGATCCCTATTTGACCCCATTTTTTACCCAGGGGTCACCATTTTAACAAATTTAAACAAGCATTGTACATCGATCATTTCTGCCAAGTTTCGTAGAAATCAGTCGGGTGGTTTGGCCACCAATGGCCAAGCGGTTTGTATGAAGAAGACGTTTGAAATCTCTAATAAAAGAACAACCTTTTGACCTTTCGGCGGCCATCTTGGATGATGTAATCATCTGATTTCGACGAAAAATGCTCCCAAGTGATCGTTTTGTCCATACCTTCAAATTGATATATGAGATGACCATATTCTGTCAAATGTGAAATTTGACCCTACTTGACCCCTCGTGCCCCGCCCATTTTTGACCTGGGGGCTACCATTTGAAGGAATCTGAAACATCGTTAACTATCGATCATTCATATCAAGCTTCGTCAAAATCGTCCTGGCGGTTCGCGAGAAGAAGATTTTTTGAGAATTTTATCTACTTTTCAAAGGCGGGCCATCTCGGATTTCGCGATGACCATCATTTTAACAAAAATGAAAATGCTTGACCCACTGACCATTACTGTGAAGTTTGGCCAATATTGGCGAAGATGTTTGTAATGTATATTGAAAGAACGACCTTTTGACCTTTCGGCAGCCATCTTGGATGACGTTATTACCTGATTTTGACAAAAAAAAGCTCCAGAGTGACTGTCTCGTCGATACCTTCGATTTGATATATGACATGACCATATTCGGTGACATTTGACCCCTACTTGACCCCTCCTGCCCCGCCCATTTTTGACCCGGGGTCCACCATTTGAAGGAATCTGAACCAGCATTAACTATCGATCATTCATACCAAGTTTCGTAAAAATCGGCCAGGAAGTTTTTTTAAGAATTTGACCTACTTTTCAACAGCGGCCATCTTTGATTTCGCGATGACCACTATTTAAACAAAAACATTACCGTGAAGTTTTGCCAATATCGGCCAAGCGGTTCACGAGAAAAAGTCATTTGAAATCTTTATTAAAAGAACGGCCCTTTGACCTTTAGGTGGCCATCTTGGATGACATGACCATCCAATTTCGACAAAAAAATGTACCAGAGCGATCGCCTCTTTGATACCTTTGATTTGATATAGACATGACCATATTCGGTCAAAAATAAAACTTTGACCCCAATTTGACCCCACGGGCAACGCCCATTTTTGACCCCGGGGTCACCATTTTATCAACTTTGAAAGAGCATTGTACATCGATCATTCCTACCAAGTTTTGTCGAAAGCCAGTTGGCGGTTCTTGGATTACATAATGACGTCATTTTAACAATTTTGTAATTCCCCTACCTAAGGACCATGACCATGAAGTTTGGTGACTATAGGCCCAATGGTTACCGAGGAGAAGACCATTCACGGACCATTCAAGAAAATGTTCATGGACGACGGACACATTGTGGTAACAATAGCTCACATGAGCTTCGCTCAGGTGAGCTAAAAAAAACAACAACATTATTGCCTTACAAACAAGATGAACACAAGTCCTCAGTGACCTTGACCTTGGGCGGTCGGACATGAGTCGTATGCAAAACAAAGCACCATCCCTAGACACACATTGTGGCCAAATATCATCAAAATCTTTGAACCAGTTGATGAGTTATTGGAAAAAAAACAACTAACATTATTGCCTTACAAACAAGATGAACACAAGTCCTCAGTGACCTTGACCTTGGGCGGTCGGACGCAAGTCGTATGCAAAACAAAGCACCATCCCTAGACACACATTGTGGCCAAATATAATCAAAATTGTAGTTATAATGGACAAACGCTATATATTCCCTCTTGCCTATCGGCGAGAGAATAATGAAATGTGGCCGAGTGACCGAGAAATGGGGCTTATGGGATTTGTCACCAGTGTAGCTCCTGATCACATAGCACACTCCTATGGCCTGATAATGATCGTTATTGCTTGTTAGAAAGATGGAATTGCAAACAGTGCAGATCCTGATCAGACTGTGCGGATGCACAGGCTGATCGGGATCTACACTGATCACAAAACCCATAAGCCCCATACCTCCAGTCACAGCCATAAATACGAATGGTACATACCGCGGCTGTAAAATGAGTGACGTAGTACAGCGGGGCTGACGCAGGAACCAGTCGCCGGTATTTGAATATGGACAGGTGCGCGAGCCAGTTGAGGGCAGAAAATATTACCGATGCTGGCTCCTGCATCCCCAGCCAGCGGATAAACGGCCACTGGAAATATAGGTTTGATTGATTAATTGATTTATTCATTGGTTGATTGTATTGATTGAAGATAGACAGGTGTGCCAGCCTATATCAGCTGAGTTTATTATGGAAGCTGGCTCCTGCTGGCACGCACATAAATGTATTGTATTGTACCCCGATTTCAAATTAAATGCTTATTTTTAGAATTGGATTATTGATTTTCTTCATTATTAAATAGGGAACAAATGATCAAAACATAAAACAAATTTAACCATTCACTTATTTGAGTGTATTATTACTTATTCACGTATTTATACTGTAATACAGTTGAAAATTTACTTAGTTGAGCTGCAAACAACTTTATTACAGTATTTCCACTATTCAATTTGAAAATCAACACGTATTTACACATTGTTGTGAGTATTGTGCACTCCCACCTTTGATAATCAATGCATATTCAGCTAAAATAAACGTGTAAAATACACCAATACGCAGTCTATATGTTGATATACAGTATGATGGATTGATTGATTGCTCAGTCGGTCAGTCAGTCGATACATTGGTGGGTCGATTGATTGCTTGGTTTATCGATTGACTGATTGAACTTGGTTTGCTGTACTGGTATGCGACGAAATACAAGATGATTAATTGATTGACTAACTGTTGACATTTGAATTGCGTTATGTCCCAGAAATGGACTAGACAAACTGATGGATCATTTTATTGATTGATTGATTGATTGACTGGTTGATTTAATGGGTAACTTGTAAGCAAGGACTTGAATTCAAGATCTTGCTCCACTGGCACGGTTACTCAGTATTGATAGAATCTAATTGTTTTGCTGATGGCCATGATGGCAGTGAGCCTACATCAGTGACTGAATGGTGACCAGTGTAGACCCTGATCAGACTGCATATCTGTGCAGGCTTATCTAGGGATCTGATGGCCGCAAACATCATAAGGTTACTTTCAGTATGGATTTTCACAGTCAATTGTTTTATTTTGCAATCAAGAACCAGAGCTCCAGATAAGCTGCATATTTGCTTAAATACCCAATTAAAATTGCCAAAAACCCAATTGAAATCAGATGTAATGAGTATCAAAAAGCAATACAAAATTGTGGTGCCATTATCATGCTGCAGAAAATAATAAACCGACCACAAATATAGCATGTTTTTCTTATTTTTCCAGGAAAATACACCTTGGTATTTCATTAGAATTGTCTCCAATGAGACAATTCTAATGAAATGCCAAGACATGTTTTCATTTAGAAGCAAACTATTTAATAATTGCTGTCTGCTGATGTGTAAACAGCAGTATGATTTTATTTTACACAATTAAAATTTTGAAATACCCAATGGTTTCAGAAATGATGGAGTGACAATACTCAATGACTAATTCCTTATCTGGAGCCCTGAAGAACTAAATCAGTCATATACTTAAATACATTAAAGTGACCCGTAACACAGTGTTGTGCCACGAGCAAGCCCAATGGGGTTTTCTGAGCGTCGTGTACAGATTGGTTCCATTTTATCAGGTAACAAGCTTTTTATTGTGAAATACATACCGACTGATAACATAAAGGCATATCAGGCATTGACCTGATACGAATATCCAGTCACAGCGATTGATAACTGACGTTTCATTGGTTGAAAGGAGTCACATGACGTTACCGAATGATGTCAGTGTAATGACGCAATGTGAACAAGTCTGCGTTATTTTCAAAGAAAAGTATTTTATATTTGATTATCGGGTAGCATAAAACGTAGCCTGATAAACATAATACCAGCCTAGTGTCAGTTGATATCAAGTTTACCAGGCTCGGAAACGGTAGGAATTCCTACGCGTTTCCTAGCATTGCCTGATAAACTTGCTATCAAAAGGCACTGGACTGGTATTTTCTATGTAGCATACTTTGCCAAAGAACTGCGGCACGTCCAGCCTATCTGAGGTGTGGCTCGGAAACGGCAAGAATTCCCACATATTTCCTAGCCTTGCCTGATAAACTTGCTATTAAAAGGTATTCTCTATGTAGTATACTTTGCCAAAGAACTGCGGCACGTCGAGCCCGTTCTTGTGGAAAGCATCGACGGTGTGCCACATACAGCTGTAGTACACTCATCCCCGCAGCTCCACTGTAGCAGTCGGCGGCTCGTCGGCTGTTCATCACTGCCAAGTACACAAACCTTCACCAAGTGAGCAAGGACACACAGATACCCCGGCCACAGTGCAGATGGACAAACAATACAAACACAATTTTTCCAAAATTTTAAAAACAAATTGAAAATACCATTGCCATCATGAGCATTGAAAATGCAAGACTGTGCATGTTTCGGAAATGAAAATATGGATGATGTTAAACAAATATATGTAGTTTCAAGACATCTGGCTGCAGGGAGAATAGGTACAATCTGTACTTCTGTGCACAAATAAGAAAATATTAATTATGTATGCAAAATTAAAGAAAAATGGTTATTTTGCAAAGCTGATATAGAAAATATGCATGTCTACAATAAAGATAGTATTTGCATGTCGAAGCATACCTGAATAGCTTGATACGAGACTTTGTGCAATTAATCTTCAAACATCGGTTGTTACATTTCTGGAATGCGAACGAGCGATCACCGGCCGAGCAGTGGACAACAGGGAATAGTGTGGCGATCACGAGAAGAAAAATATTCATTGCTCACCATATCAGCCCTGAAAATAGTTTTTTAAACTAGAAATGGACGCTTGTCGACAAGCGCATGTGTATCCCCCTCCCCAGATACACAAGTAGTTTGAAACAAGAGCTGTAGGAGAACAGCATAGCTCGACTACGAGGGTTGTCGAGGTACACATAGCTTGACAAACAAGGTGGCCGCGGCCTGCATAAAAACCTTAACCAAGTGAAATTAAGTAAGTAATTCAAGGTTACATGTAGGTCAATGTGGCCGCGGCCTGCATAAAAACCTTAACCAAGGTTGACTAAAAACCTTAACGAAGGGAAATTAAGTAAGTAATTCAAGGTTAAATGTAGGTGAATGTCAGATATAGGTCAGGGGTTATTGATGTACATCACTAGGAGATGAAGTATGGTTGCTGTAGGCCCAGGAATATTCCATATACAAGCTTGACTAAAAACCTTAACCAAGGTGAAATAAGAAAGTAATCCAAGGATAAAAGTATGTCAAGGTCAAATATAGGTCAGGGATTATTGATGTACATCACTAGGAGATGAAGTTGTCCAAGTATGGTTGGTGTAGGGCCAGGAGTATTGCATCTACATGCTTGACTAAAAAAAAAACCTTAACAAGGAGAATTAAGTAATTCAAGAGGAAATGTAGGTCAAGGTCAAATATAGATCAGGGGTTATTGATGTACATCGCTATGAGAAAAGGTTGTCCAAGTATGGTGTTAGTATGCACAATAGTATTCCATGTACAAGCTTGACTAAAAACCTTAACCAAGGGGAATTAACTAAGTAATTCAAAGTTAAATGTAGGTCGAGGTCAAATATAGGTCAGTGGTTGTTGATGTATATCACTAGGAGATGAAGTTGTCCAAGTATGGTGGGTGTAGGGCCAGGAATATTCCATATACAAGCTAGACTAAAAACCTTAAACAAGGGGAATTAAGTAAGTAATTCAAGAGGAAATGTAGGTCAATTTCAAATATAGATCAGGGGTTATTGATGTACATCCCTATGAGAAAAGGTTGTCCAAGTATGGTGTCTGTATGCACAATAGTATTCCATGTAGAAAGCTTGACTAAAAACCTTAACCAAGGTAAACTAAAAACCTTAACCAATGGGAATTAACTAAGTAATTCAAGGTTAAATGTAGGTCAAAGTCAAATATAGGTCAGGGGTTGTTGATGTACATCACTAGGAGATAAAGTTGTCCAAGTATGGTTGGTGTAGGGCCAGGAGTATTCCATCTACAAGTTTGACTAAAAACCGTAACCAAGGAGAATTAACTAAGTAACTGAAGAGGAAATGTAGGTCAAGGTCAAATATAGATCAGGGGTTATTGATGTACATCCCTATGAGAAAAGGTTTTCCAAGTATGGTGTCTGTATGCACAATAGTATTCCTTGTACAAGCTTGACTAAAAACCTTAACCAAGGGTTGACTAAAAACCTTAACCCCAAGGGGAATTAACTAGGTAATTCAAGGGTTAAATGTAGGTCAATGTAAATATAGGTCAGGGGTTGTTGATGTACATCTCTAGGAGTAAAGTTGTCCAAGTATGGTTGGTGTAGGGCCATGAGTATTCCATCTACAAGGTTGACTAAAACCTGAACCAAAGTGAATTAACTAAGTATTCAAGAGGAAATGTAGGTCAAGAGGCAAATATAGATCGGGGTTACTGATGTATCATCCCTAGGAGATGAGTTGTCCAAGTATGTGGGTGTAGGCCAGGAGTATTCCATATACAAGCTTGACTAAAAACCTTAACCAAGGGGAATTAACTAAGTCATGAAGAGGAAATATAGGTCAAGTCAAATATAGACCAGGGGTTATTGATGTACATCCCTATGAGAAAAGGTTGTCCAAGTATGGTGGTCTGATATGCACAATAGTATTCCATGTACAAGCTGACTAAAAAAAACCTTAACCAAGGTTGACTAAAAACCTTAACCAAGGGGAATTAACTAAGTAATTCAAGAGGAAATGTAGGTCAAGGTCAAATATAGATCAGGGGTTATTGATGTACATCACTAGGAGATGAAGTTGTCCAAGTATGGTGGTGTAGGGCCCAGTGTATTCCATATACAGTTGACTAAAAACCTTAACCAGGGGGAATTTAACTAAGTATTTAAGAGAAAATATAGGTCAAGGTCAAATATAGACCAGGGGTTATTGATGTACATCCCTATGAGCAAAAGGTTAGTCCAAGTATGGTGTCCTGTATGCACAATAGTATTCCATGTACAAGCTTGACTAAAAACCTTAACCAAGGTTGACTAAAAACCTTAACCAAGGGGAATTAACTAGTAATTCAAGTTAAATGTAGGTCAAGGTCAAATATAGGTCAGGGGTTAGTTGATGTACATCACTAGGAGATAAAGTTTGTCCAAGTATGGTTGGTGTAGGGCCGCCAGGAGGTTATCATCTAATCAAGGTGGAACTAAAAACCTTAACCAGAGAATTAACTAATGTAATTCAATGAGGAAATGTAGGTCCAGGTCAAATATGGATCAGGGGTTACTGATGGTACATCCCTAGAGCATGAGATAAAGTTGTCCAAGTATGGTGGGTGTAGGGCCAGAGTAGTTCCATATACAAGCTTGACTATCAAAACCTTATGCCTTCGAGAATTAACAGGTAAGTAATGAAGAGGAAATATAGTCAAGGTCAAATAATTAAGATCAGGGTTATTGATGTACATCCCTATGAGAAAAGGTTGTCCAAGTATGGTGTCTGTATGCACAATAGTATTCCATGTACAAGCTTGACTAAAAACCTTAACCAAGGTTGATATAAAAACCTTAACCAAGGGGAATTAACTAAGTAATTCAAGAGGAAATGTAGGTCAAGGTCAAATAGATCAGGGGTATTGATGTACATCACTAGGAGATGAAGTTGTCCAAGTTTGGTGGGTGTAGGGCCAGTAGTATTCCATATACAAGGTTGACTAAAAACCTTAACCAAGGGGAATTAACTAGTAATTGAAGAGAAATATAGGTCAAGGTCAATATAGACCAGGGGTTATTGATGTACATCCCTATGAGAAAAGGTTGTCCAAGTATGATGTCTGTATGCACAATAGTATTCCATGTACAAGCTTGACTAAAAACCTTAACCAAGGTTGACTAAAAACCTTAACCAAGGGGAATTAACTAAGTAATTCAAGAGGAAATGTAGGTCAAGGTCAAATACAGATCAGGGGTTATTGATGTACATCACTATGAGATGAAGTTGTCCAAGTATGGTGGGTGTAGGGCCAGTAGTATTCCATATACAAGGTTGACTAAACACCTTAACCAAGGCGTGATGGTGACGCCGACGCCGACGCCGACGCCGGGGTGACAACATAAGCTCTACTTATTCTTCGAATAGTCGAGCTAAAAATGCATGTGTGAAGTTTCATAAAAATATTCCAAAGGGCGAAACAAAAAAGGTAGATAACTAAACAATTAGCTATGCAAGAGTTGTCATTCTTGTGCACGACACACCTTCGGGTCGTGGTCTATGCATGTGTGAAGTTTCATGAAAATATTCCAAAGGGTGTTCGAGTTATGCTCCGGACAAGAAGTGTCTGCGGCGGACGCGGACGATGTTCGGTGTCAAATCCATAGTATCTCCCCCCCCCCCGACTTTCGTCCATGGGATACAATAACCATGATTAAACAATAAATAACATTAACATTTAAAAGAATTTCATAAAATAAAAAAAAAAATTAATATTTTAAGAAAATCATTTAGAGTTTTATTAAATATGTTTAATTATTGACAAAAACCCATCGGTGGGATAGACTGTAGATCAGAGCTCCAGATAAGGTGCGTATTTGCGTAACTACCCAATTAAAATTTCCAAAAACCCAATTGAAATCAGAAGTAGTGAGTATCAAAAAGCAATGAAAAATTTGTGGTATCTTTATCATGCTACAGAAAACAATAAACAGACCATAAATATAGCATATTTTCTTATTTTTCCATGAAAACACATCTTGGTATTTCATTAGAATTGTCTCCTTGGTCTCCAAGGAGACAATTCTAATGAAATACCAAGATGTGTTTTCATTTAGAAGCAAACTATTCAATAAGTGCGGTCTGCTGATATGTAAACAGTAGTGTGATTCTATTTTACACAATTAAAATTTTGAAATACCCAATTGCTTCAGAAATGATGGAGTGACAAAACTCAATTACTAATTCCTTATCTGGAGCCCTGGTAGATACGCCTCTATATCTAGGCATGGAGTGGCGGGGTTTACATGCGGATTTACATGCACATGTATGTAAGGGCGGCACTAGCTGCATGTTTTTTGCTTTATAGGCAATAGAATGCACTATATCATGTATATCGCTACACCAGTCAACGGTATAACTTTATGGACTAACACTTCCATTTTGAATACTAAAATATAGCAATAATCTGCAGGGTGCTGACGTTTATACTGCGCTATATTGTTCATATATTGTAATTGAGAGAAAATTCTACAATATGAGATAAAAATGTCATAAACTTACCTAATAAAGTATGCATTAGCAACATTATTAGGTCACTCTCCACTAAGTAGAAAGTAAACAAAAAAAAAACAGCTTCAAACGAGTTTATTTAACATTATGAATCTGCATTTCAATTTGATTTAGCGATTTGAATTTAGTTTGAAGGAGTTCAAAAATGATTAAATGATACAGGAAAACGGGAAAGTTTTCCCTTGTGCTCTTCAGAAATTAAGGCGATTATGGTATGCACAGAAAATAAGGCGATTATGGAATGCAGGTGCATGAAGTCCGAATTCCAGATTAGGTTGGTCGCAACTGTCAGAATCCCCATTTCTTCAGTCACAGCCACAAATGACACATTCACCAACAAATATCCGGTTAATGGTTTGTCCGATAACTAGTTAAACTGATGAATTTTTCATGTATGGCTGTAATAATCGTCCGGCTAAATTTTGAAGGTAACACAACTATATAATATAACAAACATAAACTAAAATTGATATATCCGGCGAGTGACAGTATTGCATGTTTCTATAAACTTAAAATCAAACATATTTTACCAACCTTAGAAACGGGCACCTGCACAATTTGATCTGGGTGTTGCAAATGTTTTATTTCCTTTCCAGTGGAAAAGGCCATGCATAACCAATCATTCAAGAGACTCAGAGTGTAAATTAAACCGCCTTTTGTTTCTAATTAGGCCTAATTCATTAAATTGAATGGCGTAATGTAGTTTAATACCGACAACATTGTGTCTGCTGTTAACGTAAAACTTTCAAACATCCATTTAAAAACGGCACGACAGGTAAGGATGATGTTTTGCATCACATTTTTCACACCGATTTTTAATAATGCAAACATGGTGGGTGGGGTATTTGATTTCGCCCAAAACACAAGTCGGCCGAGCATATCGGCCCACCAATAAATCGGCCCACCAACGTTGCACACATTTGCCGCACACCTGACCGGTATACTAATTCAAAATCCCATTCATGCATGTCTGAATCAATGAACAAACTAAAATAAGGGAGTCATATCTACAAATTTAATAAATCAAAATGTGAGACATGTGTTTTCTGAGATCGCTGGTCACTATTCAGTCAATCTAATGTTGTATTTACCTCTGCCGGCTCAGAATCACGAACCTTATGACATAGACTCAATTATATTTTTGCCATGTTTCAGATGATGAGACTGCAAATATAAAATAGAAGTTATTTTGCAGCAATATGGAGCATGTTAAGATAGAGAGGCTACGAGACCGCATGTTGCAATGTCCGATATGCATGGACGAGTATAAGGACCCTAGAATACTGCCCTGCCACCACACTGTCTGCGTCAACTGTCTACTTGACTTTGTCAATGCCTCTTCTTCTTCTGGACGCTCGTTCAGATGTCCTCAATGTCGCGCGGACGTTTGTGTACCACGGGGCGGCGTGAAAGATTTCCCACCAAATTTTTATATAAATTGTATACAAGATGAGCTTGGCTCTAAGCCATATCTTGGAACATGTGATGTTTGCGAGCGCGACTGGTTAACATCACAGTACCGTTGTATAGACTGTGATATGGATATCTGTAAATTTTGCGTTCATGACCATCGGTTGTTTAAGCACATGACGGGACGTCAGTCAGCGATTATTAGAATAGAAGCTGGAAATGCTGGACCAAGTTTGACGTCACAGCGAGCATGTGAGTTTCACAAAGATGAGCAGCTACAAATGTTTTGCTTAAACTGTGATATTGCCATCTGTGTAACGTGTGTCTGCGATGAACACAGAAAACACCACACAATGACGCTTGCAAAGAAATTCTCTCTAGCGCAGAAACATCTGGCCTTCGACCTTGACCAACTACAAGCAGATGTTCAAAACGTGAAAACGGAATTGAAGACACTTCGCCATATCGAGATGTCCACCGACAAAGCAACAGAAGCGGCTATCTGTGATATAAAGGAACATACACAGGCTGTTATAGATTCCGTAAATCAGCTTGCTGAGAACAAAATTGAGAAGGTAAAAGCTGAACAGAGGAAAATCGTTAAAGACATTCGTGACTATGAAACAGATTTGTCGGCGGTACTTGACCAGTTACAACGTGGGTGTACATTTCTGGACGATCTTCAAGATGATGATATGTGCCTAGAACTGCTGAAATGTTTCCAGAAATATAGGAGTTTACTAGAGTCTTCCAAGAAACCAATCACAAATAAGGAAATTAAGCAAAACATCGTATCATTCAAACCGGGGAAAATCATGAACAGGTTTGGGTATTTAGGGGTTGGTAGAGGAAGGTTGGAACATGAGAAACAGGTATTTACTTTCCAAGAAAAGGAAACAAAACGTAGACGGGTGCGTACGTTTATACGCGAGCGGATACCTGTATGGTTTGTGAGACTGATTGGTAGTTTTATCGTTATTTGCGTTATTCTGGGGCTGGTCCCCTTAACACTTGGTGTATACAATGAAACGAGCACAGATAATATTGTCTGCCTGGTGGGATACCTGTACATCTGTATAGCTGGCATGTTTGCTCTGCGAAAATGATATTAACCATTCACAGGGGTGACAAGTAACCCTACTGGGGGCATTCAATATCATTGAGACGAGCCATGTGAATCTATAGTATAGAATATAGTATACCTTAGGAAGATGTGAGAATTTTTATGAAAAATATTTACAGAAACTGATATTTTCTTTCAATGACATCACAAGTTGACGAAATATTTAGAGCAAATACAGAATTCTCTGAATATTTTGTGAACGTTTGACGTCATTTATGGAAAATATTATAAATTTTGTTTTGTTTCGTGCGATATCGCTAATTTTTCTTCTTAGGTACAAAATCACATGGCTTGTCTTATTTCTGATGAACGGTATTATTTAGTCTTGTATCAAATTTATTATTTTTCATGTCACCTGTTGCAACTGAAAATGTTTCAATTTATTCCAGAATATATTTATTAAAATTATATTTCAATCATACATATAGGGGAATATGTTCTCTTTCTGAATAGTATCGTGATACATTATGCATATATACATACATGTTACGTTGAATTATTGTTTTTAACAGTGAATATCAGTGCTCCAGATAAGGGACGTATTGACGTATTTTACGCAAATATATTAGCTGAATACGGTTTGAATATCAAAAGTGGGAGTACAGAATATGCATTGATTTTCAAATTGAGTAGTGAAAATACTGTCATAAAGTTGAAAATTACTAAGTTTGCTTTTTGCAGCTCAAATAAGTGAATTTTTAAATTTGTTATATTCTTTTATCATTTGTTCCCTATTTAGTAATGAAGAAAATCAATAATCCATTTGTAAAAGTAAAATAGCAATGATTTTGAAATCAGGGGGTATAGTACGCTTTATACACAAAGTTTATCTGGAGCTCTGGAATATGCAGTCCGACACCAAACTGGAGTCGGTCAAAGTGGTCTGGTAGCACAGCTGGCTAGTGATGATTTGGGGTTCGAGCCCAAGTTGAAATGCAAGTTTTGTCGAACTGACTTATGAAGAGCTCGACAATGAATTCAATGATAGCTGGGTGTTCATTTGTACATCTGAAATTTGTGTTCAATTTATTTTTCATTGACAACGCCTCAATCCATTTGGCATGCTAGCTGTGCTATTTCATTTGTTTCTGTTCTTTGTTACAATTCCTTCAGACCTTCCACATTCAATTTGTATAAACTGTGATTTAGCAAGTGATATACATGATTATATTCACATTAAGTATTATACGGTGCAACAGTGAAATTTTTCGTACTGTTTTATCAATCGATACATTTCTTGTGCTAAATATTCATTTATAGTTGACAATGGACAAATCCCAATGAAGAGTTGTTGGTTTTTGTTTGTGTATACTTTATCAGTGTTTATTGACCGTTTCAACCATCTTCAAACACTGCACATCCAGATGAGCCGGATCATAATTAGCCACCTCATCAGGATTGACAGTGTTTGTAATTTTTTTAAAGATTTTTTAACAATACCTAACCCTTGTTTAGAATAATGAAATAGTCCCCATCATGAACATAGTAACGTAGAAACCACCTTGTGTGTTGAACTTCAATACCTGAGATTGTGGGTTCAATCCCTGCCTTAACCCTTTGAACCCGAAATCCCGCTATATCGGTTTATGCAAAAAGTGCAGATCCAGATGAGCCGGCTCGTAACGAGCCGTCAGTTACTCTCATCAGGATCTGCACTTTTTGCAAGTAATTTTCATATTTCTTAGAACAAAAACACCCCCTTTTCATAAATGGACGAATCTGAAAATGATTTTGTGACCATTGGATTGGTCGGAACATTAGCATATCACAGTCCATTCCAGTTCCTTAGGGTTGAAAGGGTTAAACATGAAACTTCCTTTCATAGTATTTCCATCTCACTGGTCTTTCGAATGAAACTTGAAACTGAGGCCCCGTCTCTATATGACCGTAGCTGTTGTTGAGACATTAAACCCGTTCACTTTTGTTATATATTTACTAAGGAGTGAAATGAATGAAGCACAGGTGGAAGACTCGGACTTAGGACACGATACTTGGCTCATTTGGAAAACGTTACCCCACCCACCAATTTCCATACACTATACCTTACAGCCTTTTCCGTAAAGGCTGTAAGGTACAGTGTATGGAAATGGGTGACGACTGGGTGGTACCGTTTACCAAATGAGCCAAGTATTGGGTGCTAGGTCCGAGTCTTGCACCTGTGGAATGAAGCTCCTGTATATACCCAAGCATGTTGGTGGCTGGATATTTGGCATCAGCGGAAAGTCTTTCATGTCTAGTATAGTATTGTTGCAAATCCAATCAATGGCCAATTTATAGAATAGCAGTATTACAGACAACCTTGGTGCACTAGTCGTAGTCTGATACAGTGCTCCGAATAAGGAATTAGTAAATGAATATTGTCACTCCATCATTTCTGAAACAATTGGGTATTTCAAAATTTTAATTGGGTAAAATAAAATCACACTGCTGTTTACACGTCAGCAGACAGCAATTATTGAATAGTTTGCTTCTAAATGAAAACATGTCTTGGTATTTCATTAGAATTGTCTCCTTAGAGACAATTCTAATGAAATACCAATATATGTTTTCATGGAAAAAGAAAAAAAACATTCTATATTTGTGGTCGGTTTATTGTTTTCTGCTGCATGATAAATGTACCACAATTTTTTTATTGCTTTTTGATACTCACTACTTCTGATTTCAATTCGGTTTTTGGCTATTGCAATTAGGTATTTAAGCAAATACGCAGCTTATCTGGAGCTCTGCTGATAGATCACTACTGTCTGTTCCACGTTTTGCTGCTGACAAATTTTTGTCCATTAAATGCATATGTAAGTAGTTTTTCATCAATAAGAAAAAAGTCACCCTCCCCAAAAAAAATTATTTGAAGAAATTTCATCAAAATATTGATTTTATTGCGAAAAAACAATTTTCCTATGGGAATTTAACATGGGGGCTAAAATTAGACTTTTTTAAAATATATTTTTATTTGTGGATCGATTTTCAAATTCTAACTTTTGTTTTCTTATTTACATCATTTCCAAGCCAAGTTTCGGAGTCGATTTCCAAATTTGTTCGTTTTTTTTACTCCTCACCCACTGCTTCCACCACTTTTTCTCCCATGTTAAATTCCCATAGGAAAATCGTTTTTTCGCTATAAAATCAATATTTGATGGAATGTCATAAAACTAAATTTTTTGGGGAGGGTGACTTTTTTGTTATTGATGAAAAAGTACTTACATTTAAATATTTTTTAGGTTTAATGTGTTTAATAGCCAAAAGTTTGTCGGCAGAAAAACGCGGAACAGACAGTAAATATGTGCCTGTGACTGGAGAAATGGGGCTTATGGGATTTGTGACCTGTCTAGCTCCTGATCAAATAGCACACGGATGTTGTCTGATAACTATCTATGTTGCTGGTTAGAAGCATGACGTATGTTTCGTTGATTTAATGGCGAACAGTGCAGATCCTGATCAGGCTGTGCATCCTGTGGATGCACAGCCTGATCTGGATCTACACTGTTCGTAAAACACATAAGCCCCATTTCTCTAGTCCCAGCCACATGTACATAGTTACAAGCTGGACTTGTAAGAGTTTGTTTTAGCATTTTGCAGACATTTGTGGAAACCATTTGATTAGTTGTGTAAATGTGCCATCATCTGATAAAAAGGACCTTATGACATGTACGATAATTGCCGATTCTGGACATTATTTATATTCCCGCAAGTTGGCAGTTGGGTGGGAGCATGCGAAGGGCGGAGCTCCAGATAAGCTGCGTATTTGCTGAAATAGCCAATTAAAATTGCCAAAAACCCATTTGAAATCAGAAGGAGCGAGTATCAAAAAGCAATCCAAAGTTTATTCTGTTTTTCTAATTTCAGGACTGAATGTATTTTTTTCTGTAAATATTCAATTCTGATTTTGGGATTGTGCTGCAATACACCTTGTGTATTGACCAGGGTCTTTGATTATATGTTGCTGTGACTGGAGAAATGGGGAGATTATGAGTTTTGCGACCAGTGTAGATCCAGATCAGCCTGTGCATCTGCAGGCTGATCTGGAAAATACACTGATCGCAAGCAAAATTAGCCCGATTTCTCCAGTCGCAGCCACATATAATTATGACCCTGGCTTTGCTATGACCTCCCGTATCGCATTGCCATAGTTTGCCAATATTGATTTCGAAAAAAATGCAATGATGTCGAAAATTGCTAGAAAAATAGGAACTCGTGCAGAATTCATTTCTGCATTAGCTCTGAATTTGTTGTAAACTTTCGACATCAATTATGGAAAATATATTCGATTTCCCGAAGGCACTTCCAGAGCTGGAATCATATTGATCATCATGATCATTGTTTCATGTATTGCTTGTGATAAACACAGAGCTCCAGATAAGCTGCATATTGGCGTATTTTATGCACTTACTTTAGCAGAATATGCATTGATTATCAAAAATAGGAGTACAAATTACTCAACAATGTGAAAATATCAAATTAAGTAGTGAAAATACTGTAATAAAGTTGAAAATTTATTTAGTTGAACTGCAGAAAGCAAACAGTGTTTGCTTTTTGCAGCTCAAATAAGTGAATTTGTAAATTTGTTTTATTTTGTATCATTTGTTCCCTATTTAATAAGGAAGAAAATCAATAATACATTTGTAAAAGTAAAATACGCATTGAATTTGAAATGTGGGGGTATAATACTCTTGAGATACAAAACTTACCTGGAGCTCTGTTAACATGATATATATTTTATATTTTAAATAAATTGCCTGCTAAAAATCTCACAAAAATTGTACATATATATGTATCTAATCTGTTTATATATACATGAATTTATATTGCAACAAAGAACTGGTGATGCAAATCCACACATATACATACATGTATAACTTTTATTACTTTATACAAATGTAAATAGATTTTAACAAACTTTTCCATGGCTAACAATCTCAGACAACTGAGCCTCTTGTTGACAAAACAGACCTTAACACATTTGAAGCATTTGTACATGTAGATCCTGTAGCATATTTCACCAACATTGCAAAGTATTCTTTTCTAGCAAAGTATACTTTGAGGGAGTAATCATTTATTTTTCCCGATATGTATTATTTCATATAGAACTAACGACTGCATATATTTGATGATTAAAAGTATGCATAATTATTATACTGAATTTATTACAAGTCAGTATAATAAAAATTAATAAATTTATCATAAAATTGAAGATTTCTCCCTGAAAGTATACTTTGCTAGATAAGTATACTTTGCAATGTTGGTGAAATAGGCTACAGGGCTTGTGCTTATAAAACTTTCTGAGCACGTTCTTTGTTTTCATGCTTGAAATCACGATGTTTCATTTGGTTGAGAGTGATGGGTTGTGCCTTTGGGGTTAGAACACCTGACTTCCAATGCGGAGGTTGTGTGTTCAAACCTCGCCCTAGGCGTGAAAAATACTAACATGGTATTTCCATCCCACTGGTCTGTCGGATGAGACGTGAAACTGTGGTCCGGTCTCTATATGACCTTAGCTGTTGCTGGGACGTTAAACCCATTCAGTTTCACTTTTTCACATCAATTGGTTGAGACTGAGCTTTGCTGTGCTCAGCCAATCAAACTGCGTGATTTTGAGTATGAATTTAGAGAACATACTCAGCAGATTTTATAAGCACAGTGACGCATACATTACGATGGAATCTTGACCCTTTCACCCTTAAGTAACTGGAATGGATTTTGATATATGTTAATTTTGCGACCAATCTAATCGTCACAAAATGATTTTCAGACCAGTCCATTTATGAAAAGGGGGTGTTTTTGTTCTCAAAATATGAAAATTTCTTGCAAAAAGTGCAGATGATACGGCTCGTTACGAGACGGCTCATCTGGATCTACACTGTTTGCCAATACCACTATACAGGTCTGTGGTTTTGAAAGGGTTAATTATGCTTCAAACAAGCTAACAGCGTAGTCCCTGATCAGCTATGTCATTTTTCTCAACTGAGGGCTCACGTATACGTTTATGCTTTTGTGATATATTTTGCTTAACATTTATTTATGTAGTCAGTTATAGTCTATTATTATTGCTGTTTGTTTATGTAAGGTGCTTTGTTGTGAGAGTATACTGGAGTCAGTTTGTCTGACCGTCCGTCGGTCCAACACATTTATTAGCATGGTGTTCATTTCTGAATGCTCTGGGAGGATGATGGAATGGTATGCGCATCTTAACCCTTTCAGTACACTGTATTTCAGTGCTGAAAGTTTATATTGTACCTTCAGTGCTGGTGGGTGGTGGTCGGCGAATGAGACGGCGTAAATTAACGGTATGGGTTCCTCCTTATAGGAATCACGATTTGCCTGGTTTGACCCTCAGGTACATTTTTATACGCCCGTTTGAAAAAACGGGACGTATTATGTATTCATCTCGGGCGGGCAGGCGGGCGGGCATTGCTTGTACACGCAATAACTAGAGTTCTACTTGATGGATTGTAACCAAATTTGGTATACATGTTTATCACGGCAAGCCATTACTAATTCACATTACTGATCCTACTGCTTTTGGGAGGGGCCAAGTGATTCTGGTGTGGCAAGGACCTGGCATTAGATTAGGATTATTCTGATTTCAGGGCTGAAAATATAGTTTTGTTATTGTAAATATTCAGTTCTGATTTTGGGATTTTCCCCCCATTTGTACATGTACTTGAACATGTACTTGTACAGGTAATATATGGCATTTTGTACTAAACCCATTGACCCGGCCTTAAATGACCTTAGCTGTTGATAGGCCGTTAAACCCCAAAAAACAAACCTTCAGTGCTGATTGTACGTTTTCCCATCTTTAGAGGAGCATTACCGTTATATATAGCCTTGCTGTTCAACGGATGTAAAACCGCAATCAATAAGCCAATAAATAAGGCAACCAATAAGCCAATCAATCAGTAAGGCAATCAATGAGGTAATACATTAGTCAGTCAATAAGCTAATCATTAGGCCAATCAATAAGCCAATCTATAAGACAATCAGCCAATCAATAAGGCAATAAATTAGTCAATCAATAAGCGAATCAGTTAGTCAATCAATGGCAGTCGCCGTGAAAGTCGTCGATCCGTCGGACATGTCCGTTGAAATTGCCGTCGGTCCGACGGTAAACCGGAACTCGCCGGACCGAATGTCCGACTATAAAATTTTTTTTTGCTTTTTTATTCGAAGCTTCAATGAAATCACCTTCTTTGGTATGCGCTTCTGGTGCTTGCTAGCTTTTCTTATATGACTGATATACTTAAAAAGCTAAAAAGGTCTTAAATATCACACAAAATCTATTTTTATTTTTTATAAAAAAAATTTGGTCTGGTAAATTTTTGTCCGGTCTGGTACAAATTTCAAGTTAACCAGACTGAATGTCCTGTAAAATGTTGGCAGTTTCGCGGAGACTGCAATAGGCCAATCTATAAGCCAATGAGGGGGACTGCAATAGGCCAATCTATAAGCAATGAGGGGGACTGCTGCGAGTATTCCGTAAGCTAATTGCTTACTGACAAATCTAATGAAGTTTAATTTATTACCGGTATATATATTTGGTGCAATGTTATTGTTTTGTTTGTTTTGTTTAATTGAGGGGGCATTTAGCATTACCATTGTGTGTGTTGTGTCCATGTATGTGGTTATTGTACCCCATTGACGAAAGTCAGGGGATACTATGGATATTATGGACACCGAACAGCGTCCGCGTCCACCGCATACACTTCTTGTCCGGAGCATAATTCGAATAACCTTTGGAATATTTTCATGAAACTTCACACATGCATAGACCATGACCCAAAGGTGTGCCACTCGGCAGAATGATAACTCCTGCCTCTTATCTCCCGTTGTTTGTGTGCGCACGGATTTCTTGTCCGGAGCATAATTCGAACGCCCTTTGGAATATGTCCATGAAACTTCACACATGCATATTCCACCACCCAAAGGTGTGTTACGCCCAAGAATGACAACTCTTGCCTCACTAATTTCTAGTTATCTCCCTTTGTGTTTTTGCACACTGATTTCTTGTCCGGAACATAACTCAAATACCATTTAGAATATTTAATTGTGCCACCGCAACGATAGTTGTCGGTGGCATATAGTATTTACTCCGTCCGTCCGTCCGTCCGTCTGTCCGTCCGTCCGTCGAAGTGGGTGGCAGGTGGAAGCACGCGATGGGTAATTTAACGATCGGGGTTCATCCTTACTGGAATCCCGACTGGAGACCAGGTTTGGACCCTCACATACGTCTTTGACATTTTGTATGTGACAGTTGAATCTGGTTATACCCCTTATGTGAGTATTACGATTATTCACAATCCTATTTTAGGGGAAGGGGCCAAGTGGCTTGGTGTGGTATGGACCTGGCACCAGGTCAGGTAATTCTAATTTCAGGGCTGAATATATTGTTTCTCGATGTAAATATTCCGTTCCGATTTTGGGATTCCCCCTCCCAATGCAGCAGGTTCAAATGGGATCGAACCCGTTTGCCCGGCCTTACATGACCGTAGCTGTTGATAGGCCATTAAACACCAATAAACAAACAAACTGTCCGTCCGTCCGTCCGTTCATCTTCTGTCCGTAGACAATCTTCCTTGTCCGGCGAACTACTTCTACAGTTTTTGACCTATCTCTTCATATTTGGTATACAGACCTACCATCAAGCATAAAATGTCATTTTGACTTCAAGTTATAGAAATATAAAAGTGTACTTAAAATGTGAACACAATATGCACAGACCACAGGTACTAGAAACAAATTACCTGACTAATTTCTAACACTTATACCATAAACGATACTGACATGCGATTGTGTTTGCAATCACCTGTGGCACAGACTAATGGACGACTATATTGTGTTGGCTACAAGAAAACGTATACTACTCTTAAGACACAACGCTTATCTGGAGCTCTGGCCATCATTTTTAGCTCGCCTGCACGATGTGCAGAAGAGCTTATGTCATACCCCCGGCGTCGTCGGCGTCGTCGGCGTCGTCGTCGGCGTCGTCGGCGGCGTCGGCGTCAGCGTCGTCCACAAACTTAACGTTGGGTAAATGTCTTATAACTTCTGTTTCCTTTCACGTGACACCTTGTTCTTTCATACATGCATTCCTCAGATGACCCTCTATCATGCTGTAGCAAATCCATGACCCACCACCCAGCCCTTACCCCAAGGTCAAGGTCACAAACTTGGCACATTCATAAAGTTAACGTTGGGTAAATGTCTTATAACTTCTGTTTCCTTTCATGGAACACCTTGTTATTTCATACATGCATTCCTCAGATGACCCTCTATCATGCTATAGCAAATTCATGACCCACCACCCAGCCCTTACCCCAAGGTCAAGGTCACAAACTTGTCACATTCATAAACTTAACGTTGGGTAAATGTCTTATAACTTCTGTTTCCTTTCATGGAACACCTTGCTATTTCATACATGCATTCCTCAGATGACCCTCTATCATGCTGTAGCAAAGCCATGACCCACCACCCAGCCCTTACCCCAAGGTCAAGGTCACAAACTTGGCACATTCATAAACTTAACGTTGGGTAAATGTCTTATAACTTCTGTTTCCTTTCACGGAACACCTTGTTATTTCATACAGCATTCCTCAGATGACCCTCTATCATGCTGTAGCAAATCCATGACCCTCCACCACCCAGCCCTTACCCCAAGGTCAAGGTCACAAACTTGGCACATTCATAAACTTAACGTTGGGTAAATGTCTTATAACTTATGTTTCCTTTCATGGAACACCTTGTTATTTCATACATGCATTCCTCAGATGACCCTGTATCATGCTGTAGCAAATCCATGACCCACCACCCAGCCTTACCTCAAGTCAAGGTCACAAACTTGGCACATTCATAAACTAACTTTGGGGTAAATGTCTTATAACTTTTGTTTCCTCATGGAACACTTGTTATTTTCATACATCATTCCTCAGATGACCCTATCATGCTGTAGCAAACCATGTTTCCTTTCATGGAACACCTTGTTATTTCATACATGCATTCCTCAGATGACCCTGTATCATGCTGTAGCAAATCCATGACCCACCACCCAGCCCTTACCTCAAGGTCAAGGTCACAAACTTGGCACATTCATAAACTTAACGTTGGGGTAAATGTCTTATAACTTTTGTTTCCTTTCATGGAACACCTTGTTATTTCATACATGCATTCCTCAGATGACCCTGTATCATGCTGTAGCAAACCCATGACCCACCACCCAGCCCTTACCCCAAGGTCAAGGTCACAAACTTAGCACATTCATAAACTTAACGTTGGGGTAAATGTTTTATAACATCTGTTTCCTTTCATGGAACACCTTGATATTTCATACATGCATTCATCTGATGATAATCTATCATGCTATAGCAAATCCATGACCCAGCGGCCATCCCTTACCTCAGGGTCAAGGTCACAAACTTAGCACATTCATAAACTTAACATTGGGATAAATGTCTTATAACTTCTGTTTCCTTTCATGGAACGCCTTGTTATTTCATACATGCATTCCTCAGATGACCCTGTATCATGCTGTAGCAAATCCATGACCCATCACCCAGCCCTTACCCCAAGGTCAAAGTCACAAACTTGGCACATTCATAAACTTAACATTGGGATAAATGTCTTATAACTTCTGTTTCCTTTCATGGAACGCCTTGTTATTTCATACATGCATTCCTCAGATGACCCTGTATCATGCTGTAGCAAATCCATGACCCACCACCCAGCCCTTACCCCAAGGTCAAAGTCACAAACTTAGCACATTCATAAACTTAACATTGGGATAAATGTCTTATAACTTCTGTTTCCTTTCATGGAACGCCTTGTTATTTCATACATGCATTCCTCAGATGACCCTCTATCATGCTGTAGCAAATCCATGACCCATCACCCAGCCCTTACCCCAAGGTCAAAGTCACAAACTTGGCACATTCATAAACTTAACGTTGGGTAAATGTCTGATAACTTCTGTTTCCTTTCATGGAACACCTTGTTATTTCATACATGCATTCCTCAGATGACCCTGTATCATGCTGTAGCAAATCCATGACCCACCACCTAGCCCTTACCACAAGGTCAAGGTCACAAACTTAGCACATTTATAATCTTAACGTTGGGGTAAATGTCTTATAACTTCTGTTTCCTTTCATGGAACACCTTGTTATTTCATACATGCATTCCTCAGATGACCCTGTATCATGCTGTAGCAAATCCATGACCCACCACCTAGCCCTTACCGCAAGGTCAAGGTCACAAACTTAGCATATTTATAATCTTAATGTTGGGGTAAATGTCTTATAACATCTGTTTCCTTTCATGGAACGCCTTGATATTTCATACATGCATTCATCTGATGATACTCTATCGTGCTATAGCAAATCCATGACCAACCCCCACCCCTTTCCCCAAGGTCACTGTCACAAACTTAGCACATTCATAAACTTAACGTTGGGGTAAATGTCTTATACCATCTGTTTCCTTTCATGGAACGCCTTGATATTTCATACACACATTCATCTGATGATACTCTATCGTGCTATAGCAATTCCATGACCCACCGCCCACCCCTTACCCCAATGTCAAGGTCACAAACTTGACACATTCATAAACTTAACGTTGGGGTAAATGTCTGATAACAACTGTTTCCTTTGATGGAACGCCTTGATATTTCATACATACATTCCTCAGATGACCCTCTATCATGCTGTAGCAAATCCACAACCCATCACCCAACCCTTACCCCAAGGTCAAGGTCACAAACTTAGCATGTTCATAAACTTTACATTGGGGTAAATGTTGTGTAACGTCTGTTTCTTTACATTTTGAACGCTTTGATATTTCATACATGCATTCATCCAATGATCCTCTATTGTGCTACAGCAAATCCATGACCCACCCCACCCCTTTCCCCTTTCCCAAGATCAACATCATAAACTTAACGTTGGAGTAAATGTCTTTTTATAACTTCTGTTTTTTACAGGGAACACCTTCATATTTCATACATGCATTCATCTGATAATACTCTATTGTGTTACAGCAAATCCATGACCCCCCCCCACCCCTTTTGCCAAGGCCAAGGTCACAAACTTAGCACATTTATACATGCATTCCTCATGTGAATAGCTATCATGCTGTAGAAAATCACCAACTTAGTGTGTTCATAAACTTAACGCTGGGTTAAATTTTGTTTTCCTTCTCATTTCAGGGAGCGCATTGATATTTCATACATGCATTCATCTTAATATGCTATATCATGCTATATCAAATCTACGATCCACCTTCCACCACTGACCTCAATGTCAAGGTCCACCGCACACCCCTTATCCCAAGGTCAAGTTATATAATATTCATATTTTTTATACAACTGTGACAAGTTTGAATGAAGGCTGCCAACAGGCGAGCTTCGTTGTCTTCTGACAACTCTTGTTACCATCTCTAACAGAATAAATAAACGTATATGTTTGTAATAGTTTGTTTATCTTTCTCAATTCAATATATTCCTCTACACAACCGTCTGCATTAATCTTGTCAATATGTCATCGTTTCTGAACAACTATTGGCAATCAAACTGGCAATCAAACAGTTTCATTGCCTGAGCTGTAGCACATTTCAGGCCCAATCAAGCTGCGTGGTGTTAAGGACAGTAGTCAACTATTTTGAAATAAAAATAAATTAAAATATTGGTAAGATTAGCGCGGGCGGTGGTGTACATGTATATGCCCGGGGGCGGGGTGGGGGTGGGGGGGGGGGGGCATATTATGTATTTGCCTTGTTCTGGCGGTTGGTAGAGGGCACAAACTGTCCATGCAATATCCCAGGTGCTACTTGAGGGTTATTTACCAAATGCGGTATCATCTATGTACATGCTATCAAGGCAATTAAGCAAATAAATGTAGGACATAGAATAAATAAATTACGCTCGAAGCTGGGAGCTTGTATTGGTAGGGATACAGTAAGAAAAGATTGATGTTTCAATGTTCCGATCAGTTATGTACCCACCTGCGTTTATCTTGCTCAAATTATCCACAGCGAATCAAGTTGCTTCATTTCAAGCACAATATTCAAGTATTTTGAAATAATGAAATTGACAAATATTGACACGATTATCGCAAGCGGTAGTGTATCTCGTTTATGGATCGCTGTATCTTGTGTGCCGTACACATGCGTCGCTGTATCTCGTATATAGAGTCGTTGTGTCTCATGTATAGAGTCGCTGTATGTAGAGTCGTTGTATCTCCTGTATATAGTCGCTGTATCTTGTGTGTAGAGTCGTGGTATCTCCTGTATAGAGTCGTTGTATCTCCGGTATAAAGTCGCTGTATCTCGTGTGTAGATTCGCTGTATCTCGTATGTAGAGTCGTATCGCCTGTATAGAGTCGTTGTATCTCCTGTGTAGAGTCGTTGTATCTCCTGTATAGAGTCACTGTATCTCGTATGTAGAGACGTTGTATCTCGTGTGTAGAGTCGCTGTATCTCGTATGTAGAGTTGCTATATATCGTGTATAGAGTCGCTGTATCTCGCGTGTAGAGTCGCTGTATTTCATATATAGAGTCGCTGTATCTCGTGTGTAGAGTCGCTCTATCTAGTATGTAGAATCGTTGTATCTCCTGTATAGAGTCGCTTTATCTCGTATGTAGAGTTGTTGTATCTCCTGTATAGAGTCGCTGTATCTCGTGTGTAGAGTCGCTGTATCTCGTGTGTAGGTCGTTGTATCTCGTGTGTCGAGCCGCTGTATCTCTTGTGTAGAGTCGCTATATCTCGTGTGTCGAGTCGATGTATCTCATGTGTAGATTCGCTATATCTCGTGTGTAGGTCGTTATATCTCGCGTGTAGAGTCGCTGTATATTGTGTGTAGATTCGCTGTATCTCGTGTGTAGAGTCGCTGTATCTCATGCGTATAGTCGCTATATCTCGTGTGTAGGTCGTTATATCTCGCGTGTAGAGTCGCTGTATCTTGTGTGTATATTCGCTGTATCTCGTGTGTAGAGTCGCTTCTCGTGTGTAGGTCGTTATATCTCGTGTGTAGAGTCGCTATATCTCGTGTGTAGAGTCGCTGTATCTCGTGTATAGAGTCGCTGTATCTCGTGTATATAGTCGCTGTATCTCATGTGTAGGTCGTTATATCTCGTGTGTAGAGGTGCTGTATCTCGTGTGTAGAGTCGCTGTATCTCTCGTGTAGAGTCGCTATATCTCGTTATATCTCGTGTGTATAGTCGCTATATCCCGAGTATAGAGTCGCTATATCGCGCGTGTCGTACACATATATTGCTATATATCGCGTGTCGAACACATATGTTGCTATAGCTCGCGTGTTGTACACTAGGTCGCTACATCTCGTGTGTCGTACACATAGGTCGCTATATCTCGTGATCACCGGATTATGCCGTTATCTGCGATTGTAATCAACTAGGGCGGCAGCTGTTTGCTTGGATCACATGGTGGAAACCTGGAATATTTGGAGTCGGTGTATTTTTATCCAGTATTCGATCACGTGCTTTATTTCCACCAATCAATGACAAAACATGCGACTCGGCTTTGCTAACTGGAAAGCGCTAGTTCTACGCTTTGTATGCATATTGATAAGCAACGTTTTCTGGAGGGAAACGGCTCGGCGGTCGATTTGTACGGAGGCCCGTAGGGGACATGGATTCGTTCCCACGAAATAACAATTCGTTCCCTTAATTTAACAATTCGTTCCCTCGAATTAACAATTCATTCCCACGATATTACAATTCATTCCCCCGAATTAACAATTCGTTCCCACGAAATGACAATTCGTTCCCTCGAATTAACAAACGTTCCCACTATATAACAATTCGTTCCCACGAATTAACAATGCAAACTTATAATAGTCTGTAAATTTCACATTTAGTGATGTTTTCTTGTAAACACTTATTGGATTTACATGTATTGGGCATAGGCTGCCTATGCTCAATAAATGTAAATCCATCAATTGAAATTTCAAGACGAGCTGAGATTGAGCTGTACTACAGCTCAGGCACAGCCAATCAAATTGCTTGATTGCCAAGCAGCTTGATTGGATGAAACTGAGCTGTACTACAGCTCATGCTCAACCAATCAAACGGTTTGATTGCGAGATGAGATCGCCATTAGATGTTCGGAGCGTTGACATCTGGACAAGATTAACACAGGCGGTTGGGTATCACACTTTCGCAGCTTATAATGGTATATTATGTGTATGCCGCACTACGGCAGTGGAGGGGACATTTAGTGTTTCCCTCGTCCGTCCGTCCGTCCGTCCGTCATAACATTTTTACTGAGCTTGTATCTTCAATAGTATTATGCATACAGCCACCATACTTGCACACTGGCATACGCCAGTGATGTGCACCGCAACGCACTGTGAACAAAATGACCTTCATATGACATTGACTTGCACTTGCAATATTTACATACATGTAGTTATTACCATTTGCTAATTGTTTTGTTCGAACTTGTATTTTTAATACTATTAGGCAAACGGCCATCATAGCTGCACACTATAATGAGCCAATGATTTACATTACAAACCACTCTGAAACAAATGACCTTTGAGACATTGACCTGCAAGTGCCATATTTACATAGTTTACTGTTATTGCCCTTGCTAAAGATTTTTGTTCGAGCTTGTATTTTCAATACTATTGGGCTAACAGTACAGTCATCATACTTGCACACTATCACGAGTAAATAATTTGCACCGTAAACCACTGTGACATGACGGACATACATGTGACATTAACCTACAATTGCCATATTTACAAAGTATACTCAACAAAACTAGAAACGTCCCTGTTTTATAGCCGGTGTAGCTCTGTCTATGTATGTACCACATGTTCAAAGTACATGTATTTTAAACCGTGGCGATGTTCAGAATACGATCGTGTAGAGTTTAGCCGATACACACGGTTTACATAGCGGCCAGTGACCGGAACGTTGATTTCCACTTTTTGCACGTGCACGCTATACTTGTCATCGATAAGGTGATTCAGTTCATGTCGTACCATTCATGCGATAGGGGCTATTCGGAAAATTAAAAAACTTTTTTAATTTTTCACTGTTTTCGATATGCCACGGCTTTCCGAAAACGAGCGAAATCAGGCAAGTGGGATGCTTGCGGGTGGGATGGCCGCCAGGGCGGTCGCGCCTCGGTTTGGTTGCTGTCGGAAGACGATTGATCGTCTTGCAGCCCGGTACCAGCAGACTGGGGCTGTTCACGACCGGCAGCGACCTGGTAGGCCTCGTGTAACGACGGCTAGAGCCGATCGTTACATTACGTTGACGCACTTACGTCAACGTCGATTGGCAGCCACAGTCACTGCTAGGCGATACGGTGTCTCAGGGCAGACCATTCGCAACCGGTTACGTCGTAACGCCCAACCAATCCGGGCACGCCGCCCGTACACTGGTCAGATAATGACCCAACGTCACCGTGCTGCCAGACTGTTATGGGCGCGACGTCATCTGAACTGGAGAAGGGCTGACTGGAACCGAGTTTTGTTCACCGATGAATCTCGGTTCACAGTTAGTCATGCTGACGGAAGATTACGGGCATACAGGCGTAAAAATGAAAGATTCACCGATTGTTGCATTGTTGAGAAGAACAGGTTTGGGGGAGGGAGCGTAATGGTCTGGGGTGGGATCATGGGAAACCGGAAGACAGATTTGGTTGTTGTACAGGGCGGGCAACATCAATGCACAACGTTATGTTGCAGATGTGCTAAATGCACATGCCTTACCATTTATCCGTCAGCATGGTCCTGGTGTGACATTGATGCACGACAATGCCCGCCCTCACGTAGCCAGGGTCACCACTCAATACTTACAGCAAAACAACGTCGACGTCATGCCATGGCCCGCGGTCTCCCCGGATCTCAATCCCATTGAGCACATATGGGATGAGCTGGGCCGCAAAGCACGAGCTAACCATCAGATTGACAATGTTCGCGATCTTACACGGGCGTTACAACGGGAATGGAGGAATTTGCCCAACGCACTGGTATTGCGTTACGTCACGTCGATGCGGCGTAGGATCATTGCATGCATTCATGCAAATGGTGGCCACACTCGGTACTAACGAGATTTACTGAATTTGCCACATTACTTATTGAAATTCCATCTCTAAACATTAAGTAACACATTTCTGAGTTTTTGTGATTTTTGATTTTGACCCCTACCGCCCTTGGCCGGTTATCTCTCGAATATTTCACAAGATATCCAAATGCAATTTATTGGCTTTGATACAGAAATGAATGAACTTGTTTTTCCATTTTGATTTTTAAAAGTAACCCTTTTGGTTTTTGATGAATCTTTCCTTAAACATGGAGGGACGTTTCTAGTTTTGCTCAGTATACATGTAATTTCCCTTGGTTAAAGTATCTGTTCAAATTTGTATTTTCAACACAATGAGACATAACGCCATCATAAGTGTACACTATCATGAGCCAGTGATGTGCTCTGCAAACCACTGTGAAACAAAACACCTAAAAATGTGACATTGGCCTACAATTGCCATAGTTACATTTCCCTTGGTTTAAAGTTTTTGTTCGAACTTGTATTTTCAATACTAGTATTACGCATGCATTCATCATGGAGGCTTGATACTTGGGATGTAGATTGTTTATGGTGTGTAGATACTAGTACACAAAATGAAGTTCGATTTTGATTCAGGGCGATGGATTAATTTCCACTTTTTTATTTAGAATTTTGCAATATTTCATCCTTATAATTACTACTATCAAGTGGGTGGCAGGTGGGAGCATGCGATGGGTAATTTAACGATCGGGGTTCATCCTTAACGGAATCCCGACTGGAGACCTGGTTTGGCCCTCACATACGTCTTTGGCATTTTGTATGTGACAGTTGAATCTGGTTATACCCCTTATAAGAGTAATCCTACCGGTATTACTTTTAAATAGGGGAAGGGGCCAAGTGACTTTGGTGCAGTATGGACCTGGCACCAGGTCAGGTTATTCTAATTTCAGGGCTGAATATGTTGTATCTCGATGTAAATATTCCGTTCTGATGTTGGGATTCCCCCCCCCCCCCCAATGCAGCAGGTTAAAACGGGATCGAACCTGTTTGCCCGGCCTTACATGACCTTAGCTGTTGATATGCCGTTAAACACCAATAAACAAACAAAACAAACTACTATCAAAACGGTAGGTAGGGCATTTGTGTTCTATGAACACATGTTCTAGTTTCGCTAAAGCAGCACCACAGGTCAATATCGACCAGTGTAGACCCTGAGCAGACTGCGCGGATGCAACTCAATAAGCCCCGTTTTGTCGTGGTGGATCAGATATAAGCAGAGATTGGGGAAAACCAATTTTGCAGAATGAAAATAGGAAACATTTCATAAATGGCCATGAAAACGTTGGCGAGAATCTTAGAAAAATGTAGAATGATTTTCTATGATTTAGTTCGCAAACTGTTGACGCCATGTACGAGAATAATAAGATCAACTAAAAACGGAATTTGCGTAATGGTGGGTTTGTCAAAACGAGTAAATAGATTAGCTAACCAGTTGCCGACGTTTGCATCTTTGTAATCAGCGTAGACAAGACAATTACATGTAGATCAATGCAGTCTGATCAGTGTCTGCGCTATTTGCACAAACTGACATTGCGATCGATCGAACAAAATGCAACCGTTCGTAAATTGTCGAATGTTGACATTCATCTGATTGCGCAATACTTTAAACTGGTCTAGTGCACGCGTGGCAAAGCTGTACATTTGTGCTGGACTCTCTCAAATAGTTCGGTACCGGTCCATGAAATAACGATCAGTTTCTGTATCCCGAAAATTATTTCGAAATTTGATTTTTTTTCTTCCGTAAATAAGGTTGAACGATTGTGAAAATCTCACGGCAGGCGCGGAATTTAATTCCGCGCCTGCTGTGAAATTTTCGCAAACTTTCAACGTAATTTACGAAAAACACCGCAGTTTTTCAAAACGGATTCCGACGAAAATCATTGAAGCAATAAGGTTACATATCTCATGGGTGGAACCGTATATTATATTATAGTTAACGCAATATTTTCTAAAACCTGTTGGAGTTTCGCCAGTACGTTTGTGTATCTTTCTCGTGAGATGCCACCTTTCGCAAAAAGCGTCATCTCTGACATTTAAACAGGAATTTACTTTTCGGTGCTTATATCAGTGTATGTGGGAAATCGACACAAGCGCGTACTTATTTCGATGTTGTTTTCAGGGATATTTGTAATATATTTGCATTCATGGATACGTTGGTGTGTATTCCAATTATTGATGCTTATGCTATTTATATGTTAATCCTTGGAGAAAAATATTCGTAAACAATTAACAAGCTTACTGTCCGCTCCACGGTTTTCTGCCAACTTGCTTTTGGCTATTAAACACAACAATACAATTAAAAATATTTAAATGTACATGTAAGTACTTTGTCATTAATAGCCCAAAAAAAATCACTTTTTTATTTGATGAACTTTCATTAAATATTGATAATATATTGCAAAAAGAAGCAATTTTCATATGCCAGGGAATTTAACACGGGGCTGGATAGTGAGGAGGAGGGTATACAAATGACAACAAAATGGAAAATGCATCCGAACTCTGGCTAGATAGCTTGAACATGATGAAACTAAGAAAAACAAGTTAAGAGTTGAAAAGTCGGTCCATACATTTCAAATGTATTTTTAAACATCTATGTTTAGCCCAAATGTTAACAGCCGATATAGTAATTGTATTTTTCCTATAAAATCAAATTTGACGAAATGTATGCAAATTTAAAAAATGAGGATGGCCATTTTTGTCTATTATTTACGAAAAGGTATCTAAGTTTGCATCTTTTTCGGAATTTTATGTGTTTAATGGCCAACTGTAGGTCGGTAGGAAAACGCGGAACAAACAGTAATGTGTTCATATGTGGCTGTGACTGGAGAAATGGGGCCTATTCTTTCGCTCAGTCTGATCAGGATCTGCACTGTTCGCCATTCCATCAATGAAACACCTTTCATGCTTATAACAAGCAATATATATCGTTATGAGGAGTGTGCCATATGATCAGGAGCTACACTGGTAGCAAATCCAATAAGCCCATTTTCTCAAGTCACAGCCACGTATCAGTTTTGATGGGTGTCATTATAATTTATCTCTCATGATAATGTATGTCCATGATTGCAAAGCTCCATACTTATTGTGATGTGCGCACATCGCTGAATTACAGTGGAACTTCCCAGGGTGTCTGGTTTAGAGAGGTACCGCTGTATATATTATCTAATGAAATGATTTTATTTATTTAATCTGCACATTGTAGCACACATCTGCATGTACGTTTAAGAGTTTATTTCTAAAGACAATGCGTCTCGCATACATGTATGTATTTAATAATTGTAGATTTAAATCGTATTTCTGTAGCCGGTTTTATCAAAATTGCAAAGTATACTTATCTATCAAAGTATATTTTGAGGGAGTAATCATTTATCTTTCCCGAAATGCATTATTTCATATATAACTTACGACTGCATATATTTGATGATTAAAAGTATGCAGACTTATTATGCTGAATGTATTACATTATCACAGTCATAATGGCTGTGATAATGTAATACATTCAGTATAATAACAATTTATAAATTTATCCTTAAATTGAAAATTTCTCCCTCAAAGTATACTTTGCTAGATATTTATACTTTGCAATGTTGATGAAATCGGCTACTGAACTGAACTGTTCCAATAAGTCCCCTGAAAAAATCGAGTTTGGGAAAACTATCTCTTATTCCGAAAATTAATTAGCGTTACGAACGCTAGTTTTTCTGCAAACAATGGTTACTAATTTGTTTAAATTAATTTTCTTAACGTCTAGAATAGACACCTATTTCTAAAGGTTGTATTGCATCAATTCACAAATAAAATATGTTATGTTTCACAAAGTGTGCATCCTGGTACAGGTATAGCTGAAATGCATTACCAAATTATCTCCCCTGTTTGTCACAGTAGTTGATCGTAAATAGCAGAAAAAACACATATTCATTTGAATTGTGATGAAAGAAAATGGTGCGTTGAGTTCATGTAAGTCGTTTGCACTCGAAGACCACATATTGAAATCTGAGATACGGACACTATAACAAAGTTGATAAAGTATGGTGAAAATCAGATGTTAACTTATTGAGTTATCACGAAAAAGGACCATAACTCTGTCATGTGATATAGGCGATTTCTTTATACTTCTATATCGCCCGGTAACTACAGTACTACTATGTTACAAGCTAATGCTGATGCATGTAAAGGCACGCGGAAAGTAATTAAAATTTCGCCTTTCGCTCTGTAATAATGAGAATCGGTTAACATGTGCAAAATCGATGGATATTTTACATATCTCAGGCATGTAGAAAAATAACTATCCGATCATATTTAGAATTAACCATATACCTTACTTGTCTTAGGTGCCCGGATTAGCTCAGTAGGTAGAGCGTCGGACCTGGGGCCCGTTTCACTAAACGTCGTGTACGACTAAAATGTTCGTAAGTGCAAATTTAGGATCGTCTGGCAATTTCAATTGATGGATTTACATTTATTGAACATAGGCTGCATATGCAGCCTATGCTCAATAAATGTAAATCCAACAAATGTTTACAAGAAAACATTGTTAATGTGAAATTTACAGACATTTTAGTCGTACGAAGTTTAGTGAAACGGGCCCCTGGTTCCCACCTCGACCCGCTGCGAATTGCCGATTCGGCGTGTCCGTTGGCCAGACAACTTCGTGTTAGCCCCATCCTATCAGACTTAAATAGTCGGTTCCGACATGCAAGGTCATCGAGCCAGTGCCGTCGTTAAATCAAAGCATTTCATTTATCTACCTGTGTCTTTACATCATTTTCGAACATTCAGAAATGACATAATTGAATTTATTTTCTGTCGGCGGTCCATACTTTTGCTAGATGATCACGATGATAAAAGTAACACCCAGTCTCTTTTTGAACGCCCCTCGTACATTTCGAGAACAAGGTTTATCAATCTCCAACTGCTTTTTAGCTCGACTATTCGAAGAATAAGTAGAGCTTATGTTGTCACCCCGGCGACGCCGTCGGCGTCGGCGTCACCGTCACGCCTTGGTTAAGGTTTTTAGTCAAGCTTGTATATGGAATACTACTGGCCCTACACCCACCATACTTGGACAACTTCATCTCCTAGTGATGTACATCAATAACCCCTGATCTATATTTGACCTTGACCTACATTTCCTCTTGAATTACTTGGTTAATTCCCCTTGGTTAAGGTTTTTAGTCAACCTTGGTTAAGGTTTTTAGTCAAGTTTGTATATGCAATACTACTGGCCCTACACCCACCATACTTGGACAACTTCATCTAGTGATGCACATCAATAACCCCTGATCTATATTTGACCTTGACCTACATTTCCTCTTCAATTACTTAGTTAATTCCCCTTGGTTAAGGTTTTTAGTCAACCTTGGTTAAGGTTTTTAGTCAAGTTTGTATATGCAATACTACTGGCCCTACACCCACCATACTTGGACAACTTCATCTCCTAGTGATGCACATCAATAACCCCTGATCTATATTTGACCTTGACCTACATTTCCTCTTCAATTACTTACTTAATTCCCCTTGGTTAAGGTTTTTAGTCAACCTAGGTTAAGGTTTTTTTTCAAGCTTGTACATTGAATACTATTGTGCATCCAGACACCATACTTGGACAACTTCATCTCCTAGTGATGTACATCAACAACCCCTGATCTATATTTGACCTTGACCTACATTTCCTCTTGAATTGCTTAATTCCCCTTGGTTAACGTTTTTAGTCAAGCTTGTAGATGGAATACTCCTGGCCCTACACCAACCATACTTGGACAACTTCATCTCCTAGTGATGTACATCAACAACCCCTGACCTATATTTCACCTTCACCTACATTTAACCTTGAATTACTTACTTAATTCCCCTTGGTTAAGGTTTTTACTCGACCTTGGTTAAGCTTTTTACTCAAGCTTGTACATGGAATACTATTGTGCATACAGACACCATAATTGGACAACCTTTTCTCATAGTGATATACATCAACAACCCCTGACCTATATTTGACCTTGACCTACATTTAACCTTAAATTACTTTCTTAATTCCCCTTGGTTAAGGTTTTTACTCAACCTTGGTTAAGGTTTTTAGTCAAGCTTGTAGATGGAATACTATTGTGCATACAGACACCATACTTGGATAACTTTTTCTCATATGGATGTACATCAATAACCCCTGACCTTTATTTTACCTTCACCTACATTTAACCTTCAATTACTTGGTTAATGTTTATAGTCAAGCTTGTATATGGAATACTTCTGGGCCTACATCAACCATACTTGGACAACTTCATCTCCTAGTGATGTACATCAATAATCCCTGACCTATATTTCACCTTGACCTACTTTTATCCTTGGATTACTTAGTTATCTCCCCTTGGTTACGTTTTTTACTCAAGCTTGTATATGGAATACTCCTGGGCCTACAGCAACCATACTTGGAAAACCACGCATCTACGTCCAAGGTCAAGGTCACTGTTGAAGGTCAAAGGTTAAACCTATTGAAATTCCCTTCCGCTCTATATCTTCTACACCGATGCATGGATTATCAAATAGCTTGGCACAAATGTTTCTCATGATGAGAAGGTGTGTCGCCATCAATAACCACGCACCTACGTCCAAGGTCAATGTCACAGTTGAAGGTCAAAGGTCAAACCTATTGAAATTCCCTTCCACTCTATATCTTCTACACTGATGCATTGATTATCAAATTGCTAACCACGCACCTACGTTCAAGGTCACAGTTGAAGGTCAAACCTATTGAAATTCCCTTTCGCTCTATATCTTCTACACCGATGCATGGATTATCAAATGGCTTGGCACAGATGTTTCTCATGTTGAGAAGGTGTGTCACAATCAATAACCACGCACCTACGTTCAAGGTCAAGTTCACAGTTGAAGGTCAAAGGTCAAACCTATTGAAATTCCCTTCCGCTCTATATCTTCTACACCGATGCATGGATTATCAAATGCCTTGGCACAAATGTTTCTCAGGATGAGAAGGTGTGTCGCGATCAATAACCACGCACCTACATCCAAGGTCAAGGTCACAGTTGAAGCTCAAAGGTAAAAAATATTGAAATTCCCAAATGGCTTGGCACAAATGTTTCTCACGATGAGAAGGTGTGTCGCGATCAATAACCACGCACCTACGTCCAAGGTCAAGGTCACTGTTGAAGGTCAAAGGTCAAACCTATTGAACTTCCCTTCCTCTCTATGTCTTCTACACCGATGCATGGATTATCAAATGGCTTAGCACAAATGTTTCTCGTGATGAGAAGGTGTGTCCCGATCAATAACCACGCACCTATGTCCAAGTTCAAGGTCACAGTTGAAGGTCAAAGGTCAAACCTATTGAAATTCCCTTCCGCTCTATATCTTCTACACTGATGCATGGATTATCAAATTGCTAACCACGCACCTACGTCCAAGGTCACAGTTGAAGGTCAAAGGTCAAACCTATTGAAATTCCCTTCCGCTCTATATCTTCTACACCGATGCATGGATTATGAAATGGCTTGGCACAGATGTTTCTCATGATGAGAAGGTGTGTCGCAATCAATAACCACGCACCTACGTCCAAGGTCAAGGTCACAGTTGAAGGTCAAAGGTCAAACCTATTGAAATTCCCTTCCGATCTATATCTTCTACACCGATGCATGCATTATCAAATGCCTTGGCACAAATGTTTCTCAGGATGAGAAGGTGTGTCTCGATCAATAACCACGCACCTACGTCCAAGGTCAAGGTCATAGTTGAAGGTCAAAGGTCAAACCTATTGAAATTCCCTTCCGCTCTATATCTTCTACACCGATGCATGGATTATCACACTATGCCCAGGATCAAGGTCACAGACTTGATGCGTTTGAAACCTTAACGCTCGGCTAAATGGCTTATGATCAAAAATGCCTCGTTTTCTTTGGCTGCCAGTGGGGGTATTCGTGTGCCGACAGGCCACATTTCTAGTTTCCCTTGGTTAATGTTTTTAGTCAACCTTGGTTAAGGTTTTTATGTAGGCCGCAGCCACCTTCTTTGTCAAGCTATGTGTACATCGACACCCTCGTAGTCGAGCTATGCTGTTCTCATACAGCTCTTGTTGTATACCGATGTATATCGTAAATGCGTACTGTTGCTAGCTGATATACGTATACTGTTAAAAAATGAGGGTTTTTTTTTCTGTCGGCGGCCCATACTTTTGCTAGATGATCATGATGATAAGTGTAACACCCAGTCTCCGTATCGGAACTTTTTGAATAATGTTTTTTAACAATGTTTATCATATCTTTGATGCATTTTCGAGTTTTTTTTCCTGCATTTACACAGCACATGGGCAATGTATGGACATGAGGATGTGATAACACAGTTAGATCACGTTCGTTCGCATGTTCGAGGAGATAATCAGCGAGCTAAAGCTCGCGGATTATCTCCTCGTACATGACGAACCGTGATCTCACTATGACTTATCAAATATCCAACTGCCGTTTGTACGACTATGCTGGATATACGTACAATATTCACAAATGGCATAACGGTGGTATTTCTGTCGGCGGTCCACAATTTTGCTCGCTGATAAGTTTAACAGTTAAAGAAAACATTCCACAGCAGTCTCGCAGCGTGAGAACCGACCGGTGAATCTGCTGATACAAGCTACCTTACCTGTTTCTTGGTTAACCCATTCACCCCGAGTATCCTATGTGGACTCTTTCGTGTTATGTTTTAGACTATTCCATTAATGGGCGACAGCGTTACAGACAGACAATTTGGGTTACATTAAAACTAATGCAATTCTACACATGTGAAATACTCGGACTTATCAGCGAAAAATGGCCCCCATTCAAAACAGTTACCCCCCCCCCACACACACACACACACCCTACACCCACTTCTATAGACTATAAATCGTATTGAATACGATGTATATCCAATATAAATGGGTGGGTTACCTTTTAGTCGCGGCTAGTCGGTTGGGAGCATGCGACGTGTAATTTAATGATGGTGTTCATCCTTACCGAAATCCCACCCAAGATCACTGATTTGGCCCTTAGGTGTGCTTTTTATCTATGCGTTACTCCTTTTCAGATCTGTTAAAATCGATGTTGTCGCATATTCAAGATGGCCACAGTAAACAAATTGGTAAAATTCTTAAAATAATGCTCTTTCACATTTATTCAAATGATGACCCCAGGATCAAAAATGGGCGGGATCAAGTAGGCGTCAAATGTCACATTTGACCAAATATGGTCATGTCATATATCAAATCGACGGAATCGAGGAGACGATCACTCTGGGGCATATTTGTCGAAATCGGATGATTACGTCATCCAAGATGGCCGCCGAAATGCGAAAGGTCCATAACAAATCACTTTAGTAAGATGCTTAATTTCAAAATATTGGGTCTGTCGCCTTCAGATGTGGTAGATCTTATGATTAATGGTATTAACTATTAAATGTTTTATAATTGCTTATGTGTTCCCTGTCGGTAAAAAAATTACTTTAAATGCAAAACTGACCCGTTTCCCCTGTAATCCCTCCCACAAAATAACTGTATTTAAAGAAGTATTTAAAAGTGTGTTCACTCGACTCAACCCCTATCCCCCCACCCCCAACTTCCATAAAAAAATGAAAGTAAATAATTTGGGGATGTTGGTGGTTATATTATTTAGGTGGACAAAGTAACGTTTTAATATATTTTGGAAATTAACATGTTATTAATATCCAGAATTAGGTCAGCAGGAAGCTATGACATACATGAAAAAGACACATGACTGAACTTTCCGTTGTAATGGATATACTATACAATACACAGTGGAACCCATCCAAACCGGACACCAAGAAAACACCTGTGATGTGAGTTTCTTTGTCATTTATCTCCGGCGATAATGTCTGTTCCTGATCGCATAGCACACAACTATGGCCTAACATGATCAAATGCCTACTTTACAGTGAAACCTTTCTAAGCCGGACACCCTGGGTGTCCGGTTTAGAGAGGTTTCACTGTATATTAAACATATACATACCCGCTATAGGGTATACTATTGGCACAGTGATCGTTATTGTATTGTTGAACCAGGTACATTATTGTTTAATACTTAGCGACTGTGATTGAATGTAATACATGTATCTACATACTGAAATAGCACATACTACTAGTAGTACATACAGTGTACATTGAATGACCATATATACTAGTGCGGAGAATTCCATACATAAGGAAATATACATTAACTAAATACTAAATATAAGTGTAGTGAAATCGACAAACTACGCATATTATTTACAAAGTGAAATGGACATACTAGTACTACACGCCCGACGATTGTAACCTCGTCAACCATGGGTGATCCGGAGTCTTCGACGGCGTCCGCTTCGTCGCCAGTAACGACGGCCAAAGCAAAGCTGGTGGTTGTAGGCGACTGCGCATGCGGAAAAACGACGATGATCAAGCGCTACATCACGGAAGATTTCATGTCGGTACGTGTATAATATTATTAAGAATGTGTGAAAATGAACGTTGAATAACTCACATTAAAGGTACATGCCCACTCAGTAGGCACAAACTGTTCTTTATGTCCGAGAGACATTATCTGAGACATTTTCTGGCAAAATAAACATTCATTCACCATTACCCCACGTATTGATTGTCATTATTATATATTTTCTATCAGACGTAAATTTCCACACTGATATCAGGGGCGATAACCGTGTTTCCTTAAAATGTTAACGAAAATTACTATTTAATATCTGTATTTTTTATGTGCAATGATCATACTTTATAATCTGTCGAAAATATTATTGTATCAGGTGACGCATTTAATTAGTATACTGAATTATTAAAAAATAGCATGCCTCATCTGAAAATAGCCTGATACCACCGCGAGTAAAATAAATATTACTAAATTATTATATCTGAATAGCCGGCAGTTGTAATTTTTAGAACTGGTGGAATAGTGGCACAATTATACACGTCTTTTATTCCTATAAAGAAAATGATGTGCCTACTGAGTGGGCATGTACCTTTAAAACAGCTTCCGAAACATCATTGACGTTATTAGAACTGGCGGAGTTTGTAGTTTTGAAGTCGTTATTCAATATAGGAATGAATGGCATTTTTGTGGAATTTATCTGGGATATACATCTGGAAAAGTCGCGGGAATACTGGACGAGGCCGGACTTGGAAAAGTCGCGGGAATACTGGACGAAGGCCGGAAGGCCTCGTCCAGTATTCCCGCGACTTTTCCAAGTTTATATCCCCGATAAATTCCACAAAAAAGCCATTCATTCCTTTTAATTCCAGCATTTGAAATAAATTCATCAAGAACATGTGTTTATTTTCCGTTTTCTTAAGAATTATTTTGACTGCGCCTGATGGTTACGGAAAGTAGTTCGGCATGGGTTTACTGGGATATAAATTTTGGACGGAGACTTGCTACGGGCCAATCAAATGTTAGGGAATTGTGTAAATATTTTTGTGCTGGAATTATTAGCGCAACTGATGTTCGATTGCCGGAATGACAGCCAGCATATACGCTGTTGTTGTGGCTACCTGGGTCACACACAGGTGGAAGACTCGGACCTACGACACAAAAAAATGCCTATTAAAAAATCCCATTACCCCACCCACTTGGTCTCGTACAGTACCATATTATATTTATAAAGGTGAATATAAATATGGCTATTATAGAAAGAGCCCTCTGTTTTCCGGCTCGCGAAAACACAATAAACATCGATTAATTGTATGACTTCCGTCTCTGGCAATCGATAAAGGTATTAGGTGTGTGAATATATTCACTTCAAATCGCTGTTTCCAGCATTTATTCAGTTATTCACATTTTGTATACCCCATCCAAAGCGAAATTTGCGTGTACGAAAGAATCTCACACAGAATGGGAGGCCGTCCGGCGTGGATTATCGGTCATATTTGACCAATAACTGATGGCCAGCTCAAACTAAAGTGGTGCACCATGACCATATACATTAGCAACTCCAACCATACAAAGTTCGTCCAATTGTGATCGTTCACCGATCTAAAAAACACATTTTTTTTCTAATTTCATTCATGATTCGCGTACATCAGATTATGTCTTCCGGAATCCCGAAATAGGTTGAATGACGTCATCACAGTTTAGATTTAGCCAATCAGAGATGTTCTTTACATAGACGCTTCCGGTTGTATTATGGAAGATGGTGCATTGACCCGGTTCTAGATAATGAACGAAATTAGACAAAAAAAAAGTGTTTTTTAGATCGGTGAACGATCAGAATTGGACGAACGTTGTATGGTTGGAGTTTCTAATGTATATGGTCATGGTGCACGTCATTAGTTTGAGCTGGCGATCAGCTATCGGCCAAATATGACCGATAATCCACGCCGGACGGCCTCCGATTCACTGTGAGATTCTTTTGTACACGCAACTTTCGCTTTGGATTGGGGTAATCAAAACGCGAATAACTCAATACATGCTTGAAACAGCGATTTGAAGTGAGTATATTCACACACCTAATACCTTTATCGATTGCCAGAGACATATTTTATACATTTAATCGATGTTTATTGTGCTTGTGCGAATCGGAAAAGAGAGGGCTCTTTCTATAATAGCCATATTCTTACCCACCTTTCTATAAATAGAAGATGGTAATGTACGAGACCAAGTGGGGTAATGGGATTTTTTAATAGGCATTTGTTTGGTGTCATAGGTCCGAGTCTTCCACCTGTGACCTGGGTGTGTTATGACCGTCCGAGTTTGGTGTAGCTTCATGAGTTTGCTGTGACCGTCCGGGTTTGTTGTGGCCATCCGAGTTTGTTGTGACCGTCCGAGTTTGTTGAGACCGTCCGAGTTTCATATGACGGTCCTAGTTTGCTTCCGAGTTTGTGGTGGCCACCCGGGTTTGTTGTGACCGTCCGAGTTTGTTGCGGGCACCCGAGTTTGATATGACAGTCTCAGTTTGTTGTGGCCAGCCGTGCTTGTTGTGACCGTCCGAGTTTGTTGTTTGATATACTCGTCCGAATTTATTGTGTACGTCCTAGTTTGCTGTGACCTTCCTATGTTGTTGTGACCACCCGAATTTTCTGTGCCCCCCCCCCCCAACCCCCACCCTTCCCGAATTTGTTGTGACCGTCCGAGTTTAATGAGAGGGTCCGAGTTTGTTGTGATCGTTCGAGTTTGATATTACCGTCCGATTTTGTTTGATATGACGGGCAGACTTGCTTTGTCTACCCGAGTTTGATATGACCGTCCGAGTTTGTTGTGACCTTCCGAGTTTAATATGACCGTCATAGTTTGTCGTGACCGTCCTAGTTTGTTGTGAACGTCCGAGTTTGTTGTGACCTTCCGAATTTGATATGACTGTCCTAGTTCGTTGTGACCGTCCGAGTTTGTTGTAGCCACATGAGTGTCTTATTAGCGCCCGAGGTTGTTGTGACCTTCCGTGTTTATTGCAGCCATTAAAGTTTGTTGTGACCGTCATAATTATATAGTTTGGTGTACCTATCAGAATAACGTGTATATGAATGGTGATTCATTTGATAAGTGCCTTTTTACAAAATAATTAACGCGGTATTTCTAACGTGTTACTGCTCAAATGTAGCGCGTTACATAACGTATTAGAACGTATCTATAACGCGTTAAAACTCGTTCATATTGCCGATTAATGATATAAGAGCCGTTTCTAAAGCATACGTATTCTAAAGCGTGACTTCTTTAGCAATAACGTGTTAGAAACATGCATTATAACTGCATCATAAATATTTTATAAATGGAACTATACTAGTAACGCGTTACTGCGCGGATGCGTACTAATAAATGAGTAATGTAAAGCTAAATACTCCAACAGGTCGTGGGTTCAAACTTGATTACTTGATGCTTTATTAAAATGGCATACTTTTATGTTTTGGAGTCTGCCTTTGTCAATAAATCACAGTGACACCTGTCAAAGACAAACACATTCAAGTGGTCAGTGGGTGAAGTAGACTACATGTAACTCCACGAGGGAGTTGGCCTCCTTCTTCCACTGACCTCTTCAAATGTGGTCTTCAGAGTGTCCGGTTTATGTGCGAATCGCGACACACCTCACAGAAACAGCTAATATGATATAATGTCATATACAGTCAAACCTGTGAATAAAGACCAGCCATGGGAAGTGGAAAATCTGGCCTTTGTTCACATGTGGTCTTTATTCGCAGGGTCATTTATATAGTAATTGTGCCATTGGGACAACAAAAGTGTGGCCTTTACAGCCAAGTGATTGATATTCGGAGGTGGTCTTTAGCACAGGTTCGATTGTACATTGTTTTAAAGTCACTCTTTTGAGTAAATTTTCGACCGCATGTGGTCGAAAATTAATAAAAATAGTGACTTTAACACAATGTGTATTAAATGTGCTTCCTTCGGAGGTTATTGGAAATTACTATACTGTCATATAGACTTGACTTCAAGTCTCATGCGAAGATCAATGTGATGAAAACATTATAAGACATTTGTTCATGCTTAGGGCGAACTCACAAACTCCGGTATTGCTCTACCCATCACATCTACCATTACATCCAAAGTTGTATCCATTATGGTATCAACGCACCCCTGCCAGGCTTAAAGAGATTAGATAGTTTAAACGATACGTATTTCAAATATAATACTTAGTACATATACATGTACATGGACAGAACTGTTAAATGTTGTTTAAAAAAAGCTCCAATATGAGCAATAAGGCAAGTTTGGTAAATTGTTGATGAAGATAAAGATAGTGAGTTGACCCAAAGCATGCATCTTGTACCATTGGCATTCTCTTGTGAAGAGTTAATATACATAGTCGATGACCTAGTAGAATTTGGAAGAGATTATATTGTATCGCTGGCGAATTCTACATACAACGTATGTTTATAAATATAGCCATGGTGAATGACTAATGCATCATGCTGGGAACGTTGGATCACCTGCTAAGTGGATTTCCGATCCCCGATCTCGCCACTGATGCGAGTTCTAGTTTCAGTAAAACATAAATTGGCCACGATCTGACAACACTAGGCTTCTGTACTTTCTGAACAGTATAGGCTCTGAACAGTACAGGCTCTGAACAGTATAGGCTCTGAACAGTATAGGCTCTGGTCAATATACGCATAGATACAACCTGATACTCAGGATGAGGATTCGTGCTATTCTACCTACGCATATATATCTAAGTTATAAGTCCGTAATTCTAAAGACGGTTGTGGGAGATTGGGAGGGTACGCATGACTGAACGATGAATCCTTCCCTAAGATGCATACCTTAAGGGTGAATATTAATGGGATTCACACCTGGGGCCAAGTGGTCCGATGTAGTTAGTGTAGTTGCGGGAAGTAACTCTGCATATTACTCCCGTATATATTCTGCAGAGGTCGCAACTATAGTCAGGGTGGCTGGTACCAGATCAGGACACTGTCTTTCAACACTTTCAAATGTTTTATTGCAATTATAGGGTTGATTGTACGGTACATATCAGTCTGCATATATCACTTGCTCAATCAATCAATCAATCAACACATCAATCAATCAATCAATCAATGATTCTAAAGCCGGTTACAACTTTGGTAGACCCTGACTGCGGCTTATGGATTTTGCGACCAGTGTAGTTCCAGGGTCTGCACTGTTCGCCATTCCATCAATTAATCACCCGTCATGCTTCTAGCAAGCAATATAAAAGATTATATCACTCTCACGATACAAGAGTTTGTTATTTGATCAGGAGCTAAACTGGTAACATATCCCACAAGCCCCATTTCTCCTGTCACAGTCACATATATTCAACGTAGTGTGATGTGCTGATGTAATAAATGGAATATAATACATGCATTTGTGTTGATTTATGATATTTATTAAACGGATTTTATATGAAACTCGGCTTAGCCTCGTTTTTTTACGAAATTAGTAACCTCGTTTAATAAATATGATATTAAATCATGTAAGATCCACTATTTATTCAACACAATTCTGTGATCTGTAGCATTCTGTATAGCTGGGAGTCGTGGAAATAAACATGTTTTTCAAACTGTATGCCCTGAACAGCCTACACATGTTGATCTGTGACAAATGGAATACATGACTGATAGCACATCATTCAACTTATAGTTGACTATGCTCTGTTCAAATCAGGTCATTACTATTTACGTGTTTGGTAGATACTTTACGGAGCCCCGCTGGGGACGTATACTTCTGTTTTTTATTAATTCGTTCCCACGAAATAACAAATCGTTCCCATGGGAACGAATTGTTAATTCGTGGAAACGAATTGTTAATTCGAGGGGACGAATTGTTAAATTGAGGGAACGAATTGTCAGTTCGTGGGAACGAATTGTCTGTTCATTGGAACGAATTGTTATTTCGTGGGAACGAATTGGTAATTCGAGGGAATGAATTGTTAATTCGTGGGAACGAATTGTTATTTCGTGGGAACGAATTGTTATTTTGTGGGAACGAATTTTTGATTTCGAGGGAACGAATTGTTAATTCGTGGAAACTAATTATTAATACAAAAAATCGATGTCCCCTGCGGGGCTCTATATATAATGTTTCAGTGCTGAATCTTAAATCGGAGACATATTTTCTTCTCAGGACGACTGAAACTCGTTCATATCACCATAATTATGATCCCCTAGTTGATAGACAAGAAGAATATAGCGTTACTCCATGAATGTACGTGCGTGCGTATGTACGACAGTATGTATATACGTGTACGTACGTTAGGACTTGTAACACCTTTCATTTTTCAATAAATTAAGGACCGCTTCACCGATTTTGATATTCGGCCACAATGTGTGTCTAGGGATGGTGCTTTGTGTTGCATAATACACACGTCCGACCGCTCGATGTCAAGGTCACTGAGGACTTATGTTCACCTTGTTTTTAAGGCTGTGTAAAAATGCGTTAAAGTTTGGGTTGTTTTGTTTGTTTTGCTTTGTTTTTAAGGATGCCAGCGAGGGGATTAGCTTCGTAATAACGATGCCCGTGTTATTATTGTATTTGCAGGAATATACACCGACAGGTTTCGATACATACACAACGTCATATGACGCCACAGACGCATTCACGATACAAGTCTCATTGTGGGATACGTCAGGTACGTAGAAACACTGGTCAAATACGCGCCAGATTCCTCACGAATTCAGCTACATGCAAAAATACTGCATACGCTCATTTTCGTCTAGTAACCGGCGCAAGAAATTTGCGCCGGTTACTAGACGAAAAATGCGTTTAGTGGCTTCCCGTCAGGAAACCGGTGCATTTTTCGACGTGAAACATTTTACGGCGATGCGTAGTGCAGCGCTAGTGAGAGTTGCGGACGGTTCGTCCATCTGTATGTAACACAGCTGTGCTATAAAATATTTATTCCACCCTTGAAATAACATCGTGGTGTCAGATCTTGGCACAATTTATCCCACGGGCAAAACTGGTCCAATATGGGTTTAGCCAGTGTAGTTTGTGAACAGCTAGTACACTCCTGTAGCATGTTTATGCCGTTTTATGTCTTGTTATAAGAATGGTTTGTTATCAAAAGGACTAGCAGTGTAGACCTTGGTCAGACAGCATATAGAAGCAAATAATAATGCAATAAGCAGAAAGTAACATTTGTATATGATATTTACTTACATTACATGAATATCTATTAAATTCGTTGACTCGGCATAGCCACGTTTTTAAACTCGTTCATTAAATACGGTGTATTAAACCATTACTCATGAAATATTCCATTTTTATTAAACTGGTTAATTATTTCACAAAAACTCAGTATAGCCTTGTTTCATATGCAATAAATGAACTAGTTATATTACATTAAAGGTACATGCCCACTCAGTAGGCTCACACTGTTCTTTATGGGAATTAAATAAGTGTATAATTGTGTCACTATTCCACTAGTTCTAAAATTACGAGTGCCCGCTATACAGATATACGTAATCATTTAGTAATATTTATTTTACTCGGATAGTGACGCGCGGTGGTATCGGGATATTTTCATATGCAAATGAGGCATGATTTTTTTTATTTATTTATACCAATTAAATGCGTCACCTGAACAAATAATATTTTCAACTGATTATGAAGTAGCTTGTGCCTATTGAGTGGGCATGTACCTTTAAATCATCACACATGCACACTCATGTCAACGAAGAGTGTTTCTTATGAACTCAGTGTACTTATTTAACCCTTTTCAACACCACAGGCATGTATAGTGGTATTGGCAAACAGTGTAGATTCAGATGAGCCGGCTCGAGCCGAGCCGTCTCATCAGGATCTGCACTTTTTGCAAGTATTTTTCACATTTTTTAGAACAAAAACACCCCTTTTCATAAATGGTCTAGTCTGAAAATCGTTTTGTGATGATTGGATTGGTCCGGAAATTAACATATAAAAATCCAGTCCAGTTACTTAAGGTTGTAAGGATTAAAGTAAATGCAGATTAAGTCATATCTCTATTCCTCTTACACTATCCAGAAGAGGATGTACAGAGTTCGCTGGAGGCCCCGCCTATAGGCTTATCAGCGGTTTCCTGCAGTGATAAACTATATGTTTAGATAAGACTGATAAACTGTACATAACACTTTTGAAAATCGTGTAAACAAGGCGTCATATTTCGCAATATTTTATCTAAAAAACTCAGAACATAATACATTGAAACTGACTGTTAAAGAAAGAGTTTGTCCCACATATCACAATATTATAGTACAGTGGAACCTCTCTAAACCAGACACCATGGGAGTCCCCAAGGTGTCTGGTTTAGAGACGTTCCACTGTAATTCAGGTATATGAGCGTGCAAAGATAGATGTTTGTGTTAGTTGTTAACATGGAGAGTCATTAGCCGTCTTTCTAACTTACAGTGAAACCCTTCAAATGTATTTATCTAGGTGTCCGGTTTAGAGAGGTTGCACTGTACTATATACACGAAATAAAACTATCAACGATAAAAGACTTTACCTCAATGCTTGCAAACAGTGTAGATCCAGATAAGGATTGTTACCAGACGTTTGATCCGGATCTGCCCTGTTCGTGGATATTTACTTATTCTTTTTACGAAATTACCACTTTTTCGGGGGGTTATGTGGTCACTTGCTTACGTCAGATATTCGCGCAAAATGGCTCATGTACACGTAGTTTCAATCGACGGGAAGTAACTCAGGTACTCATTATATTCTTTCTTGGTTACAACTTGGTGTTTGAAAATATAATATATGTTTTTATGTTATAATAATGACTATTTTAAAGGTACATACCCACTCAGTAGGCACAACTTGTTCTTTATATCAGAGACATCATCTGACACATCATCTGAGACATTCTCCGACAAAATAAACATTCATTCACCATTACCCTACGTATTGATTGACATTATTATACATTTTATACTGATCAGAAGTAAATTTCCACACTGATATCAGGGGCGATAACCGTATTTCCTTAAAAAGTTATATTTATTTGTTCAGGTGACGCATTTAATTAGTATACATAATTAAAATATATCATGCCAGCATTTGCATATGAAAATACCCTGATACCACCGCGCGTCACTATCATATTACTAAACCATTATATCTGTATAGCGGGCACTCGTAATTTTTAGAACTGGTGGAATAGTGACATAATTATACACTTATTTAATTCACATAAAGAGCATTGTGTGCCTACTGAGTGGGCATGTACCTTTACGTTCACCATTCAACATAAATGTGGCCGTAACTGGAGAAATGGGGTGTATGTGATGTGTTACACTATAGTGGTGCTGTGCTCCTGTAGTCGATTTCATCAAACTTCCAAAGTATTCTTATCTAGCAAAGTTGACATTGAGGGAGTAATCATTCATTTTTCCCGAAATGCATTATTTCACATAGAACTAACGACTGCATATATTTAATGATTAAAAGTATGCAGAATTATTATACTGAATTTATTACATTATCACAGCCAAACTGGCTGTGACAATGTAATAAATTCAGTATAAGAAAAAATAATAAATTTATCCTTAATTTCTCCCTCAAAGTATACTTTGCTAGATAAGTATACTTTGCAATGTTGGTGAAATAGGCTACATATCAAATAGCACACTCCTGTACCATCTTTATTACATGATAGAAGCATGACGAGTGTTTCATTGACCGAATAGCGCAGATCATGATCAGACTGTGCGAATTCACAGGCTGATCTGGACCTACAATGAACTGGACCTACAATGATCTGGACCTACACTGGTCGTAAAACCCATAAGCTCCATTTCCCCAGTCATAGCCACAAATTGTGAAAATTGCAAAACAAGATATACATTTAAAGATATAGTTTTACAGTTTCGTCATTTATGGTAAAGGCACATGTCCACTCAGTAGCCACAAACTCTTTACATCAGAGTTTTTCTGGCAAAATAAACATCCATTCAGCATTACCCCACGTATTGATTGGCATTATTATACATTTTATATCAGACGTAAATGTCCAAACTGGTATCAGGGGCGATAGCCGTGTTTCCTTAACATGTTGAGTGATATGTTCAGGTAACGCATTTAATTAGTATAAATCTTAAACAATACCATGACTCATTTGCATATGAAAATAGCCTGATATCACCGCGAGTCACTATCAGTAAAAACAAAAGATTACTAAATGATTATATCTGTATAGCGAGCATTCGTATTTCTTAGAACTGGTGGAATAATGATACAAATAATCACTTATTTAATTCCTATAAAGAACATGTTGTGTCTACTGAGTGGGCATGTACCTTTAAATGTTCTCAAGTAACATTTTACCTCTCGTGTTTACAGGAGATTCCAGTTACGACAAGGTGCGCCCCATGTCCTACTCCGGGGCTGATATCATTATCGTCTGCTTCTCCGTCGCCGACCCCGAGACGTTACAGAATGTCGTCACTAAGGTAACAAAACGCGTTGTCATACGTCATTAGTGACGTCACTTGTAATATAAATGCACGTTTAACCCTTTCAACACCACAAACATATATAGCGATATTTGCAAACAGTGTAGATCCAGATGAGCCAGCTCGTAATGAGCCGTCTCTTCATGGATCTGCACTTTTTGCAAGCACTTTTCATATTTTTCAGAAAACAAACACCCCCTTTTCAAAAGTGGACTATTCTGAAAATAATGTTTCGACAATTAGATGGGTTGGTAAATTAACATGTCACAGTCCATTCCATTTATTTAGGATTGAAAGGGTTAATGCTGAGTTGACTACCTAAAGAATTTTCGAAAACAAGTAGGTCCTAAACTTCTGTCAATAATGGGGACTAACTTTTCTAGAGCCCAAAATTCAAAATGACCGCTGGTTGCATTTTGAAATATACACATTGCAATTTCTCGGTAAAGTGATAAGAAGAAGAAGAAGAATATTTTATTGACTTAAACTATACAACAGTTTCTCGTCACACAAAAAGGAAAAAAAATCAAAGAAAAAAATACATACAAGCAAACATACATTACAATACATAACTACTGGCAATAGAGGATGGATATATAAAGTTCAATTGATTACTGTGAAACTTCGTAATTTAGCAGCATGGTATATAAACAGAGATAATTTGTATAAGTGTGCTTTGTTTGACGTCATAATAAGGTTTAAGAATGTATGCATGCTACAATGACGGCGATAGTAAGCGGGAATATACCTCATACGGAGCTCGGTATACCTGGGGCACACACATACAAAATGGTATTCGTCTTCAATGCCACGTGTGCAAATGATATAAACGAGGTGTCTTTTCGTACTAATTATAAGATGTAAAACATATTGGTATAGTCATTTCAGCTTCAACTTTACAATCCAAATGTTAAGAGTAAAACCGATAATTATGTATAATTTCACTAATTGAATATGCCACAACTGTTGAAGCATGTCACAACTACTGAAGGTTGATATTTATGGGTGTGACTGGAGAAATTGGGCATACTGGTTTTGCGACCAGTGTAGATCCAGATCAGCCTGTGCATCGGCACACCCGTCTTGCTTCTAACTAACAAACAATAGTGTAAATACTACAGATCGTCAACAGGCTACATGAGTGGGCTATTTTTATCAGGAGCTACATTTATCATATATCCCATAAGCCCCGTTTATCAGCCACAGCCACATCTGAGCAAATGTACTACTCAAACTTTTGTTTCCTAGTGGTACCCGGAGATCCGCTTGAACTGCCCGAAGCAGCCGATAATCGTGGTGGGGTGTAAGACGGACCTGCGGGACCAGGCGCGGCGGGCCAGCGTCAAGGAGAAGCTTATGCGGCGGAACAGCAGTATGGTTCCGCACGCTCAGGTACGGTCTATGCTATATTGTGGTGCAGCATTCGACCCTGATTATAAATGTTCTGCCAATCCTGATAGTTTATTGATTTTATCCCAAATTTGTCTACCGACTTCAACTGTAATTTATATGGTAATGGATATCTTCGTTTTATATGTTAGAGAGCTCAAACCGTGTTTCCAAGCACGAATAAATGGCATATTGGGACATAGAGTTGTTTACAATGACATGCACTTCCCAGTGGTGGATTCACGGGGTGGCCCGGGGGCCCCCATCCATTCGGCGAAATCTTGGATCCACCACTGCTTTCAAATTGTATACTGTTTTGACGACATATGAGTAATATATCTTTTATGTGTTTTTATGACAACTGAGAGAGGTGTTGTCACCACTCCAGTGTCCATCGACTATTCGTTCGCCAACCAACCTAAGTTCAATTTACTTCTTTATTTTATTACATGAAATCCATGTTATATGATGACGAAACTGAAAATGGTAAAATTATAGTTTCAGTATTTTAGCGGGATTTTCTTTAATTGGCATACATTTGCATAAAATGTACAAATATTATTTGTTTTATAAAATTTGATCGGCGTGGCTTGTGAAACTAATTTGTCATTCTCTTTCAGTTTACAAGCTATGTGTTGAAAGTTATGTTATTTTATGTTATGCGAACGAATGTAATATTACACTAAACTATCGATGGTCTAGTAACATAAGGTCGTAACTGCTATGCTAAAGCATAGCAGTTACGACCTTATGTTACTAGACCATCGATATGGCACAATGTTCACTCACAGCGCACAAGGTACGGACAAGAAGCACGAATCTTCTCAATTAACCCGATTCTTCTGTCTGTAATATACTTTAAAGGTACATGCCCACTCAGTAGGCATACACTGTTCTTTATAGGAATTCTGAAAATTACGAGTGCCCGCTATACAGATAGAATCATTTAGTAATATTTATTTTACGGATAGTGACGCGCGGTGGTATCAGGTTATTTTCATATGCGAACGAGGCATGATATCTTTTAAGTATGATCATTGTCCATCAAACAATAAATACAGGGAATAACTTGTAATATCCGTTAACATTTTAAGGAAACAAATTTATCGCCCCTGATATAAGTGTGGACATTTACGTCTGATATAAAATGTATAATAATGCAAATCAGTATGTTGGGTAATGGTGAATGTTTATTTTGCCACAAAATGTCTCAGATGATGTCTCCGATATAAAGAACATGTTGTGCCTACTGAGTGGGCATGCACCTTTACTGCACTTTATTGTCCATTTTCAGTATGTTCTATATTTGAATATTGACTATTTTAGGGTATGAAGGTCGCCAAGTCAATAGACGCTGCCATGTATACAGAGATCTCCGCGAAGCTGTCACCGAAAAGTGTTCAGGACATTATCGAAGTGGCCGCCATGTCGGCTGCCGGCTACAAGACAGAGAGACACAATTCCACGGTCAGACGGAGACGATTCTCATTACGTCGTAAACGGTTTAGTGAAATAGTTGAAATCAAGCAGGAGCTGAAGGAGGATGTGACTAAAAGTTGCGCGGTGATGTGAGAGCGCATTAAAACTGAGCGGTGAGGTTACCGCGCATGAAAGTTTCGTAGCGACGTAAACACGCAAGAAACGGCTGCGCAGTGATGACTTGTTTGCACGCATGGAACTGCGTAGTGATGTATGCGCGCATGGAACTGCGTAGTGATGTGTGCGCGCATGGAACTGTGTAGTGATGTGAGCGCGTATGGAATTACACAGTGATGTGAGCGCGCATGGAACTGCGCATTGATGTGAGCGCGCATGGAACTGCGCAGTGATGTGAGCGCGCATGTAACTGCGCAGTGATATGTGCGCGCATGGAATTACACAGTGATGTGAGCGCGCATGGAACTGCGCATTGATGTGAGCGCGCATGGAACTGCGCAGTGATGTGAGCGCGCATGTAACTGCGCAGTGATATGTGCGCGCATGGAACTGCGCAGTGATGTGTGCGCGCATGGAACTGCGCAGTGATGTGTGCGCGCATGGAACTGCGTAGTGATGTGTGCGCGCATGGAACTGCGTAGTGATGTGTGCGCGCATGGAACTGCGTAGTGATTTGTCCGCGCATGGAACTGCGTAGTGATGTTTGCACGCATGGAACTGCGTAGTGATATGTGCGCGCATGGAACTGCGTAGTGATGTGTGCGCGCAGTGATGTGAGCGCGCATGGAACTGTGCAGTGATGTGAGCGCGCATGGAACTGCGCAGTGATGTGAGCGCGCATGGAACTGCGCAGTGATGTGAGCGCGCATGGAACTGCACAGTGATGTGAGCGCGCATGGAACTGCACAGTGATGTGAGCGCGCTGGAACTGCACAGTGATGTGAGCGCGCATGGAACTGCGCGGATGTGAGCGCGCATGGAATGCACAGTGATGTGAGCGCGCATGGAACTGCACAGATGTGAGCGCGATGGAACTGCACAGTGATGTGAGCGCATGGAACTGCGCAGTGATGTGAGCGCGCATGGAACTGCGCAGTGATGAGCGCGCATGGAACTGCACAGTGATGTGAGCGCGCATGGAACTGCACAGTGTGAGCGCGCATGGAACTGCACAGTGATGTGAGCGCGCATGGAATGCGCAGTGATGTGAGCGCGCATGGAACTGCGCAGTGATGTGAGCGCGCATGGAACTGCGCAGTGATGTGAGCGCGCATGGAACTGCGTGATGTAGCGCATGGAACTGCGCAGTGATGTGAGCGCGCTGGAACTGCACGTGATGTGAGCGCGCATGGAACTGCGCGTGATGAGCGCGCATGGAACTGCGCAGTGATGTGAGCGCGATGAATGCACAGTGATGGAGCGCGCATGGAACTGCACGTGATGTGAGCGCGCATGGAACTGCGCAGTGATGTGAGCGCGAGGAACTGCACAGTGATGTGAGCGCGTGGAACTGCACGTGATGTGACGCGCATGGAACTGCACGTGATGTGACGCGCATGGACTGCGCAGTGATGTGAGCGCGCATGGAACTGCACAGTGATGTGAGCGCGCATGGAACTGCACAGTGATGTGAGCGCGCATGGAACTGCGCAGTGATGTGAGCGCGCATGGAACTGCGCAGTGATGTGAGCGCGCATGGAACTGCACAGTGATGTGAGCGCGCATGGAACTGCGCAGTGATGTGAGCGCGCATGGAACTGCACAGTGATGTGAGCGCGCATGGAACTGCGCAGTGATGTGAGCGCGCATGGAACTGCGCAGTGATGTGAGCGCGCATGGAAATGCGCAGTGCTGTGAGCGCGCATGGAACTGCGCAGTGATGTGAGCGCACATGAAAGTTGTACAGTGATGTGAGTGCGCATGAATCTACACAGTGACTTGAGCGCGCGCGGCAGCTGCTCAGTAATGCGAGCGCGCATACATTAAATGGACTGCGTTCCGTTATTAACCCTTCCACCACTAAGTAACTGGTATGGGTTTGGATATGTTAATTTTTCAGCCAATCCAATCATCACAAAATGATTGTCAGACTAATCCATTTGTGAAAAGGGGGTATTTTTTGTTCTCAAAAATATGAAAATGACTTTCAAAAAATGCTGATTCTCCGTTACGAGCAGGCTCCTCTGGAGCAGCACTGTTTGCATAAACCGCTATAGCGTGATTTCGGGTTCAAAGGTTAATATAGTCCACATTGCGCAGTGATATGTGTGCGCATTAATTGACGGTGTCTGGATATGCACATTGGGCACTCCAACTTGGAATTCGATTTTTCGGTTTCCAATCTAATGATATGATATTGTTTGCTCTGCTAACCGTTTGACCATCAACTCAAGCTGGTTCTATACTGTTTGCAAACATTGACATTAGTTAATATTCGGGTCGAGCAACGCTTTTCGCATCTTCAATACTAGCCATGATATACATGTATTAAAACAACGGACAGCTGAAAAAGGTAGCCTATCTGATGTGACGCCATTTTGGATAATTCCACCTCAGACCGGAAGACATACCTACGTTGTTTCTACCGACAGAACAAGTACCGTTAGAGTTGTTCCTCGCAGTACTTTATAATAGTTACATGCATATAAGTAGACTGGGTCGATCAAATGTTGATACCATCGTCTTGTAATTGGACGCATTTCGTTTACATTATTATCAATATTATTTAAATAAATCCATCAATAAACTGTAACGCATTACTATTATTCTGTTCCACAGTGTATGCCAACATTATGTAGTATGTTTGACAAATAATTTTAACGATATTTGGCAAGATAACTCAGAGCAATTACAGAGCAATTACTCAGGCCGGTGCATTTAAGACGCATATTCTTGAACACTAGAGTAACTTGCATACAAGAAGCAATTCCGAAACCGTTTGCAACAAGACACTTAAATAGGGTATGGGATCACGTGTTTCCGAACGACGGTTTTCGACCAAACGTAATACTCGTGTTTGACGTCATATTTTAGTAGATTTTCTTTAAAATCTTCTTGGCAAATGGACGGATTTTGATGATATGTAGCTCACCAAAGACGATGACTCCCGTGTTTATAGTTGCTTTAACATTTCTTTACAAAACATTGCAACTTTATTCTTCTATTCACGCGCATTTACAGTGTGTGTAACCGATTCTTCGTCAAAAGGACAGAATTATGAGATTATAAAACGGCAAACAGTTTCGCATTTGCTGCGCTATGTTTCATAAAAAAACATACGTCATTCCGTTAGAACGATATTAAAGGAAATATACTGTAACCATCATATCTTTTAATTTATGCATATATAAAATATTCAACGGGTTTTAGTGACATTACGTCATGACGTCAAACTTCTGTAAAATCATGGCGTTGTATACAGTATCAGGGGCGGATCCAGCATTTGGGGAACGGGGGGGGGGGGGGGGTTGTCTGTCTAGTTGCGAAGGTAACTCTTGCAATCTACTCCCGTACAAAATCACATAGCGTTTCTCATAATTATGTATTCACATTATGTGTTTTATTAGTTTGTGTCAACGTCTTCTATAGTTGCGAAGAATAACTCTTGCAATCTACTCCCGCACCTACGGACGGCTACGGACGGCTACGGACGGTACGGGAGTAATTGCAAGAGTTACCGTTCACAACTAGGGGTTGTCCTATTTTTGAGCTCTTCGAAATGCACTTTCCTGTGTTTTACGGCATTATTTAAATTCTGACTCAAACTGGTGGTAAACTGTGATCTATGTAAACTCCGTGGCTGAACGGGGGGGGGGGGGGGTTGCAACCCCTGAACTCCCTCCAGATCCGCCCCGTGTATGCTAAAAGCCGCGTTAGCAGGTAAGCTGCATTTGCAATGCGTTGTATAGTGATGGTAACTTAGTCAGATTTGGCAACAAGTACATTATACATCATACATCATACATATGTACCGACAATGACAAATATTCAAGCAAACATGTCTATTTGATATGAACACAAATGGAAACAATTCCTTCCTTCTTTTTCTCTGCATTATCTCCCCTTACTTTACGCTCTTCTAAACACTACTTTCTAATACATTTTGTATGTAACGTGTGTAGTATAATTATATACATGTATCATTGTGTTCAATTGCTATACGATGTACATGATGTATTTAAAAGGGTAAATAAAACATTTAATCACTAAATATATTTGGCATAGTGTATGAGGTAGCCATTGGCTATAAGTGGTCCAAATTACAGAGCTATATATCACATGTACTCGGAGAGTCGGGGATCATGGTAGGTGACGTCGGTTTGAGAACATTACGTCTAAACCTGACGTTGACTGCATGCTAAGTCATACCAACTTATAAATAAGTTGTATATCTTTATAACTAAGCAATATATGGACTTGAAATGTTCTCATGATGCACAACTAATATGGGCCTTCAAGAAAATGTCAAAATCTCGAATAATTGTATTTTTGCGAAATGCCACTTTTGTACTCTTCGTACATTACAACCATCTAGTCCCTTTTCCCTTGGCGGGTCACATATATAAGCACATGACGTCACGCCGTGTGGAAACCACGTGATCCCACACCCTGGTAAATATATGAAAATCTATCTGGGCTCCCTCACTATTACCTACGTATACGTATCATAGTAACCAGGGTACTGTGACTTTCTGCCTTGATATATTGATTCTGGGGAAAATAATTTCCGTAAATGACGTCGAAAGGTGATGAAAATTTCAGAGCACTCGCGGAATTTAATTCCGCATGTGCTCAGTAGTAGTAAGGGAGTCAAAATGATACCACCTACCGTGATATCATTTATAACCCTCTATAATACCCCCACCACCCCCGAAAATCAAAAAAATTGGTTAACGAGGAAAATTGTCTCCCGACAGTAAATTTATGAATTTTTGGAGAAAATAATTTTGAAAAGAGGGAGTCCCAATTAACGTTTGAAAGTATATATTGGTGTCATAAATACATCATGTTTTTTTCACGTCCAATTGAACAGAAAAAAGCAAGTACCAATATTATTAGAGAAAATGGATAATACAATACAATTTGAATTGAAATTTTTTAATGACTGTGTTGAAGAAGTTTACGAAGCTTACGGGGGTTATAATCCTGTATATAAATTCTATAAAATGAGAACACTAGGCGATATCGAATATATGAAATACCAGCGTAATTTATTACGCTCCGATAAAAACGTTACATTTACAATATTATACCGGCAATTATGTCAACTATACAAGAGGCAAATACAAACATTAAGACGGATAATGCGTATAGGATATGAAACTAAGGTGTATTATATAAAAAATTTAAAACCCAACGATTCGTTTACGAATGTACATTTCTACGATATCGCTTATAAAGATATTGAAAAATTATTATTGAAAAAAAAACAACTACTAATTAATTTATAGCCGAGTGTATTTTCCTTATCGAAGGTATGTAAACGGGCTATCTGAAATTATTTTTCATCAACCTCGAGCGGTCTTATAGGAACGCCGTTGTCATACTTTGAGTGTATTTTTCCTTATCGGTGGTATGTAAACTGGCAATCTGAATTTAATTTTGTATCAACCTCGAGCGGTCGGACTCGGAACGCCGTTGTCATGCAGTTGTTTACCATAGCGAAAATTACGGGTTATGCATATTTATGACCGAGTTTATTTCTATGTAAACTGGCAATTTATTTTTCATCAACCTCAAGCGGTCGGACTCGGAACGCCGTTGTCATGCAGTTGTTTACCATAGCGACCACATTTGTAGGGATAGAAATAAATAAATAATTTGTTTTAGCTCCAACCGCGGCGCGAACCCACGACCCTCGTCTCTATAGAGTATCGCCTTAACCCACACGACCACGTAGGCTGTTATGATAAACATTACCTAGTGTTGTACAATTATCGATTTACGACAATGTTTCAATTACACGGGTTATCAACCATGCGTAAATTGATAGCCGAGGTAAACAGACAGTTATTTATAGCCGAGTGTATCAATTTACACAGGCGATTACAGTGTAATCCTCGACCGAATTTGTTATGCGATTAAGGCGTAATTCTCAGTGAAAAACACATGTTGTATAGGTATGTAAATTTGTTTACTGCACCAATATAATTATTTTATAAAATATCACAATGGTGCTGTAACATTTCTTCCGACTTTATCTCCAAGTTTTTCCCTAAATTTATCCCAATCAGTACACTCAATTTTGGGCATGGTGGCGCGCGCCTTGATTCTTATATCATTTTTTAATTGTTCATATCTACATTTCTTCCACCACGGATTCAAACTCTAAATTTGATATTTTCTTATCGGCCAACGCTTTGGACACCATAACGTCGATGGTATTTTTCTTCGACCTGGCGAGAACAGATATTCTATCATGTTTTCTACATTTTTTCTCGAGTTTTCCACCCGACGCCCTAATTACCATACACAACAACCCAGAAACGGCCGACACCGCACATAAAATCCCCGCTACAGGAACCGTTATAATGGTGGATATAGTTGCAGCTGTCCCCGCCCCACACAACACAGAAACACTCGCTAGAGCCGTGCTAGATGCTTCAGCCATGTTCACCGCGCGTCTATATTTTTTAGCGTTTCTTTTTCTATTTGTATATTCTCTAACTAAAATATCCTGCATAGCGACGATATTATTCAACCTAAAATCTGAACTTCTTTCGTTAATTGTACACAGTGTTGATGGAGTGGTATTGACAATTGGAAGCGTTGATTCGTTCATGATTTTCAATATATTAGTATTTACAAAATAAGTTCAATTAACAATGAGACAATAGTGGAAGAACTCTCTGGGTCACCGATTTTCGTAACAAAGTTAATAACACTACCTTTGGAAAGTCTAATTCGATCATAACCGGAGAACGAAACCACCGTCGAACTATCTCCAGAGATTTCAGTGACTCCAACTCCCCGTTCTTCCCCATCTACTACAATATTTATCGCGACCGCGCCCACAGGTTTACTACTAGCATTAACCGAGCAGACCACCATTTGGATAACTTCACCTGCAGCTGTCATAGTGTATCCCCCACATTTATTACTCGCTTTGGCACCGAACGAATATTCATAGTGCCCCTCAACCAATGGGCCCCGCTTCTCAGCCCAAACTGTTATGGCACGTTTTAGCGTTTTCATTGTTCGCACTATTCCGGCAAGCGCACTGTTTGAGGTATATGCCTCAGTACGAATCTTATAAGACGCCTCCTCAAGAGCTTTGGTCGCGGCTATACGAATACTGGTTTCATAGTTTATCCGGAAACACTTCGGCGTTTTAACTTTTCGTCTAGTTCGGTAAGTGCCGCTTCTCTGCTGAGAGAGTCCTCTAAGCGCAACGCACATAAGCCTCCGTAATGGTCGCCTGGTGGCCTTCTAGGGCTTTCTCAACACCCGACCGGGCCTCTTTATGAAATTCGGTTATTTTCCCGTCTAGTTCAGCAACCGCCGCTTCTCTGATGAGAGAGTCCTCTGAGCGCAACACCTCATAAGCCTTCGCAAGGGCTGCCTGGTGGTCTTCTCGGGCTTTCTCAATACCCGACCGGGCCTCCTCTTTTTGAAATTCGGTTATTTTTCCGTCTAGTTCACCAACCGCCGCTTCTCTGATGAGAGAGTCCTCTGAGCGCAACACCCTATAAGCTTCCGTAAGGTCCGCCTGGTGGTTCTTCTCGGGCTTTCTCAATACCCGTTCGGACCCCCTCAACCCCCAACCGGGCCTCTTTTCGAAATTGGTTATTTTTTCGTCTAGTTCAGTAAGTGCCGCTTCTCTGTTGAGAGAGTCCTCTGAGCGCAACGCCCCATAAGCCTCCGCAATGGCCTCCTTGTGGTCTTCTCGGACCCCCTCAACCCCCGACCTGGTCTCTTTCAGAAATTCGGCTATTTTCCCGTCTAGTTCAGTAAGTGTCGCTTCTTTGCTGAGAGAGTCCTCTAAGCGCAACGCATCATAAGCCTCCGCAATGGCCTCCGCAAGGTTCACCTGGTGGTCTTCTCGGACTTTATCAATACCCGACCGGGCCTCTTTTCGAAATTCGGTTATTTTTCCGTCTAGTTCAACAACCGCCGCTTCTTTGCTGAGAGAGTCCTCTAAGCGCAACACCCTATAAGCCTCCATAAGGTCCGCCTGGTGGTCTTATCGGGCTTTCTCAATACCCGACGTGGCCTCTTTTCGAAATTTGGTTATTTTTCTAGTTCGGTAAGTGCCGCATCTCTGATGAGAGAGTCCTCTAAGCGCAACGTATCATAACCCTCCGTAAGCGCCGCCTGGTGGTCTTCTCGGACTTTATCAATATCCGACCTGCTCTCTTTTCGAAATTTGGTTATTTTCCCGTCTTGTTCGGTAAGTGTCGCTTCTTTGCTGAGAGAGTCCTTTAAGAGCAACGCATCATAAGCCTCCGTAAGGTCCGCCTGGTGGTCTTCTCGGACTTTATCAATCCCCAACCGGGCCTCTTTTCGAAATTTGGTTATTTTTTCACCTAGTTCGTTTAGTTCCGTATGCGTTTCTTCACGACTTTGTGTTTATTCACCAGCCAGGGCATATTCTCTAAGTTGTGATAGTAGACTCTTGTGAATCTCGTCCGTGGCCACCGATTATAGTTCTATTGATCAAGGCCTTTGTTTTTTATTGGGTTAGTTAAAAAGTCACCCTCTGTCGGGATGAATCCCCCTTCTGTCGGTTCCAAATTCTTTGAATTTGTCACCCAATCGGAAGAACTACCTGGTCCGCATATACTCATTTTCAATAATGTTGATAATATATATATATATATAAATTACGAACATGCGTTTAATTCTAAATAATTTTCTTAAAATTAATTAATTTGAAATTTCTAGGGCGACCGAAATCGGGTAATCGTTCTTCAACTCTCGCCCTTTATCATCAAGAATAGAAATCTTCAACTCGTGGATGTGTCCCGATTCCAAAACTTTCATCTCGGGGTGTGGGAAGTCTAAGGTCAGGGTCTCACCAAAGAAACAGTCGCTGGCGGGCACGGTTTTCAGTAATGTGCTGGGAGTGCCGTCTACCATGTTGTACGATGTGTTCACCCGATCCAGGTGCACCCCGAGAGTTTTTGTGAAGGCGAAGTTCACCGGGGTATCGCCGCGGTGCTCGCCCACGGGGTAGACAAATTTCAACGGGGTACTAAACCCTTCATCCTCGTTGTAAGGGGTGCAAATTTAAATCCTAACATTGAGGCCAACCCCGGGGTGATCTTTGATTTTTTATCAACGGACAATGTCGCAATCCCCGTGGCTTTTGAGACTGTGAGAGTGCCATTATCAGGCATATTCGTCGCGATTAAAGCTTGGACATCTCCGAAACCCCAAATGCCAGGAAGTAATGCGGCAGCTGTTTCCCGAAGGCGTCTCCTTGTTTCTGCAGGACTATCTGAGTCCTCTAGATCTATACCATCTACGGAATAGATAGCCTCTGGCCATTCTATTCCGGAGATCTCCTTGTGCATTTCAATGTTTTTCCACCCGACCGTGAACGTGATTGATCTAACGCCTACCCGGCGTTGTCCGCAGCAGTTGTCTATTAATTTTTGAAGTTCACAACTCCCTTTTTGAACATTAGTGATAGTAGCAAACATAATAATATCTTTCAATGGATACCAAAGCATTTAGCTTTAATTCTAATGCAAAGTACGCGGTCGGTGGTAAATACACCCAAAAAGACGTTGTTAACCGCCTTGTACACCCAACCGTAACGGTTAGACCGGACAGTGGCTTTGCCACCAATTTTCCTAACACGTTTGAGAAATATGTAGTTCCAAAGACTACTAGTCAAGATGTAATACTAAGATGGGATTTTTCCCATATGAACTTCTGGCAGAACCAACTAAATTTTGCTGTATGGTGCGCAACGGCCGGATGTGGAGTTTCGCATCAAGACCATCTGACATCCAAGAATGTCATGCTCCGAAGTGTCTACAACTTTCACGTGTATTACACAATTAGGAGGATTCTCAAAGAACTAGGTATTCCACTACCTCAAGACGACGGGTGGGATCCCATTTCAAGCGCATACGACCGTAAGGCGTTCGAAAGATTGTGTAGCGAATTTGGGGTACCAAAAGACGCGGACTGGAGACAGAAAGTATACACCCCAACCAACAGTTTAGGGTTAGTTCACCTTAAAGGCTTAGTTAGTGGTGGGCATCTTGATAAAGTTCCCGCATATTTCTCAGGGTTGTGGAGTGCTCGCGGAGCTACCCCACCACCAGTTAGAAAAATGGCAACATGGACTAAATATAATTATAAATTGAATAAGATGACGTTCGGCGATGAAGTGCTTGGAGGGCTTGCGTGTAAAGACGGTTATTGTCATTGGCTACCTACTAAAGTAGCCCACGTGGAATACCTAGACCTGGGTGATACTCCACAGATGCGAAATGCTTGGACCACATTTATGTTAGATGAAAGCACTGGATTTACGCAGGGTGGGGTTATTCGTCTCAACGAATCCATTCGCATATACGTATGGGCAATCCTCGCCTCACAGAAGCAAACGCGCAGCGCTATACTGGGTACGGTACGGCCTTTGACGCACAAAAACAGTTCTTGGCACTTGTCGAGGAGGCCATCTCAGCTAAGGTGGACCTCCAGAAGGCGATCCAGAATTATCAAGACGTTTTGCAGACTGCCCGCACCCCGGTAGACTACGCATTTGGAATAGGTCTTTATATGGCGCCGAGCAATATGATACTACGAGACGACCCGGTTGACGGTTACAATAATCAGATCGTAGTCGCAACCACCAATCAAAAAATCGGCCGCAACGGGAACGTGAACACGGGTATCATCAAGCTCCCACCCAAGATGGTTGGGAGCGGAGTTGTAAGTGGAACCGATTTCATAAAACGCCCAAAACACAAAATGGATACACCTCCCTCAACACAATCTGGATTGAAGTTGAACCCAGTACCCCCAATTCGTAAATTGGATGCACCATCGAGTTCCCCAAATCCAATCATCAACAATGTTGAAACACCAATCGAGATTGGAAGCACAACACACGAGGAGGAGAAATTAGTACTCGTCGTCGCCCTCGTGGCGATCGGATTATTTACGCTTTGGTTTTAGGAACTCTCTGGCGAAGAATAGTAGGAGACCGGCGATTGCCACAATTAAAGCCCAGGTATTTTTGGCTAGCCATCCGGCCGTTTTTGATAATATAGATAGCAAGTAAGAAACGATACTTCCGATCAGTCCAGGTAGTGCGGCAGCCGCCTTTTCGGCTAATTTAGCCAGGAGACTGGCGAGGGCTTTTAGTTGTTTTTTTACCCACTCCTTGGCTCCGCCGGATGGTGCGGTGGTGGTGTGGGTGCTGGCGCGGGTGGTGGCGCCGCACCAGCAGTGAAAGCTAGAACTATGGTCGATATAGTCATGCTGATAGCAACGAGGATGCTTGCTATCGTGACACCCTGCTCTCTGAACAGAGTGCGAAGACGCTCACCGAGTGTCGTCTCCTCGTGCAGGACCCTCGAGATTGTTTCGCGGATCCGACTTATTTGGGTGCGGAGAGCCTCACGGTTAGTCGATGCAGCCTGCAAGCGAGCTTCTCTTTCGTCCCGCAACGACCGCAGGCGTTCGGTGATCCGCTCGGTAGATTCTCTATCGCCACCCGCTTCCTCCAGTTTTCTTTCTTCTAGCGCGATATGTTCATCCAGCGACGAGGGTTTGGCGAGGTTAAGGACCAGCTCGCCCCGGACCGTTTGCATAACCTTATCGAAGCCCCGGAGTTCGCGAAGAGGTAACGGTGGGTCATTCATCGTCCTGAGTATTTCGTCTATCTCACTTTCGTTGAGCTCCATCGTGTTAATAGCGTCGGTGGCTACTCGAGGGAGTTCGCTGAGCTCAACAGTTTCTATATCGGCGGCCGTCTTCGCCATCGTTTCGTCGGTAGGACTGGTAGGGGGGGCCCCTCTACAGCGCGGGTCGGCATAATGTTTACCCCTTACCCTTCCAATCTACGAATCCCGAATCACGATGCCCGAACTCGCGCGATTGATCAGAACCCAGTACGCCGGGCGCGTTGCCATACGCGTTGCGACGACGACCAAATACACGGCAGCGGACGCCAAGTTGAGAACGCTAGCGAGGGTGTGACGATCCAGATAACCAAAGAGGCGGACGGAGCCGGGCCATTGAACGTGTACTTATATATAATTACAGACGCACAACTCAACATCGAAGATGGTCGATACGTCTCAGCACTCTACTGATTTAATAAAAAAATCATCTAACGATTTATTAACTAATAAATTTGAAAAAATTAAGAAAATTAGCAATCAATACCAATTCACGATTGGAGATGCCCACTCTGCCATAATATGTGGGCAGACAGGATGTGGAAAAACGGTTTTCATCCTGGACTTGCTCGAGGGCTCCTACCGCGATGTCTTTCGTCACATTGTGATCCTGTGTCCCACTGTGCGGCACAACGATACTTATCAGCGGCGCCCGTGGATATGGACCGACCCTGAGGTATACGTTATTGACCCCGGTGATAGGCTTCACGATTGGCTGCGTGGTTTATTCCAAATATTCCAGGGTGAGCCCACCCTATACGTGATTGACGATTGCTCGGCCAAGGCGGCGATGACCAAAAAGAAGGACATGCTCTCTGAGCTCGCATTTTCTGGCCGCCATGCTAGGCAAAGCGTATGGATATCCACTCAAAAGTACAACGCCGTCCTCAAGGATCTGCGCGAGCAAACGAAATGGGTCGCCCTCTTTCACTGCAAGGACCGAGACTCATTCGATGACTGTCTTCGAGAGAATGACGTTATCCCAACGCGCGAGGAGCGCCTGGAGGTTCGACAGATGCTTTCGGAAACTAAGCACGCCAAACTTTTGATAAAGACTGATACAACAATGCTTACGAAGTTATCAATTAATTTTATAATTAATTAGCAATTACTTAACGCTCGTTAGTAATTGCCGAGTAAATGCTTAACAATACTTAGCAATTACTGAACAAATGCTGAACATGCTGAACAAATGCTTAACGAATGTTGAACAAATGCTGAACAATGGTTAACAATGTTAACAATTTGGTGCTCCGCTGCGAGCTTTGTTGCGAGCATAATGGTGATCATAAGTATCGGGTGGTGCGCTTGGCAATATGTTAAAGTGATGAGACTTGTTAGAATAGTTAAATTAATTTTAAGAAAATTAGCAATAATGAACTGCGACGAACTTCTCGATCAGCTAATAGAAGAAACCTCAACTCCGACTGCCAACACCCTGAAAGATAATGCCGCGCGACGAGAGCGGCTAGCTGCGCTGGTTGCTGGGGGACAATCGGAGCATTATCTCGGTAGGCGTCTCTCAGTTTTTCAGGTGGATAAGATGTCAGATGCGGAGATCGATAAAATGTATGCGCGATACGAATCTAGGTTAGGTGCGGAGATGACAAAAACTCTCGGATCGGCGGCTATTCATGTGTACGCAACCGCCGTTAGTATACTTCTCCCTATACCAAACACCGGGGGATTGATTGACGATCTAGAGACTGACCCTTTTATTGGTCACACTCTTAGAACAGCCTGCTGCTCAATTTATCACAAGTTTTTTGGAATGTACTTAGCTCCGCTGACAACCGCGTTGACCACGGGTAAACACTGTCAATTTGGACATATATGCCCACGAACTATAAGCCCTAATATTAATATCATAAATGATGACACAAGACACACCCGCGAGAGTGACGGAACAGCAATCTCCAACAGCGTTGGGGATTGCTCCAACCCAATCGAACCCGATTGCAGCACTTCCAACTCCGATTGATCCTCCAACCCAATCGCGATTGGAGTTGGGGGTTGCACGACATAAAAACCCAAAAAGGCAGGAAGCTGGGAGGGCGGCGTCTGCCACCCGAAAAGTTAAACAAAATAAAATACTTGCCGAGCTTCGAGAGGCTAAACAGTCGTTGCAATCGGGGACGGAGACAACAAAACATCTGAAGACAGAGTTGAGTACAAGAACACCCCCAATTCACGAATTGGAAGCACACTCAGCACCCAATCGAGGTTGGGCGAATCCGATTGAACCCATATTCGTGAATTGGAGTTGGGTTGTTGGTGGTGGTCTGGCAGTTGTTGGTGCCCTGTGCGTGTGGAAATACCCCCTATTACACCAATCCTTATCGAAAAAACATCCCCCATCAATTCATCCAAAAACAGTTACGAAACACCAATCGCGATTGGATGCGCCCCATTTAAACATTGATCGCGACACCTTTTATATGCAATAATTATAATGGCTGAACAAGATGGTAAAATGTTAGTGAATGCGCTTTATCACGCCGTGGTGATATCGGGTTTCAGTATCGGGTATGCTCGACTATCAAAGATGGCCCTAGGAGGGTCCGCTCCCAAATTGGACTTTACTGTGAGAGACATAGGGCTCGCGACCTTAGATGTAGCGGCCGCAGTTTGGACCCGAGATTATCTAGTTAAAGCTGGAATTCTACCAGTTAATATATGGAAATAAATGGCTTCAATCGCAGTAATAGTAGGTGGTGCACTTGTAAACGCATTGGCGTTCAGCGGTAGCAACTTTATATTCTCGAAAATGAGAAGCGCGAACGTTGATGAGGAGCGTAAGCGTCACAATTTAGCTGTAGAACAACTCAATAGCGCAAAGGAAGCATTGTCGAAAAAACGAACCGCCCATCTGGACTGGGTCAATGAAGAGCTTCGCCGCGAAAATCACGCCGCACAAACTTTTCAGAACGTTGAAGAAGCCAACCGCGAGTACGCGCTGGCATATCCGCAGAAAAGTCTCGCGCCGCTGGATCGTGAGCCCCAACTTTCAGATTTGTATGTACCGTCAGAGCCCCAAAAAGACCGAGAGATCGCGTTCATCGTCGTGTGAATGGGTGTGGTGGGTATCGTCGGCTACTATATCCAATCGAGATTTTAAATTAATTATTTTAAATAATTTTTTTTATAAATATATATATATATATAGAACGATGTCAGTTGACGAACTTTATTTTGCTAATGATTGATGATGGTAGGCCTAACACTGCCCTTAAACCACCGCATAGCTGGCGCAGGGGGTATGATTCGTCTTGCCCGAGATTCTCTCGAGACGTGGCGCGAGGATGAAAAAGCGGCAACACTTTTCGCAAAGCCGATGTTATATTCCTCCACCAATCCTGGGGGATTGGATTTTCCCAAGTTCCTTCAGAACTTAACCTCCAATCGCGATTGTACTTCCAAAAAAGGTTTATTATTATCGACGCAGTTACCGGACGATCTGGCGAGGGCATGTTGGAGATTGTCCGATATATTAGAATACATCGCATACGATGAACACGCGCAAACTTGATACCAAACTATCGGTTCGCCTAATGCGCAAGCTAGCAAACACATACTACAGCCCCCGCGGCTACTGGAAGGGACTCGCGGCCATCAACAACCTCGCGGCGGCGACCAAGGTTTCAGAAAACGCTGTCAAGGAATGGCTCAAGAAGCAGGCCATCTGGCAGATCTATTTACCCGCTCCTCACAATATTCCGCGCCCAATTCGACGTGCCGGTACCGAACCAAGTTCACCAAGCGGATCTCCTGTTTCTCCCTCACGATCGCGTCGGTCGCAAGACGTACAAGTACGCACTGACAATCGTTGACGTAGCGAGTCGTTATAAGGGGCTGAGCCGTTGGCCACTAAAGAGTCTAAGGAGGTGGCCGAGGCTCTCTCCCGAATATATAAGAGGAGTCCTCTCAAATGGCCGAATCTTCTCCAGGTCGATCCCGGCCGCGAGTTCATGGGCGCGGTCTCTCATCTATTGTCTAAGCACGACGTTTCTGTCAGACGCGGCCGCGTCAACATCCACCGGGACCAGGGGATCGTGGAGCGCTTCAATCGAACCTTGTCTGAGAGACTGTTCGGACAACAATACACTAAAGAACTTGTAGACCCTCATTCGCGATCGACCGAGTGGGTGGCCAGACTGCCCGCTGTGGTCTCCGCACTGAACGGAGAGGTGACCAGATTGATAGGTAAGAAGCCTGTAGATGCTATCAAGTTTAAAAGGGTGACGAGCAAGCCCTCTGCCGTCTCACGTGGGCGACCCGTTGGTTTAGAGGAGCAACGGCTTCCATCGGATATTGACGTCCGGTACCTCTATCAACCGGGAGAGCTCGAAGGTGGCAGCCGCCGCACGACTGATCCCGTGTGGTCTCTCAATGTATATCATCTAGATCGATCTATTACGAAACCCGATGAGCCCGTGCTCTACTATTTGGATGATGGGCCATCTCGAGGGTTTGTTCGCGAAGAACTTCTTATGGTGCCTTCTGACACCCAGCTACCCCCGGATCGTCAGAGTCTTTAGATTGCTAATTTTCTTAATGTTTTCAAAATTCTTAATTAAATAAATCATTAGAGAGGTTCCGTATGTATTCCGTCTGGTAACACACGTCTTTTATCGTAGTATGCCGAGAGTCCTAATTTTTGTTGACAGTACGTTTTCATAACGCCGTCTTTCATTTTAAATCCTCTATTTTGTGCTACATCTATAATGTGTTTTCCATCTTCTGTAGTTTCACTTAGTACTCGTTTATATCTATCCCAATTTAAATTGTTAGTTCTCTTGGACATTCCTTTCGCAGAGTTTTTATTAATGGAATTAAATTTTTCTACAAAATAACACTTACTAGATAACGCTATCGCCCTATCTCCGCTAAATTCCATTTTGAAAAGTCCGGGCTCTCTTTCGCTGCATTTATCCCAAGCCAACCATTTCTTTTTTTCTTTTTCAAACCCGTCTAGTAAGTTAGGTCTAATCAATTCCTCTATCGTTTTTCATCTAACTCCTATATACATACTATCTGTATCCATCTGTATTAATTCAAAGTCTTCTCTTTTTACGTATTTGTCTAGAAATTCGTAGTAAAATTCCAACATTCTCAATTTACCTAGTTGATAAACCGCTATTCCACAATGGAATGGTCTCTTTACCGCACACCTGGGTTTTCTTGAAGATATTTCGTACGCATCTCCTATCTCTTCCAAATCGTCAAAGAATGCAGATCTTAATGCTTTGTCAACACAGGTTTCGTTTTGTGTATATGTCGTATTCAAATGTCTCTCCGTTGCCTCTATCATTTTTCCACAACACGAGTTTCCTAGTAATTTCATTATGTCGGCTACTGGGTTCTTATTTGGTTCTACATCACCTGTTCGTCTTGCGGCTGTAACTTCTTTTGCGAACCATTCGAATGGTTTTCCGCTAATATAATATATAACACGATGAACTCCAGTTATTTCTAGGCCGTGTTTTAAATACCATTTCAACAGTGGCGCGTACAGCAATACTTTAGTGGCGGTCATAGATCCCACCAATTTTTTTCCATCTCCTCTTGTTCGGCCAGTATCTTTTAAATATTTTAACATGTGTGTGGGAACTTCATCAACCTCTACTTCTCGTTTATAATATTGGGGACATTTCAGAAAACTTATCTTTTAAGTTGTGTGGAACTTCTATATCCACCTCCGCAAACCCAAACCAGTCTCTAGATAAAACTTTTTTACAAAACTTTTTAATAAATTTAGGGTTATGTGGGATATCTATATGGTGTATAGTTTCTCTCCCACACGGCATCTCTTTATTTAACGTAGATAAATATAACGCGTTTGCGTCGTACCCCAAAACAGCCTTGCAAGGTTTGGAAAACCCACTTTAATATTTGAAACACCAGCTTTTTGCATTCGTGGAAATACGTAGTGATGGACCGCCAACTAAGCGACCTTCAACATTTCGAATGTTTTCACTTTTGGTGCATATAGCATCATCCTCCGGTATAATCGTCTTTGAAGATTTTTGTTCTTTAATGGTTCCTCTCAATAAATATTGTATAGCTACTCCAGGTAGTGTTACCGCAATTTCTACCTTTGAAAATATCCACACCTCGTGTTTATAAAATTCACACCATTTTTTTTCCACCGCTTCTAGGAACGGTGCTACATCTAAATCGTTATAATATTTCAACCAATCTCTGAAAGTTTTCATATTATTTTCTTCTAAAATTCTACGACATTTACTTAATTCTTGTTTCATCTATTAACATTTTCCCAGATAGTTTGGAATACCAATTCTCTATATCCGGTAGTCCTGGGTAATCCAGTTTGTCTGGAAATTCGAACCACTCATAAGGAAAGAAAGATTTCTGTCCTTTGCATCGTAGGCTTTTATATCCAACTATCGTAACTTACACCAGGTCCTAGATAAAGTATTACATCAAGAAATCTAAACTCTGGAGTAAATAGAAATATTGTTGCGTTTGCACGTTTTCCGACCATTACTTTCTTTGTTGTTGATGCCAGTTCGCCTACTAGGTATTTATTTATTAAGTTTATATCGTACTTACTGCTGTTAAAACCTATAACCGGTACTTGCTCTATCCATTGTTCGATCTTGGCGATTTGGTTTTTACGTAAATGTTCTGTATAAAACACCCATATCCTTGACCACACTTCTTCTCGAGAGCTTTTTTTCCCCTGACTTTGCACAGCGCGTCTATCTACGAATTTTTCTATAAGTTTTGCGGGATCTTTATCACAAATATGAGTTACTGTTCCTGAGAAATTATCTCCTATGCTAACGCTTACCGGAACCTGCTCGGCTTCGTACTCTAGATTATTACCGAGAGTTTCAAATTCTGGGTTGAGATATGCCTCAAAATCGTATACTATCTGATATGGATAAAGAGTAGTGCAGCAACCGATCTTTATGTCTTTACCCGTTCTTTGAAATTCGCATTCCCACATAACTACTAGGTTGAATTCTTTGCTTCTTCTAATAAATGTATCTCTTCTCATAGTGGATGCGCGTTCTTCTTTTCTATGCTTTGCATGAATCTCACACCCGTGCCAGTAACAGCCGCGATATTGATATACGGTATTGGTTTCCGTACAGTATCCATCTACTGGAGCTCCTAAAACCCATCTTTCACCCCCGTGTCCACACTGTTCGTGGTGAATGTGAATTCCCTCGCGCTTTTCCACAGAGTACATCCAATCGATCGCCCCATAACTGTTAGAACTTTTTGGGTAGAACGCTTTCTCGAACGACGAACGCGGGCGCTCTAAATAATTACCATCACATATTACTTTTGTCTCACCTTTCATACATGTTGGTCCGTGTCTCTTCATATTACTCGCTTTCGTGAATTTCTGCTTGCAATTATCGCAGGCGTAAATTTTAGATAGGTTTTTAATTAAGGTTTTTTTTATCAGAAATGCGTGATTATTAAACAGTCCTATTGTCATTGGTTTATTACCTATTGCCTTATAGTGTGCTGGTACCTTTTTCAACCACCATACGTTACATTCGGTGGGTTGATATACTTCTATACCGATTTTAAAAAACTCTTCAACCTTTTTCAGATCTGAAAAAGGAATTGTTGAAACCACATTACTACCAAAATATTGCTTACTAAGTTCTTTCGCCTTTTCTGTACATCTGTCGGGTCTTTTATCTGTCATATGCATAGCTAGACACCTGAACAGACAAAGGTCGTCATTATACTTATCTAAAGTATACATACCTTTTTTATTCTTCAGCCATTCTGGAAGTTCTCCTCCTGCTGCTTCTTTGGATTCTAGTCCCAAATCTATTCCCCTACTACCCTGTATTAGCTTTACGAAAACCTCTACCCATCTTACAAACTTCCACTTTGTATTCGGTCTGTCTATTTTATCGGACATTATTCGTGTTTGCTCCTTATCTGACAGCCATTTTTTAACGGTTTTCATTGATGATAGTGGTTCGCTACCACCGAGATTTTTGTGCATTATTACAGTTACAGGTTTTCCATTTTTAATTTCCTCCATATGTTCTAGCTTGTAAGAATATGAATATCTCAAATAAAAATTGGTTTTTAGATACGGAGCGAGTTTATCGGACATGCGTTCAGACTCGTTAATGTTAATGTTTTTACGAAAGGATAATGTAACTACCCGTCTTCCATTTTCTACCTTTTCCAATGTTTCATCGTGAGCCCCCAATATTTCTTCACCTTTTTCCACTATCGCGCGAACTATAGATCTTTTATTTGGTATTTGGTCACCTGTGTGTCTAATTTGAGACAAATTATTTGTGCTTGAAGGTTTTATTACACTAGCCCTTAGCTCCGCAATACTTTCTTTTTGAATTCTGTTACCAACTTCCTCCGCTAGTGAGAGGTCTTTAAATGCCCCTCTTTTATAGGCGCGGGTAAACCGCTTCATAAACGCCTCATTCTTTGTGGCATTTATCAGCTTTGTCAACCCCCTAACTCTCAACCGTGTACTATAAGTAATCCCTAGAGATTCGGCTTCTCTTCTCAAACTTTCTATTTCTGCTCTAGTTTCTGGCGTTATCATATTTTCTGTATATACTTTTGTATATATACTTTTGTATAACCTATACAATTTATCTGTTCAATTGGACGTCAAAAATTTACATAATGTTTTTTTCATGTCCAATTGAACAGATAAATTTCATAGGTTATATACATATATAATGGAGTGTGTGACTTGTTGTAAGACGTTTACGTGTAAAGACTATCTACGAAGGCATCTAGCGAGACGTAGAAAGTTTCCTTGTCTCCCCCCACAATTTCAATGCCCCAGATGCCCTTGTAAATTCGTTAGTGCCCAAACTCTTTGTAGACATAAGCAACTACGCTGTCAGGTGGCTAAAGGTGAACGTGGTAGACTAGAGCTGGTAGAATTAGTTGCTGATCTGCGAAATAAATTAGCTATATCGGAGGAGAAAAATGAGGAATATAAACTATTGTACTTGCATGAATGATTTCGACTTTTTTCAAAAGTCAATTACCAATATAATTGGGACTCCCTCTTTTCAAAATTATTTTCTCCAAAAATTCATAAATTTGCTGTCGGGAGACAATTTTCCTCGTTAACCAATTTTTTGATTTTCGGGGGTAGTGGGGGTATTATAGAGGGTTATAATTGATATTACGGTAGGTGGTATCATTTTGACTCCCTTACTACTACTTGCTCTGAAATTTTCACCAACTTTCGACGTCATTTATAAAAGATATCACAGATTTTCGAAATCATATTCGGTAAAATCTCATAAAAGATAACGTATTTATAAGTTCCATCACTGGCCCCCAAATACTGTTTCTTATCAGCCCGTGACAGCCATGGTACGTGGTTGAGTTGGTAAATATCTGAAACAGACACTTGAATGTCCGCCCAGCTTCGCTCGTGTATAAATCCGCATTAAAATGTATTTTTAAACTGCTATCAACAAACATATTAAAGTGTTAGAGCTGTAGCTTGAACCGAAGCTGGGGTACACTGGCACGTAGTAGAACACGCGGAAATTTGAAATCGCGGGTACTTTATATCGTATATTGTACGCATCATTTGTAATAAATAAACTTACACTCATGCGAGTGACTACAACCAGTAGCGTAGCCAGGCATACGCACGTACGCACGTGCGTACGATAAAAAATAAAAGAATTAAAAAAAAAAGGCTTATTTTTCGAAATATGCAATAAAATCTTGGGGGTGGCGGGGGGGGGGGGGTTGGGGGGGGTTGCTATTGAGTCTGGAACAGAACGCATTTTGTATCAAACGTACATGTCGACTACAAACAAATGGTGCCATAAATAATGCAGGAAAACTCGTTAGATAGGATCTCCGTTTCAAAAAAAATCCCGGACCCCCCTAGCACTCTCCCTCACTTCGCTAGGTCGACGAGTGAGCCGTGCTCACCCAATGTTCTACCATTTGATATGTGTGCGTATCAGAAATTTGTCCCTGGCTACGCCCCTGACAACTCTAAAATATATACAACTATATATATGAAACATATGTAAGGAGCCCCGCAAGGGACGTAGAATTCTTTTTTTATTAATTCGTTCCCACGAAATAACAATTCGTTCCCTCAATTTAACAATTCGTTCCCACGAATTAACAATTCTTTCCCTCAATTTAACAATTCGTTCCCACGAATTAACAATTCGTTCCCACGATTTAACAGTTCGTTCCCACGGGAACGAATTGTTTATTCGTGGGAACGAATTATTATATCGTGGGAACGAATTGTTAATTCGAGGGAACGAATTGTTGAATTGAGGAAACTAATTAATAAAACAATCCATGTCCCCTGCGCGGCTCCGTACATAGGAGACCAGCGATGCAATTTTGTACATGAGAAGATGTGCGATTTTTGATGAAACCTATTTACAGAAATTTTGTAAATATTTTCATGAAAAATCGCACATTTTCTGAGGTACAAAATCGCATATATAATCAGGAATATTGTACAAGAACATTGATATGACATCAGAACTATAGTTGCAAACAGTAACTCTTGCAATCTGCTCCCGTACCGTCCGTAGCCGTCCATAGGTACGGGAGTAGATTGCAAGTTACTCTTCGCAACTATGGAAGGCGGTGACACAAACTAAGAAAATACATAATGTGAAACACATTATAAGAAAAAACGCTATGTGATTTTTGTACCTTCGGGACATCTGTGTAATGTCATTAAATATGTTTACAAAATTTACAATATTTCTATAAATAAATTTAAAAAAATATACAAAATTTGCTGAAAATTGCTGAAAATGTTGTCAACTTTTGACGCCATTTACGAAAAATACGGAAACGGAGAAATGTGACTTATGGGATTTTTTGTGACCAGCGTAGATCCTGATCAAACAACACACTCATAACCGATACCGATCTGTATTGTTTGTTAGAAAGCATTTACGTGGTGTACTCATTGATGGCGTGGCTAACAGTGCAGATCCTGACCAGACTGTGAGGATGCACAGGCTGATCTGGATCTACATTGGTCGCAAGGCCCAAAAGTCCCATTTCTCCAGTCACAGCCACATTGCACTCTGGCGAGTAACCTGACAACAATTGGGATTTGTTAAAAAAAGAATTATACTAGCGAAAAACAACAAGCGCTCTGAACGTTATATTTTCCCATCACCTGCGATACGGTGCCTTTAAATTAAGTTGGTGCTAATCTTCATGAATCGATGATATTTATCTTTGCCCCATAAAACTGTCTGAAGCGAGAAAGAAGGACAGAAACTTGTAGAAGCTAGCTATTTTGTGTAAATTAAATAACTCACAAATAAAATGATATTGTTGGTGAAAAAAAAATCGAATTAGTGAGAGAGAGAACAAACAACTATAGCCTATTAATTAATACGTACTGAACTATATTAAGCAATGGCCTGACACCAACGGGCTTATACGAGCTATGACTTGAGAAATTGGGCTTATAGGTTTTGCGACCAGCGTAGATCCAGATCAGCCTGTGCATCCAGGATGCAGGATCTGCACTGTTCGTCATTCCATCAATGAAACACCATGTCTTGTTTCCAACAAGCAATATATATCGGTATCCGGCTACAGTAGTGTGCACGTGCTATTTGATCCGGAGCCACACTGATCACAAATCCCATAAGCCCCATTTGTTCAGTCACAACCACAATGTATCAGTGAAGACACAGATCACCATACATTGAGGCGGCAAGAATATGATCCAACGCACAGGCGGTTGGAAAATTGGAACATGATGTTCCTAACACTAGTATGCGATAGCCCGTTTTACTTGATGTAAATAACCATATTATTTAGTCACAGATTTAGTTCATTTAAGCTAAACTATGACTGCTGACGACATATGGTTGTATTATTTGTTCATGTATGTTTTTGTTTATATAATGTACATCATGTACCATCATATCGCTAGGCCGACCGCCTGTGGTCTAAAGCCCCCGGTCACACCGGCCTTGCGACGTCGTACGATCGCCTGCGATGGGTGAATTTATGGTGATCGCGGACCATCGTGCGACCATCCTGCGACGTCGCACGACATTTCAGCAATCGGGGGCCGTCGCAAGCCATCGCAGCGGTTTTTTGGGTTTTTTGGACATGTTCAAAACCTGGCTGCGATTTCTGGGATCGTAGGGTATCGTACGATCATCGTGCGACATCGCACGACGTCGCACGACGTCGCACGACGTCGCACGACGTCGTACGAAGTCGCGGCTAATCGTACGACATTTTTTTTGTTCTCACCTTGAAATATTAATTAATGATATCGCACGACCGTCCCACGATGTCGTGCGATGGTCGTGCGACGTCTTGCAACGTCGTGCGACGTCGTACGATGTCGTGCGACGTCGTATGATCGTCCGACATCCTACGAGGTCGCACGACCATCAAACGATTTTTCACGTGATCCTACGATGATGTCAGATTCTCGGCAGAGAATCGTAATGACATCGTACGACGCCGTATGACCGTCGTACGACGGTCGTACGATGTCGTACGATTTCCCTACGATTTCCCTTCGATTGTCCCAAATGCGTCGCAGACCATCGTATCCGGTGTGACCACAAAACTTAAAATTGTAATATCGTAGACGTGTCGCAGACAATCGTAGCTTTCTAGAATTTCACCCCATCGCAGGTGATCGTACGACGTCGCAGCTTGGTGTGACCGGGGCTTAAGGTACTAATGTACGTAGGGAAATTTTATTGAATACGCAAACAATGTAATACAGTATGTTGCATAGGTTTTATTTATCACCTTGATACTAAATTATTAATGTGAATTTATAGTATATACGTCTATAAATAACCCTTAGAATGCGCGAAACGTAAACGTGTCGTCCGCTATTGTTTTTATATATTTGTCTTCTTTCTCAATCAAACATGGTTTGACAGCAGTTGAGTAATCATTATAACATGTTGTGAAATTATGTTTTTTTGGTGAGAAAATTTGAAAATAAAAATAAACAGCAGACGACAAAATTTAATTCAGCATTTCAAGGGTTAAAACATTCGTGCATACATGTATGTGTCTTTGATAATAGAAACGGCGGTCATGACCCTTACGACCAGAGTAGACCCAGATCAACCTGCACATCCGCGCAATCTGTTCAGGGTCTGCACTGTTCGTCATTTAATCATTATATCACCACCCATGCTTATTTTATTTTTCGATACTCGATACTACATTAATACTGTATTAAATTATCGTACATTTTTAAGCACCCAAGCTTGTAGCAAACAGTACACTGTAAACCATTATCAGACTGCTGTAGCGCGCTATCTGATCAGGAACTATACTGGCCATATATGTTACGATTCCCATTTTGCCAGCCACAGTCACATGTCCGTTATTCCATTTGTGGCTGTGACTGTAGAAATGAAGCTTATGGGTTTTGTGACCAGTGCAGATCTTATAGCCTGATAAATTTCTTTTGCTTGTCACGGGTGTTTCATTGGTGGACTGGTGGACAGTGCAGATCCTGATCAGACTCACTGTGCGGATGCGAATTGTTAATTCGAGGGAACGAATTGTTGAATTGAGGAAACTAATTAATAAAACAATCCATTCCCCTGCGCGGCTTCTACATAGGAACCAGCGATGCAATTTTAGTACATGAGAAGATGTGCGATATTTGATGAAACCTATTTACAGAAATTTTGTAAATATTTTCATGAAAAATCGCACATTTGCTGAGGTACAAAAATCGCATATATAAAAAGGAAAATTGTACAAGAACATTGAAATGACATCAGAACTATAGTTGCAAACAGTAACTCATGCCATCTGCCTCCCCCGTACCCGTCCGACCGTCCATAGTACGGGAGTAATTGCAAGTTACTCTCCCGCAACTATGGAAGCGGTGACACAAACTAAGAAAACACATAATGTGAAACCCATAATTATAAGAAACGCTATTGATTTTGTACCTTCGGACATCTTGTAATTTCATTAAATATGTTTTACAAAAATTTACAATATTTCTTATAAATAAATTTAAAAAAAAACAAAAATTGCTGAAAATGCTGAAATGTTGTCAACATTTGACGCCATTTACGAAAAAACGGAAACGGAGAAATGTGACTTATTGTGAATTGTGAACCAGCGTAATCCTGATCAAACAACACACTCACAGCGATACCCGATCTGTATTGTTTTGTTATGGAAAGCATACGTGTGAAATCATTGATGGCGTGGCTAACAGAGCCCAGATCCAGACCAGACAGTGAGGATGCACAGGCTGATCAGGATCTACATTGGTCGCAAGCCCAAAAGTCACATTTTCTCCATCACAGCCACAATGCACACTGGCGAGTAACCTGACAACAATTGTGGATTTTGTTTAAAAAAAAATTATACTAGCGAAAAACAACAAGCGCTCTGAACGCTATATTTTTCCCATCACCTGCGATACGGTGCCTTTAAATTAAGATTGGTGCTGATCTTCATGAATCGATGATATTTATTCTTTGCCCCATAAAAAACTGTCTGAAGCGAGAAAAGAAGGACAGCTAAAACTTGTAGAAGCTAGCTATTTTGTGTAAATTAAATAACTCACAAATAAAATGATATTGTTGGTGAAAAAAATCGAATTAGTGAGAGAGGAGAACAAACAACTATACCTATTAATTAATACGTACTGAACTATATTTAAGCAATGGCCTGACACCAACGGGCTTATACGAGCTATGACTTGAGAAATTGGGCTTATAGGTTTTTGCGACCAGCGTAGATCCAGATCAGCCTGTGGCATCCAGGATGCAGGATCTGCACTGTTCGTCATTCCATCAATGAAACACCAATGTCTTGTTTCCAACAAGCCAATATATAATCGGTATCCGGCTACCAGTAAGTGTGCACGTGCTATTTGATCCGGAGCCACACTGATCCACAAATCCCATAAGCCCCATTTGTTCAGTCACAACACAATGTGATCAGTGAAGACTCAAGATTCACCATAACATTGAGGCGGCAAAGAATATGATCCAACGCACAGGCGGTTGGAAAATTGAACATGATGATCCTAACACTAGTAATGCGATAGCCCGTTTTACATGTATGTAAATAAACCATATTATTTAGTCACAGATTCGTTCATTTAAGCTAAACTATGACTGCTGACGACATAATGGTTGTATTATTTGTTCATGTATGTTTTTTTGTTTATATAAGTAACAAATCATGTACCATCATAATCGCTAGGCCGACCGCCGTGTGGTCTAAAGCCCGGTCACACCGGACCTTGCGACGTCGTACGATCGCCTGCGATGGTGAATTTATGGTGATCGCGGACCCAATCGTGCGACCATCCTGCGACGGTCGCACGACATTTCAAGCAATCGGGGGCTGGGGCCGTCGCAAGCCATCGCAGCGGTTTTTTGGTTTTTGGACATGTTCAAAACCTGGCTGCGATTTCTGGGATCGTAGGGTATCGTACGGATCATCGTGCGACATCGCACGACGTCGCCACGACGTCCGCAACGACGTCCCGTACGAAGTCGCGGCTTAATCGTACGACATTTTTTTTGTTTCTCACCTTTGAAATATTAATTAATGATATCGCACGACCGTCCCACGATGTCGTGCGATGGTCGTGCGACCGTCTTGCAACGTCCGTGCGAACGTCGTACGATGTCGTGCGAGCGTCCGTATGATCGTCCGACATCCTACGAGGATCGCACGACCATCAAACGATTTTTCACGTGATCCTACGATGATGTCAGATTTCTCGGCAGAGAATCGTAATGACATCGTACGAACGCCGTATGACCGTCCGTACGAACGGTCGTACGATGTCGTACGATTTTCCCTACGATTTCCCTTCGATTGTCCCAAATGCGTCGCAGACCCATCGTATCCGGTGTGACCCACAAAACTTAAAATTGTAATATCGTAGACGTGTCGCAGACAATCGAAAAGCTTTCTAGAATTTCAATTTCACCCCATCGCAGGTGATCGTACGACGTCGCAGCTTGGTGTTGACCGGGGCTTAAGGTACTAATGTTACGTAGGGAAATTTTTATTGAATACGCAAACAATGTAATACAGTAATGTTGCATAGGTTTTATTTAATCACCTTGATACTAAATTATTAATGTGAAATTTATAGTATAAATACGTCTATAAATAACCCTTAGAATGCGCGAAACGTAAACGTGTCCGTCCGCATTGTTTTATATATTTTGTCTTCTTTCTCAATCAAACATGGTTTGACAGCAGTTGAGTATCATTATAACATGTTTGTGAAATTATGTTTTTTTTTTTATTTTTGGTGAGAAAATTTGAAAATAAAATAAACAGCAGACTACAAAATTTAATTCAGCATTTCAAGGGTTAAAACATTCGTGCATACTGTATGTGTCTTTGATAATAGAAACTGGCGGTCATGACCCTTACGACCAGAGTAGACCCAGATCAACCTGCACATCCGCGCAATCTGTTTCAGGGTCTGCAACTGTTCGTCCATTTAATCATTAATATTCACCACCCATGCTTATTTTATTTTTCGATACTCGATACTACATTTAATACTGTATTAAATTATCGTACATTTTTAAGCACCCAAGCTTGTAGCAAACAGTACACTGTAAACCATTATCAGACTGCTGTAGCGCGCTATCTGATCAGGAACTATACTGGCCATATATGTCACGATTCCCATTTTGCCAGCCACAGTCACATGTCCGTTATTCCATTTGTGGCTGTGACTGGAGAAATGAAGCTTATGGGTTTTGTGACCAGTGCAGATCTTATAGCCTGATAAATTTCTTTTGCTTGTCACGGGTGTTTCATTGGTGGACTGGTGGACAGTGCAGATCCTGATCAGACTCACTGTGCGGATGCGAATTGTTAATTCGAGGGAACGAATTGTTGAATTGAGGAAACTAATTAATAAAACAATCCATGTCCCCTGCGCGGCTCCGTACATAGGAGACCAGCGATGCAATTTTGTACATGAGAAGATGTGCGATATTTGATGAAACCTATTTACAGAAATTTTGTAAATATTTTCATGAAAAATCGCACATTTTCTGAGGTACAAAATCGCATATATAATAAGGAATATTGTACAAGAACATTGATATGACATCAGAACTATAGTTGCAAACAGTAACTCTTGCAATCTGCTCCCGTACCGTCCGTAGCCGTCCATAGGTACGGGAGTAGATTGCAAGTTACTCTTCGCAACTATGGAAGGCGGTGACACAAACTAAGAAAACACATAATGTGAACACATAATTATAAGAAACGCTATGTGATTTTGTACCTTCGGACATCTGTGTAATTTCATTAAATATGTTTACAAAATTTACAATATTTCTTATAAATAAATTTAAAAAAATACAAAATTTGCTGAAAATTGCTGAAAATGTTGTCAACTTTTGACGCCATTTACGAAAAATACGGAAACGGAGAAATGTGACTTATGGGATTTGTGACCAGCGTAGATCCTGATCAAACAACACACTCACAGCGATACCGATCTGTATTGTTTGTTAGAAAGCATTACGTGTGTAATCATTGATGGCGTGGCTAACAGTGCAGATCCTGACCAGACTGTGAGGATGCACAGGCTAATCTGGATCTACATTGGTCGCAAGGCCCAAAAGTCCCATTTCTCCAGTCACAGCCACATTGCACTCTGGCGAGTAACCTGACAACAATTGGGATTTGTTAAAAAAAGAATTATACTAGCGAAAAACAACAAGCGCTCTGAACGTTATATTTTCCCATCACCTGCGATACGGTGCCTTTAAATTAAGTTGATGCTAATCTTCATGAATCGATGATATTTATCTTTGCCCCATAAAACTGTCTGAAGCGAGAAAGAAGGACAGTAAACTTGTAGAAGCTAGCTATTTTGTGTAAATTAAATAACTCACAAATAAAATGATATTGTTGGTGAAAAAAAAATCGAATTAGTGAGAGAGAGAACAAACAACTATAGCCTATTAATTAATACGTACTGAACTATATTTAAGCAATGGCCTGACACCAACGGGCTTATACGAGCTATGACTTGAGAAATTGGGCTTATAGGTTTTGCGACCAGCGTAGATCCAGATCAGCCTGTGCATCCAGGATGCAGGATCTGCACTGTTCGTCATTCCATCAATGAAACACCATGTCTTGTTTCCAACAAGCAATATATATCGGTATCCGGCTACAGTAGTGTGCACGTGCTATTTGATCCGGAGCCACACTGATCACAAATCCCATAAGCCCCATTTGTTCAGTCACAACCACAATGTGATCAGTGAAGACACAGATCATCATACATTGAGGCGGCAAGAATATGATCCAACGCACAGGCGGTTGGAAAATTGAACATGATGTTCCTAACACTAGTATGCGATAGCCCGTTTTACATGTATGTAAATAACCATATTATTTAGTCACAGATTAGTTCATTTAAGCTAAACTATGACTGCTGACGACATAATGGTTGTATTATTTGTTCATGTATGTTTTTGTTTATATAAGTACAATCATGTACCATCATATCGCTAGGCCGACCGCCTGTGGTCTAAAGCCCCGGTCACACCGGCCTTGCGACGTCGTACGATCGCCTGCGATGGGTGAATTTATGGTGATCGCGGACCATCGTGCGACCATCCTGCGACGTCGCACGACATTTCAGCAATCGGGGGCCGTCGCAAGCCATCGCAGCGGTTTTTGGACATGTTCAAAAACCTGGCTGCGATTTCTGGGATCGTAGGGTATCGTACGATCATCGTGCGACATCGCACGACGTCGCACGACGTCGCACGACGTCGTACGAAGTCGCGGCTAATCGTACGACATTTTTTTTTGTTCTCACCTTGAAATATTAATTAATGATATCGCACGACCGTCCCACGATGTCGTGCGATGGTCGTGCGATGGTCGTGCGACGTCTTGCAACGTCGTGCGACGTTGTACGATGTCGTGCGACGTCGTATGATCGTCCGACATCCTACGAGGTCGCACGACCATCAAACGATTTTTCACGTGATCCTACGATGATGTCAGATTCTCGGCAGAGAATCGTAATGACATCGTACGACGCCGTATGACCGTCGTACGACGGTCGTACGATGTCGTACGATTTCCCTACGATTTCCCTTCGATTGTCCCAAATGCGTCGCAGACCCATCGTATCCGGTGTGACCACAAAACTTAAAATTGTAATATCGTAGACGTGTCGCAGACAATCGTAGCTTTCTAGAATTTCACCCCATCGCAGGTGATCGTACGACGTCGCAGCTTGGTGTGACCGGGGCTTAAGGTACTAATGTACGTAGGGAAATTTTATTGAATACGCAAACAATGTAATACAGTATGTTGCATAGGTTTTATTTATCACCTTGATACTAAATTATTAATGTGAATTTATAGTATAAATACGTCTATAAATAACCCTTAGAATGCGCGAAACGTAACGTGTCGTCCGCTATTGTTTTATATATTTGTCTTCTTTCTCAATCAAACATGGTTTGACAGCAGTTGAGTAATCATTATAACATGTTGTGAAATTATGTTTTTTTGGTGAGAAAATTTGAAAATAAAAATAAACAGCAGACGACAAAATTTAATTCAGCATTTCAAGGGTTAAAACATTCGTGCATACATGTATGTGTCTTTGATAATAGAAACGGCGGTCATGACCCTTACGACCAGAGTAGACCCAGATCAACCTGCACATCCGCGCAATCTGTTCAGGGTCTGCACTGTTCGTCATTTAATCATTATATCACCACCCATGCTTATTTTATTTTTCGATACTCGATACTACATTAATACTGTATTAAATTATCGTACATTTTTAAGCACCCAAGCTTGTAGCAAACAGTACACTGTAAACCATTATCAGACTGCTGTAGCGCGCTATCTGATCAGGAACTATACTGGCCATATATGTCACGATTCCCATTTTGCCAGCCACAGTCACATGTCCGTTATTCCATTTGTGGCTGTGACTGTAGAAATGAAGCTTATGGGTTTTGTGACCAGTGCAGATCAATATCAAATCAACACACTCTTATAGCCTGATAAATTTCTTTTGCTTGTCACGGGTGTTTCATTGGTGGACTGGTGGACAGTGCAGATCCTGATCAGACTCACTGTGCGGATGCACAGGCTGATCTGGATCTATACTGGTCGCGAAGCACATAAGCCCGATTTCTCCAATCACAGACACATTTCAGTGACCTAATGCCAGTTCATAAAGTTCACGGGATGGCAATCCGATTTTGGTCTGACGTATGCAACAAATGTAGTCCCAGATCAGCATATGTATCCACGTAGTGTGATCAGGGACTTCAATGTTCGCCAATAGGCCAATAATTCGCTTGTTCCACAGTTATGTAACAAAGACATCTATACAGTTAAACCTCTCCAAACCGGACACCATGAAACCCCCATTTTAACTCTCATATTGCGGGAACCGAACATTGTCGTCTGCTGATGTTTCATAATTTGTCTTTTCTGTCATTAAAATATGGTTTGGCAGCATTTTATAATTATTTTCAATGGACATGATTCTAAAATGCTGTTAAAAGTAATCAGCAGACGACAAAATGTAATTCAGCATTGCAAGGGTTAAAGGCTTCACCGTAATTTATCTCTCTAACGACAATGTATGTTCATAATACACAAGAAATCCTAATATGCCGCTTTAAAAGTACATGCCCACTCAATAAGCACAACATGTTGTTTAAAGGAATAAATAAGTGTATAATGTGTCACTATTCCACCAGTTCTAAAAAATACGAATGCCCGCTATACAGATATACTCATTTAGTAATATTTATTTTACTGATAGTGACTCGCGTTGGTATCAGGCTAATTTCATATGCAAATGAGCCATGACATTTTTTAATTATTTATACTAATTAAATGCGTCACCTGCAACAATATTGTCGACAGATTATAAAACAAATAAGTACAGAGAATAAATAGTAACGTCCGATAACATTTTAAGGAAACACGGTTATCGCCCCTGATACCAATGTGGAAATTTACGTCTGATATATAAAATGTATCATAATGCCAATCAATACGTGGGGTAATGGTGAATGTATGTTTAATTTGCTAGAAAATGTCGCAGATGATGTCTCTGAAATAAAGAACAGTGTGTGCCTACTGAGTGGGCATGTACCTTTAACCCTTGCAGCGCTGTTGACGAAAATTGCCGTCTGCTGTTTTTCATTTTTGCTTTAATTCTTAACAAAAAAATGGTTTTTGACAGCACATGAGAATCGTCTCCACTGGAGACGATTCTCATGTGCTGTCAAAACCAGGTTTTTGTCGAGAAATATTGAAAATAAAACATTTCCAGCAGACGACAACATTTAATTCAGCGTAGTAAGCGTTACTGTCTTCCATATCTCAAATCGAATTACGTCACATGGGACCAACACTGTCAGCAGCGCATTGATACAAGAATGTATTTTGTCAAATTCGATCTGGTACGAGTGGCAATTGCATGCATGTTCGTCAATCGACATAGAGCGAACTTGTGGCGTCTTAGAAAACACGTCAACATGTGGCTGTGACTGGAGAAATGGGGCTTATGGGTTCAGCGACCAGTGCAGCTTCTGTTAACGCTTTGAACACGAAAACCCGCTATATAGCGGTTTATGCAAAACGACAGAAGTTTGGGCCAAATGCAGCTTAACAAGACGCGTTTGATGCGACATATTACATCAAAATCCGTTACGTAATAAGGACACTATACAAGAATACGTACTTTGAATCGGTACTTGTTGTTGTTGTTAGTACCACGTGATGATACACCTTGATGTTATCGTAACTTATACCATCAACCATATATACTCGTGGAAAAAAGTCCTGTCCCTGTCAATTAGTCAATAATTTTTCCGCAATAATACAATTAATATGTTCAACAATTCTGCATTCTGGTTTTTGCAGAATTGTTGAATTAGTCAATAGTTTAGAAAATCTATGCATGCTACATCTGTAAAACGTAAATTGTAAACAATGCTTTATGAATTGGCGGTTTCGTGAAGGATTTGTATTAGTCCATAGTGATCCACTTAGCAATTATGTTGTGTCAGACACGATTGGATGAAAATTAAAAGTCACAAAAATACTGTTTTCAATGATAGCTGTTGTCTATGGTGTATTGACTTGCCCGTAAAGTACTGAACAGTATAGTATTTGAACAGTATAGTATTTGAACTATAGTATTTGAACAGTATAGTATTTGAACAGTATAGTATTTGAACATGAACAGTATAGTATTTGAACAGTATAGTATTTGAACATTTGAACAGTATAGTATTTGAACAGTATAGTATTTGAACAGTATAGTTCAAATTTTGAACTGTATAGTATTTGAACAGTATAGTATTTGAACAGTATAGTATTGTATTTGAACAGTATAGTATTTGAACAGTATAGTATTTGAACAGTATAGTATTTGGAATAATGTTCTTACTTTTATGATTAAGATTATAATTAAATATGCTGTGTGAAAAAGAAATTTGGATGTATCACTGACCTTAATGTGGTCGCGATTCATGAAAACCAATGAACACAAATCAATCAATCTGTGCAAACCCGTGTTGAACCTTATATATATCACATACACGAATATATCACACGTGTGATATATTCGTTTCTGTGACATATAAGATTCAACAAACCCGCAATTCCAGTGACCTTTGATTTCCAACTAACCGGTGAAGTTAGTCGCCCGCGTGTGTGTAAATTAAGGATAATCACAATTTACCGAATCTCTCTTCACAAGTTATACACGAACTCGCAAAAAGTAGACATTCGAAAGTTGTATGTTTTGCTTTGTTTCTACTTTTTACGCGAAAGGAACAATACCACCGGTGTGTTCATACAGTATATTGCACAATAGTGTGTGTTTGCAGTTGCACACCTCTTGTAAATTATGCTGGGTCGGTAGGTATGGGGAAATATTGGTTTTGCTGAGAAGTGGTCGTGTGAAAATTATGAAATAAAACATAAACTGATAGTATGTTCAGTAACATTGGTACCTATGTTACATGGTGACTATCACATGAACACATTCAATTATTTCTGTATATTGATCGTGTATAGATGCTAATATGTGTCACTTAATTGCATTACAATTTATTTTCAAATACATGTATATGAACATAATAACATGAAGAATTAAAACAAAAACAATCTCTGGATGAGTCGGAAACTGCAAACACACACTCTTTTATATTACGTTCGGTTTAGAAGTATATTGTTGTTTCACAATGGCTAAATAATAACTCATTGATTGCTCGTACGAGTCTAAAGCTCCCTCTAAAACTTATATTAGAAGGCTCTTGATTGTTTAAAAGTACATGCCCACGCAGTAGGCACAAAATGTTCTTTACAGGAATTAAATAAGTCTATAATTATGTCACTATTCCACCAGTTCTAAAAATTACGAGTGCCCGCTATACAAATATAATCATTTATTAATTATCTATTTACTGTTAGCGACGCGCGGCGGTAACAGTCTATTTTGATAATGTGCGGGGACGACGACTTTCACATCACGGCTTGCGGTGCGCATGCGCAGTATACTACACGCGCCAGTAGGCTTCCCAATATGTAAACAAGACTATGAACATGTCGAAACGTCCAGGACGGAAATTGTATGAAACGGCGTCGGCCAAAAATAAGGCGAAATGTCTGAGGGACAGGCAGTACAGAGAGAGAGTGGTTCATATTGGCGATCAGATCACCAAATGGAAAGAGTTACGTGGAGATTTAGATTTGGACTCGGAACAGAGATTTTTCTTCTCAACTTCCGATACCTCACTGCGCATGTCAAAGATCTGATATGATTGACCGTGTCACGTGACGCGTGTTGGTAAAAATACCACGAGGTCGGAAAATACCCTTTCTGGTCGCGGCATATAAAATACGATTTAACACCAATTAACACGCGCCGTAATTAAAAATAACTCGTTAGTGGGTAGACAAATGGCTCATATAAGGCATGACAGAAAATGAAAAGTAGTAGTACAGTGTAACCTGCTGCGTGGGCATGTACCTTTAATGATCTCCAGATAATACACGCGAAATTTGTGCTACCGTAATAACTATTTCGACACCATTTCTTTCGGAAAAATTGTATCCAAATACATTATTATTGTGATAAACAAGTACAGCCGTACTAACGGTAAATATTGGGACACTACTAACTGTGAGCAACCATATATTAAAGGTACATACCCACTCAGTAGCCACAAACTGTTCTTTATAGGAATTACATAAGTCTATAATTGTGTCACTATTCCACCAGTTCTAAATATTACAAGTGGCCGCTATACAGGTATAATCATTTAGTAATATTTATTTTACTGATAGTGACGCGCGTTGGTATCATGCTATTTTCGTATGCAAATTAGTCGTGGTATTTTTTAATTATTTATACTAATTAAATGCGTCACCTAAACAAATACTATTTTCGACAGATTATAAAGTATAATAATTGCACATCAGAAAATAAATACAGAGTATAAATAGTAATGTCCGTTAGCATTTTAAGGAAACACGGTTATCGCCCCTGATATCAGTGTGGAAAGTTATGTCTGATATAAAATGTATAATAATGCCAATCGATACGTGGTGTAATGGTGAATGAATGTTTATTTTGCCAGAAAATGTCTCAAATGATGTCTCTGATATAAATAACATGTTGTACCTACTGAGTGGGCATGTACCTTTAATGTACGTTTCGATAATAAATTGTGTTCAAATATTTAAGATTATTACGGTAGAAATCAAACAGTGTGATTGGCTGAACTTGAACATAATTGTGAATCATAACAAGAGTGACTTCGTTATTCACTAAATATACACTTCAATACTATACACTTCTGTATTAACTATATATGGCTGATGGTATGTAGAGCGGACTATTGTTCATCGACGACTATCGTTCACGTGTATGATTAAGCCGGGAAAACCGGCTTAATCATACACGTGAACGATAGTCGTCGATGAACAATAGTCGGCTCTACAATTGTATAAGTTACGATAACATTGTGACAATGCACACTTCAATAAACAACGTATCTCTCAGATAGAGGCGCAATTGATGTTATAACAATATAGTTGAGGAACGATAACTCTTGATGACGGACGGTAGAACATTAATTACAGTTACCTTCCCACAACTACGCAAGATACTTGTACAGTTTAATGTGAATTCGGGGTTGTAGATCAGGATTATATTCGTATAGCCCAAAGTGAAATGAAAGACAAATAATGTATGGATTTCAAACCATGTAACCCTTTCATCCCTAAGTAACTGGGGAATGGATTTTGATATGTTAATTTTGCAACCAATCCAATCATCACAAACTGATTTTCAGACAAGTCCATTTATGAAAAGGGGGTGTGTTTGTTCTCAAAAATATGAAAATTACTTGCAAAAAGTGCAGATCACGAGCCGGCTCATCTGGATCTACAATGTTTGCCAATACCACTATACAGCATGTGGTGTTGAAAGGATTAAGGCATAATTGAAAGAGAAATAAACGCAGTTCGATTGCAAAACGTGATACCTTATTTGTCAAGTAATTCGAACGTACTCGTTTTGGCCGTTACATACAAAGTGTAGCTCCTGGTGTCCTAAGTGTATACCGCCCTGGGGGCCGTTTCACTAAACTTCGTACGACAAAAATGTTCGTAAGTGCAAATTTAGGATCGTCTGGAAATGTCAATCGATGGGTTTACATTTATTGAGCATAGGCTGCAGCAGCCTATGCTCACTAAATGTAAATCCAATAATTGTAAACAAGAAAACAGTGTTAATGTGAAATGTACAGACTATCATAATTTAGCACTTACGAAATTTTAGTCGTATGAAGTTTAGTGAAACGGGCCCCAGATATGTTTCTGGTTCCACAAACAGACGATTGCTTTGATACCGTCTTTGATGTTATCGTTGTTTTAAACGTATCACATTTAAACCAATCAAACCAATGCGTTGAAAGGAAAGACATGCGTTTAAATAGTTGAAAGCCGGGCATTTTAACGAAATGATCCTTTTCGCATACAACACACACAAACGATAATCGGTTCAATGCATATCTTTATAAAAAACGATAAACTTCAATGCTTTTTCCGTTCGTTTTCGTTTGGGAACATTCGCTGTACATGTCTGTGTACCTCTGTTTGTATAAGTGTGTAAATCATATGTACAACAATGGTATATCTAAACAATATATAAATATATTTATAAACACAAACTATAACCTAATCGAACTACAGTTAAATAACACGAGCCCGACTCCGAAATTACCTTCCGTATCACATCGCCGTTTATCACCGGTATTGATTTCGAAAACAAAATGCAATATTTTCCGCGACTGACAACGAAATATGACATAAACTTCAAAGCTAATTCCGCATGAACTTTGCATGTTGTGTCAATATTTGAGATCAGTTCCGGAAAATATGACCGGTTATCGAACTCAATATCGGAGTAATATGACGATAGGACAAGGGAGGTAATTCCAGAAATGAACTGAATATACAGTGGAACCTCTCTAAACCGGACACATGTGATCTTATTGTTGATGCGTTTCTTGGTCATTTATCTCATGTGATAATGTATGATCGCATAGTACACGGCTATGGATCAGAATGATAAACTACCTGATTAACAGTGAAACCTCTCTAAGCCGGACACCATGGGGCCTCCCAGGGTGTCCGGTTTAGAGAGGTTTCACTTTAATTTTCACAGAGTTCTGAATTTCAATGTCGTTCATTACAATACCTGGTGCCCGAATATAACCTACACAGTCCACACGTCGTTCACTCTTTGTCTAAGCTTGGTGCACATGAAGTGTCACATTTTGGCTTAATTGTCGGGTTTATACAACGTAGTTACTAATCAACAAACATGCTCCTTCAACCAACATGCATGATAAGGTCATTTGTACGGAGCCCCGCACTACATTTTCTCGGACAAGCTGCTCATACATAAATTATATCATTGAAGCAATTAATGGAAATAAAATATGAATGCAAATTCAAACCAGGTGATTGGTCAATCACGGTTTGTTCAATATTGTGTATATGTTCTATGCTCTCCAGTTTGGAGGGAATACTGATAATAACAATTAATAATTATTTATTATTATTTTTCTTCTTCTTCTTCTTCTTCTTCTTCTTCTTCTTCTTCTTCTTCTTCTTATTATTATCGATACATTGGCATCTAATGCTATTTACACTATACAACAGCAATATGGCTACATATATCAGCATACGTAATACTTAGAGCACGATTCGTCCGCAGGTACATGTACGGGGAGATAACCCGCGAGCTTCAACGAGTGGATTACCGTTCGAGCATACGGACAACATAATTTATCCCACGCCCATACCAAGTCTGGGGGCTGTTTCACTAAACTTCGTACGACTAAAATGTTCGTAAGTGCAATATTATGATACTCTGTAAATTTCACATTAACAATGATTTCTTGTAAACAAGTATTGTATTTTACATTTATTGACCTCAATAAATGTAAATCCGTCAATTGAAATTTCCAGACGATCCTAAAGTTGCACTTACACACATTTTAGTTTTACGAAGTTTAGTGAAACCTTGATTTTTGTCATAACCCGGAGACAAAACTCGAGAATATGGGTGAAATGTGATAAGCTATGTTTTATAGCATACTATTTTAATTGCACGTCTTGCACACGTTCATGTACCTTTCGTTATTAGGTTATATATCATATATGTGGGTGGGACTGGAGAAATGGGGCTGATGGGATTTGTGACCAATGTACATGTAGTTCCTGATCAAATAGCACACTCCTGTAGCTTGATAACAATTTATATTTTTTGTCGTTCGCATGACGGGTGTTTCATTGATGGAATTGCGAACAGTGCAGATCCTGACCAGACTGTGCGGATGCACAGGCTTATCTGGATCTATGCTGGTCGCCATTCCCATACGCCCCTTTTCTCCAGTCACAGCCACATATTATGAAATATATCAATATTGCTCATTGCTAAAGGGGGATATGTTATTATATCCCCGAGGACGCAATATCTCCCGAAATGACATTCGTTTTCCACTACTTTGAATATAAGAATGTTAATAATGATTGTTCTAGTCTATAAAACTATCGGGTAGGCATTTATAACACGTCTCTACATATATAAATATATTATATCTAAATATACATGGAAAATGTTCTATGTTTTGATAAATTCTCCAATATGATATGATATGGATATGTGAGTAGTGCTTAATATGTTATAACTGTGACATAAATTCATGTGCGGGAATGACAATACAAGTGCACACTAAGGCTGCTGGAACACATGCGGTCGTCTCGATGATTGCTGGGACCACATGTACAGTATATTATTATTTCCGGGTGATATGATGGTATGAAATAATGTGTTAGACATGGAGAAAACATGAAACACAACATTATGTGCCGGTATTCATATTTTACTATGAATGCATCACTTTGTTTATATTTTGCTTTTTCTTGAACCTAAATGTCTTAAACAAGGAGAGGAGTTCTATAAGACAGCAATCTTTAGATCCAATCTATGAACATCTATTGGCAATCTGAACTCGCAATCAAGCAATTTGAATGACTGAGCCTGAGCTGCAACATAGCTCTGGCTCAGTCAACAAGCTGCTTGATATTAATCACCGTATTCAAGTATTTTGAAATAAAACAATTCACAAATACAGGCAAGATTAGCGCGGGCGGTGGTGTACCGATATCTAAAACAGTACATTATCCCATGATATCACCAATTCCACTAACTGTGGGATGTGTTTAAGACTTTGAATGGCTACATATAACTTCAATATGCCAATCACAATAGCAAAACGTGTGCAAATCGACGTTTGATGTCACAAATAATAGATTCACAGCCAACGGCACAATGACTTTCTAACTGGGAATTTCGAAAAACCATAAGCTACATGTACAAAAATGGTTTATCCGATTTTGAATATGAATGTCTTGGTCTATGTGTGTCTGTGACTAGAGAAAGGGGGCTTGTGGGTTTTGTGACCAGTGTAGATCCAGATCAGCCTATGCATCCGCATAGTCTTATCAGGATTGTACTGTTCGTCATTCTATCAGTGGAACACCCGTCATGCTTCTAACAGTCAATATACATTTGTAAATCGCGATCAGGCGACAGGAGTATGCTATTTTGATCATGGGCGACACTGGTCACAAATACCATAAGGCCCATTTCTTCAGTCACAGCCAGATATACAAATTCGTCAACCATATGGGCCATACTTCAGAAAGCACTGGGTACATCAATACATAAATGTTGTATGGGTATACTTGTGTGTGCGGCGGCAACCATCATGATACTTCCACGGATATGATGTATGACACAGTCATAACAATTTGTATTCTACTGTCACATGGGTCCGAACTCATGCTGGAACGAATCACTCGGCCTGGGACAAAACGCCACCTACAGGTGGCGCTTTGTCCGAAGCCGAGTGATTCGCACCTAGCACGATTTCGGACACCGGTGACTACTATAGCACATGTGTTTCATCACGACATATTTAGGCTTACTAAGTACTACACTCTGGTCCGTAGCCACAAGTTCCAGCACAAGCCGAATGCTTCGCCTCAGCATAACTTCGCACCCCGTGGCCGTAGCCACATTAATGCTTTTGCCTTGGCGTTTGACTTTGCGCTGCACGTTCTTCGCTGTATGCTTTCTATTGTTATGGCTAATCAATTGCACACCTTCACAATTCCAATGCGATATACGCATTTCGATTGGATGTCAAAGCGCGTCAACTTATCCAGAACACCGCTGGTCAAACACTCAATACGCCCATCTTTGTCGTGGCATGCCATAATTATGTGGCTGTTACTGGAGATGTGGGACTTGGGATTTGTGACAAGTGTAGCTTCTAATCAAATTGCACACTCCTGCAGCATGTTAACGATCTATATTGCTTGTTAAATGCTTGACTGGTGTTTTATTGATGGAATGGCGAACGGTGCAGAACCTGATCAGGCTGATCTGGATCTAAATTGGCCGCAAACCCATAAGCCTCATTTCTCCAGTAACTGCCGCATACTATGGTACATGTATATTGTTTCGTTTTGTCTCACACATTTGAATCCGATTCCTGCTTTACCTTCCATATGGCAACGCCCATTTCCGCCGCCATTGATGTGCAAAAAATGCAATATTTTCTATCAGTGATGTCGGAATATACCCAAAAAGTATCATAGCACAATGTCGGATTTTCGAAATCAATATCGGCGAAACACGGCGATGCGATAAGGGAGGTAATTCCAGAGCTGGGTTCATATGTTGAATGTCGACGCCAATCACTTTGCATACACTTTGGACTGTTTGCAGAATTTCGCATGCGCCATTTGCAATTTCGACCTTTGACCTTTTGTAGACGGGAATCTGACGGTTGGCGATTGTCGTAATTTTAAGATCCTGGTTCTGCAGATCACGCACGTCAGAGGCAAACATCGCTGCGCCACCGCAACCTAAAATTCAGCATCGCAAAATAGCGTTATACTCAGAGCACGGCGTTATCGCAAAAATAACGTCTACAAGTTATACTTAGAGCACGGATTGCATAAGTTATCACAAAAATATGTTATACTCAGAACACTGTTTACCTGTGTTATCGCGAAATAGCATGTACGCGTTATACTCAGACCACGGTTTGTCTGTGTTTTTGCAAAGTAACGTCTGCAATTTATACACAGCGTATGATTTTTCCGCGTTATTGCAAAGAAACGCTTACACATTATACTCGGTACTACGCTACCTGAGTTTTCGCAAAAATAGCGTGTATATGTTATACTCCGACCACGGCTTGCCTATGTTATTGCAAAATAACGTCTGCAAGTTATACTCAGAGTATTGTTTTCATACGTTATCGCAAAATAACACGTACACGTTACACTCAGAGCACGGTTTACATGCGTTGTCGCAAAATAGCATGTACACGTATAATAGAGAACAGTTTGCTTGCTCAATGAACTGATGTATGTCCATTAAGACTTCGTCGAGTTCTGAATATACCTCTGATGTGTCATCGCAACAAAAAGAAAGTAATCTAATAGTTATGCTACGCGGTATATAAACCATAATTCTTATTCGTACATCAATATCGCGTTTACGACCTCTAGCGGATATTTGTGATCGTTTTACGGTAGATATATTTCTTCTGTCTGATAACCCTATATAGAAGAGTGCGTCTTACATCAACGTGTCACATGTGCCACTTCTCGTGATAACCATTTCAGAAACTGATATTTTCTGTAAGTGACGGCAAAAGTTGACAAAAGTTTCATAGCAAATTCCGCATTTGCTGTGAAACATTCGTCAACTTGTGACGTAATTTACGGAAAATATCTGAAAGATATGAAATATTTTCATGAGATATCGAACATTTTCTTAGGTACAAAATCGCATGGCGTGTCTCAATTATATACGAGTGCGTCTTACATAAACGTATGACGTAATACCACATTTAATACGTACAACTTGCAGTATATTTTTAGCCCGGGAATAAGTAGAAACTCTTAAATGTATGGAACGCCAAATCTACATAAACTCAAATATATATTGCTAGCAACAAATATTTGGAGCTAGCAATAAATATTTGGAGAGCTCTCGAAATCATTTGGAGAGCTCTCGAAATCAATTAATGATATCTCGAAATCATTTGGAGAGCTCTCGAAATCATTTGGAGCGAGCATTATATAACATTTGATTTGGAGAGCTCTCGAAATCATTTGGAGAGCTCTCGAAATCAATTAATGATATCTCGAAATCATTTAGAGAGCTCTCGAAATCATTTGTAGCGAGCATTATATAACTTTGATTTGAAGGGCTCTCTAAATCATTTGGAGCTATCTCTAAATCATTTGGAGAGCTCTCGAAATCATTTGGAGAGCTCTCGAAATCATTTGGAGAGCTCTCGAAATCAATTAATGATATCTCGAAATCATTTAGAGAGCTCTCGAAATCATTTGTAGCGAGCATTATATAACTTGATTTGGAGAGCTCTCTAAATCATTTGGAGCTATCTCTAAATCATTTGGAGAGCTCTCGAAATCATTTGGAGAGCTCTCGAAATCAATTAATGATATCTCGAAATCATTTAGAGAGCTCTCGAAATCATTTGTAGCGAGCATTATATAACTTTGATTTGGAGAGCTCTCTAAATAATTTGGAGCTATCTCTAAATCATTTTGAGAGCTCTCGAAATCATTTGGAGAGCTCTCAAAATCATTTCGAGCTATCTCTAATTCATTTCGAGCTAGCAATATATATATTATTTGGAGCTAGCATTAAATCGCCTGAAACTATGAAAACGATGTCTCCCTGAATTATTGAATTACGCATTGAATTACGCAGCACGATTTACCCAAATATACCCAAATCTTCATTAAACATAACATTTATGATTATATTATATACTTTTTCTACAATATATCATTAGTATATCATATAATAACCACATTTTGACCGAAACATAGGGAGAATAAAGCACCTATTTCTGCGGGAAAACGATTAATATAGCATTATTATAAACGGAGACTACCGAGACTCATTAATTATGTCTCAGTTGTCTAACTTTAAGTTATCATCGACCATGATTGCATATCGCACATAATGTGGTTGTGACTGGATAAATGTGGTTTATGGGTTTTGCGACCAGTGTAGATCCAGATCAGCATGTGCATCCGCAGTCTGATCAGCATCTGCAACATTCGCCATTCCATAAATGAAACCCCCAGTCATGCTTCGAACAAGCAATGTAGGTCGTTACCAGGCTACAGAAGGGATCTATTTAATCGGAACCTACACTGGTCACAATTTCGATAAGCCCCATTTATCCAGTCACAGCCACATATACATATTAATGCAGTATTAGTTTTAAAATATTGGTAGTTTATATATTTAAATTATATATTAATACCGTATATAAATATATAATTATACTAGTTGGCATAACAGTTTTCACACACTGTCTCCTTGGATGTCAACATTAGAGAGGTTCTACTGTTTTTATGAGTATTTCAATTAAAAATCATCATTCCCATTTAGCCATTATAAAGTGCATTATATTCCTTTGCTTACTCGCATAAGTGAATCGCGGTATTCTCCCTTTATTTCATGTACAAATATTTCCATTTTACATCAAAACATTAAAAAAGGCCCTGGTATAAGCAAATTAATGACATATATATATTACGTAAGTACAGTCCAAACATCATTATTATAATGTGTATAGCTTTATTTATTAACAAATATAGTAATTACATGAAGATTTGGGTAGATTTGGGTAAATCGTGCCATCCCAAATTTAGTGCGACTTTACCTAGACCGGAAGTCGCCTGTCACACGTGTAGTAGTGAATACACATATGTCGAGCATGTTTACAGCACTGGTTGAAGTAACGGACCGAGGTCTATAAATAAATTAAATATGCCTAAAAGCATCAATAAATGAAAAAGAAATAAGCTAAACAATTTTGTGTTACTCTATCCAAATGATCCATATACTCTACTGAAGGTTACGAAGTTTTTAATAGGCTCGGTGCACATGCGTACAGAGATTTTAAAAGCGCGGGAAGGGAGCGCGTATTGTTTTTTTCCTCCAGTTCCCACGTGGAGTGGTATTTGGAGCTAGCATCAAATCAAGTTTATAATGCCCTCTCTAAATCAATTTTAGATATCTCCAAATGAATTCGAGAGCTCTCCAAATGATTTCGAGAGCTCTCCAAATGATTTAGAGATAGCTCCAAATGATTTAGAGAGCTCTCCAAATCAAGTTATATAATGCTCGCTACAAATGATTTCGAGAGCTCTCTAAATGATTTCGAGATATCATTAATTGATTTCGAGAGCTCTTCAAATGATTTCGAGAGCTCTCCAAATGATTTAGAGATAGCTCCAAATGATTTAGAGAGCTCTCCAAATCAAAGTTGTATAATGCTCGCTACAAATGATTTCGAGAGCTCTCTAAATGATTTCGAGATATCATTAATTGATTTCGAGAGCTCTTCAAATGATTTCGAGAGCTCTCCAAATGATTTAAAGATAGCTCCAAATGATTTAGAGAGCTCTCCAAATAAAATGTTATATTGCTCGCTCCAAATGATTTCGAGCGCTCTCCAAATGATTTCGAGATATCATTAATTGATTTCGAGAGCTCTCCAAATGATTTCGAGAGCTCTCCAAATATTTATTGCTAGCTCCAAATATTTGTTGCTAGCAATATATATTTGAGTTTATGTAGATTTGGCGTTCCATATAAATGAGTGATGCTTTAATATGAATGTTATTGAATGAGTTTATTGATCTCATAAGAAATACGGTTATGCCGAGTCTATGAAATCAGTCAGTTTAATAAATAGTAGATCTTACACGAGTGATGATTTAATATGATAGTTGTTAACCGAGTTTACTGATTTCATACGAAAAGCCGCTATGCCGAGCTTCTTATTAAATCAGTCAAAGCGTTTCATAAATATCATAATAAATCAGCGCATACGCTCGTATACTAAATTCTGAGTATTGCATAAGCACAACATCATACGTCTATGCTGACGCTTTATTGATCAAACAACGTGTTTCTGTAGTCGTCTCATTTACATATTTATTACACTAGTGTATTAACATTTTTAGTACACTGTGTTCAGCCAATTCCATCATGCAATAAAATGTGATGCATTAACAAATATTCATTATTTTAATGTCACTCTTTTTATTAAATTTTCGACCACATGGTCGTTATAAAAATAATCTGAAACTGTATTGGCAGTCCTGTGGGGGACTGCCAATACAGTTTCAGACTATTTTGATAAACACCATGTGGTTCATGCATTCCAAAACAATAGTGACTTTAAAATAATGTATATTAAACATGCTTCCCTTCGGAGGTTATTGGAAATTAACAAATATGAATTGGCGAACATGTTACACTATACAGAAACTTGCATTGTCTGAAATTTCAAACGTCAAATTCAATGCATTTTCTGGATGTTGAAAGTTATGTACCTGTATCGTTTTGATGAAACACTTCCGGCATATCACTTTATGCGCGCAAGGATATGTCTGCATTGTGGCCTTTGCACTCATACATATGACGCACTGAAAAATAAAGTTCTATATTATGTATTCCAATTCAACTATTCGTTTTGATGTTACAATTGCATAATTATAGTTGACTGTACTGTTAACTCTTTAAACACTACACTACTCTATTCTTGCAAACAGTGTAGATCCAGATGAGACGGCTCTAAATAAGTCGCCTCATCAGGATCTGCACTATTTGTGAATGTTTTCAGATTGTAAACAAAATTGACACTTTTATGGTAAATGGAATAGTCTGAAAATTCACCAGGAAGGGTCTATCCCAGATATTTAGGAATGAAGGGTTAGTATGGCACATGTTTGAGAATTGCATTGATAAAAAAAATATTAAAAACATTGTTTATTTTTGTCTCATCAACTGTACATCATAAAACACAGAACAATAATACAAGACAGGCACACGTACACTTGTCATTCTAATGTACATACATAGTGGGCATTTAATCAGCATGGTATTATCATTGTCATTGTAACTAATTGTATATACCCTTGCATCTATACAATGATGTTTTTCATGATAATATGGTACTTGAGTTTTCGATATTTGTTCACTACACATGCAAGTTGGAAGTTCGTTACAATCGTCTTTCAGAGTAAATAGTCTCAAGTTCGGTCACTTCGGCGGCCATGAAACCATGTTTAAAACCTGTTTACTGGTTGTTACATGCCTCGAATTGAGTTGGCAAGCACGATTTATGACATATTGAAACGTACACATGTTTAACTAGTATTACCAATCATACACACAGGTGTTCAGTATGTTTGGTGTCATATGGGTATTTTGGTGGATTTTGACAGATTTGGGTGGATTTCGTTGGTTTTTGGTAATTTACATAGTTGTGTGCAACTACGAATGCTCAAACATTACACACGACGGAAATTGCAAATTATCTACACATTCACCGTTCCGAACTTTCCGGCCCCTTTTATACTGTCAACATATCACTTCTATGTATACGTGTAATTCGCGGGAGGTGACGTAAATTGCATGTTGGTAACAATGCACCTAAGCCACCAGATATACCGAAATAACCCATAAAACACCGAATTATGGAGTGCTGCCCGCACCACAACTATTTTAGGCCTAAGGAAATAACACTTGAGTCACGAAGCACCATCAGCCGTTTATAAATACATTCATTAATTGAGGCACAGCCAGCGGATATAAAAGGTCAATGCGAATCTAAAGATAAATATCGGAGGACAAGAGCAGCGTAAACAAATATGTGGCTCTAACTGGAGAAATTGGGCTTATGGATTTTGCGACCAGTGTAGTTCCAGATCAGACTGTGCATCCGCACAGTCTGATTAGGATCTGCACTGTTCGCCATTCCATTAATGAAACCCCTATCTTGTTTCGATCAAGCAACATAGATCATTATCAGGCTACATGTATGTGCTATTTGATCAAGAGCTAGACTGGCCAGAAATCACATAAGCCCGATTTCTCCAGTCACAGCCACATAATTATATCATTGTATAGGAGATCACGCTTTAGGAGTCGGTGAAAAGATGGAGTTGTCCCCCTTTTTTCCATTGACACCTTAATTCTAAATCAATATCTACTTTTTATACATACATTTCTCCAAGCAAGAACATTACAATACAATATACAATACGTTTTTATTCAGTGAATAGTAGTGCAATCTATAATGTAATATATATATTTGCATGTAATTGCAAACTTATTAATTTTAAAATTTCTTTTTGCATTCCGTAGTGTCATATTTGGGCAACAGGCTGACAAAATGGACCTTGCGACGTTTGCGACCAATGTTACATGAGAGGAGCATGATCAGGGTCAACAATGGTGGTCGGCGTGTCCAACGTGAGACAACACATCGATGGTCTAGTAACATAAGGTCGTAAGTGCTATGCTTTAGCATAGCACTTACGACCTTATGTTACTAGACCATCGACAAGTGAGTTTGTACTTAACAAACTCTGTGATATCTCATGAAATATATTTACAGAATTTACGTTATTTTCCGTAAAGGTTGTACAGATGCTTAGAGCGAATATGGAATAGAATAAACTAGAATTCAACATTTGCCATGCACATTTCGTTAACGTTCGACGTCATTTACAGAAATTATACCAGTTTCTGTAAATATTTTTATGAAAATTCGCACATCTTACAAGTGGCCCAATTTTGTCAGAAAACAATAGGTAACCATTGATACCTCTTCTTCCTCTTCCGAAAATGCGCCGATCGCCTGTGCGCATCTCGGGATGTCCGTATCTTGGTCGTCAATCTTCGCCAACAATTTGTCCTAAAAATAGACACCAATGTTTATTTCAACTCTTACCGGATACACTTGAATGGAATGTATTCCTCTCACCCCTTCATAAATGTGGCTGTGATTGGAGAAATGGGGCTTAAATTTGTGATTGTGATTCTGACAAGTGAAGCTCCAGATGAAATACCAAACTCATGTAGCCTGATAATGATCTTGATAGAAGTATGACGCTTGTACGAGACGTATATGTAACTTTCAGCTCTACATTCAACTCGACATTCGATTTGAATGTTGATTTGCAATTTGCGATTGCAGTGCTAACTTCACACAGCCGTAGATGTGTCATACATATGAAATTTAAAAGCTACTGTACTATATTTGCAATAAGTGATACTTGTCTATGACGTATGTCCTTAAAGCGGTACCGCTGAGAGTATTGCTAATGGCCGCGAACAGTTCTATGGCTTTGTTGGAGTGGGGGTTTCTTTCTTCCACGGTTTCCATCGCTATTTCAGTCTTTCCATTCTAAAGTTGTTTTTATAAATGTACTTATGTACTTAGTTACAAAGCCAAGATATCCTTTTAAACATCGCCATATATGCCATGACACACTACCTCATGCGATCAATGCAAATATGTGTCAATTTCTGTATTTCAAAATACTTGAATATAATTGTACTTGAAAGCAAGCAGTTTGAATAGCTGAGCCTGTGCTGTGCTACATCTCAGGCTCATGCAATCAAATTGCTTGATTGCGCTTTGGTATTGTCAATGGATGTGGATAATCTGGGCATGATTAACTCAAGCAGTCGAACTAACCTCGCTCGCTCACTCACTCGATGGCTACAAGACTGTGGGCCAGAAACAACAAAGACATGCGATTATTTCCTGTCGAATACGATAACTTTTCAGGACAATACAATGCATTGTGGTTGTTTGAATCATACGATATCCCACTTCTACCCATATCGCAAAGTTTATACCCGTATCATTAGGAGAACAAGATATGGTATGTGCATTCGGCTTATATTTAAGGATGGGAATTGGCTGGAACACCTTCCATACCCGCCTTTACGATGAATACTTATATACTCATACATGCTGACGAACCATGTAAGTAGGGATTATTCTATTGTGTATTAAAAACCATTATTATTTATGTCGATGGCTTAGCGCAGTATTGAGACTGGAATCCACCAGGAGCCTTTTTCACCAACATTGCAAAGTATACTTTCCTAGCAAAGTATACTTTGAGGGAGAAATTTTCAATTTTAGTATAAATTTATTAATTTTTATTATACTGAATTTATTACATTATCACTGTGATAATGTAATAAATTCAGGATAATAATTCTGCATAGTTTTAATCATCAAATATATGCGGTCATTAGTTCTATGTGAAATACGGCATTTCGGAAAAATAAATGATTACTCCCTCAAAGTATACTTTGCTAGATAAGTATGCTTTGCAATTGTGATGAAATCGGCTACAGGTATAGAGTACAACATTCTAAGCATAGACATATCCAATGTTGACATTGGTACCTATAAACAACATTGGACGATGCTCGGATACGGGCGTAAAATGTGTACTTAACACGACTCCAGGGGGGGGGGGGGAGGGGGGGGGGTCTCTTTATTTAACAATGTATGTTAGGAGGTGGACTGGGAGGTGGGCATATAGTGTATTTAGCTATTTATGAGCATGTACTCAAGTATAACCCTTTCAACCCTACATACCATAAATCTAACTGGTACAACTTGTACAAACTTGTACAATGGGCAACTTGTACAGACACTGTAGAACCTGATCAGCTGACTCGTAACAAGCCGCCGCATCAGGGGCCCGTTTCACTAAAGTTCTTACGACTAAAATGTTCGTAAGTGCAAATTTAGAATCGTCTGGAAATTTCAATTGATGGATTTACATTTATTGAGCATAGGCTGCATATGCAGCCTATGCTCAATACAAGAAAACATTGTTAATGTGAAATTTACAGACTATCATAATTGTGCACTTACGAACATTTTAGTCGTAAGAAGTTTAGTGAAACGGGCCCCTGGCTCGTAACAAGCCGCCGCATCAGGGGGCCGTTTCATTAAACTTCGTACGACTAAAATGTTCGTAATTGCAAAATTATGTTAGTCTGTGTATTTCACATTAACACTGTTTTCTTGTAAACAATTATTCGATTTACATTTATTGAGCAATATGCAGCCTATGTTCAATAATTGTAAATCTATCAATTGAAATTTCCAGACAATCCTAAATTTGCACTTACGAACATTTTAGTCGTAAGAAGTTTAGTGAACCGGCCCCAGGATCTGCATGCATTTGTCAGTGTAGTTCAATTTGAAAATAATGTTCACATTAATGGAATGTTCCAACATATAGCATGCACATTCAAATGTTGGATATTTATGGATTAAAGGGTTAAATTGTGCGAAAAGTCGGTGTGTATTTGTGTATTAGTTAACTGCACGTTTACCGCTTTAAGGCAACAGGTTGCACTATATCGCTACACCACGCTACACAATAAAAATGAAAAATATAATGAAATGTAATTAGAGTTATGTACTCTGAATTATGTATTAGTGAGTCAAACAAGTTCTACAATCGAAAACCTGCATGCAAGTGCGACAAGAAGAATTGTTTTCCCAAGTTGTGTTGCAATACGCACTTAACGGAAACATGTTGAATATGCTCCGAACCCGTGATTCAAAGATAGATAGAAACAGGATATTTAAATCGCGGCTCAAAGAGGAATGAATACCACTGCGATGCACCAGCATGCATAGTGCATTAGATCAGTCGACCAATGACGTGTTTGTATATGGTACACTTCATGTGATTTTGTACCTAAGAACGTGTGCGATTTTTCACGAAATATATTCACAGAACATGTGATATTTTCCGTTAATGACGTCGAAAGATGACGGAATTTGCATAGCAAATGTAGAATAGTATTCCGCATTTGCTATGAAAATGTTGTCATCTTTCGACGTCATTTACGGAAAATATCACAAATTTTGTAAATGTTTTTCATGAGATAGCGCACATGTTCTTAGTTACAAAATCGCACGGCGTGTCTCATATGTGGTCTTGACTGGAGAAATGGAGCTTATGTGATTTATGACCAGTGTAGCTTCTAATCAAATATCACACTCCTGTAGCCTCTATATTGCTTGTTAGAAGCATGATGGGTGGTTTATTATTTGAATAGCGAACAGCGCAGATCATGATCAGACTGTGCGGACTAAATTGGTCGCAAACCCAATAAGCCCCATTTCCCCAGTCACAGCCACGTCTACGACAACTAAATCAACTCTAGGATCGATGGGGACATACTGAAATTGTTTTCAGACATTACAGTTTCTGTAAATTGCAGAAATATATATACTGATTGAAATGCAATTGAAGCATTTTTAGTTAGGTTGGTTTTGAAATGATCTGATCATGGTAAAGAGAGTATTTAGAATATACATGTACGTTGTATGTGTTTAATTTGAGCGTGAAATATAAAAATAATGGTCACATCGAATACAAATGCTTTGGGGAAGCGTGTATTGGTTTAATTTGATTTGGTTTAATCCGTTTCAAGTCAAAGATAAACTATTTTCCTAGTGGACAAAAATGACATTTTTTTTTATTATTTCTCATAACAGGTACATGTATATGTTGTTACCACTCAGTTGAACCATCTCGTCGAGACGGTTCAAATGAGTGTTAACAGTATGTACTTTCATTGAGAAATGTAGAAAATAGAAAAAAACATGTTTGTAAATTTAGATACCTGTGAATGGGTAGTCCGCATGAAAACAGTTAAACAATATTTACTTCATACAAATACATTGTACACCAATTACACGTGATGCTTACAGTGAGTATGTAATAATTTGGTCAACATTATCATTATCATCATGAACAAACTATACTCGTATGATATATAGAGAATAGTAGGTTAGTGCCGTGAATGGGAAAATATCTGGCAAGATTCAGATGAAAAGTCATGCAGAGCATGATGTTATTAGCCGATCAAATCAGGGTAAAGTGCATCGAACATATGTAGGTGTCTCTGGTAACATTGTCAATGGTAAACTATTTTCGACAACAGTTCTGTACCCAGCGTTGACATTTTTCTCAATTTTGTGCAGGTTTTGGAAACCCGTTCCCAAATCCATCCAATAGCAGCAATGTCATAGCAGCAATGTTTTGTTGTCACCATTATGTTGCGAAATATTCCAGCGTAACACCTGCTCTATTTATCTACAAATTACACTCCGCAATACACAAAGTTGTAGTCACTGTGTGTTTGTCCGAATTCTGTGGCAGCACGCGAGTGGGCGGAGCTACCAGGGCTATATATATCTAGCGGTTACAGTGTCATCTAAAAATAGACGCAAGCTCCTGCGTATTCAGGCACATGCCCAGATTGGCCTAATGTGCCCCATCCGTGATTTTTTGCGCGATGTCGGGCGCAAGACAATCAATAATTTGCGGCATTGACAATAATTAAGGGGGATTGCCGCAATCGCGCGTGCTGGATGCATCCCTGCCATCCCTGCATGATACGTAAACAAATCAAAGTTGGCTATGAACGGCAATTCTTCGTTTTGATTGGTGGAAAATTTTGTGAATATTAACTAGCGTCAAATGACGCGCATACGCGACCCAATGGGATAAACCCGAGATGCTGGGATAAACCCGAAAATGCTGGGGTTGCTAGTAAGGAGATTTTGAGCAGAGGTCGATTATAAATTAGCCGAATAAACACATTTTACGCGATTATACGTGGCTGAAACTTGTTCTGTTTAATAAATAAAAGCTTTAAATTAGCCCAATAATCGGCGTATGTTGGCGTATATGGCCATTAGAGCCAACTATGGACTTCAACAACAATAACTTCCGGGTTAAATCTCTTCCGGCGTTCAGCTCATTACGTATTCAAAATTGTGTTATTTGGCTATAAGTAAAGTTTTAAACGGAGATAATTGCCAAAAATGCAAACTTTATAGGTTGATGCGATTTGGAAGTGATACATAAAAATTCGCGTTCGTAGATTACCGAATAGCGGAGAAAAGGGTTGCTACAAACTTTTTCAGAATTCGATGGATAACCAATATATTAGCCGATCTATAAATAGATCGGCTAATAAAAACGGGACGGGCGTATTTTTTCCCATTCTCTGCACTAACCTACTATTCTGTTTATCCCGTCAACACCTACAAATGGCTGTAAAATGCAAAAACATAACCCCAGCCACCGCACATATTCGTACGCAGTGATTAGGTCGTATTGACAGGATATCAAAAATGTTTCACGGCACCGTGTTTCACGACACATACGCACTGTGTTCACGGCACATACGCACTGTGTTCACGACACATACGCACTGTGTTCACGACACATACGCCCTGCGTTCACGGCACATACGCACAGTGTTGACGACACATACGCACTGTGTTCACGACACATACGCACTGTGTTCACGACACATACGCACTGTGTTCACGACACATACGCCCTGTGTTCACGGCACATACGCACAGTGTTGACGACACATACGCACTGTGTTGACGACACATACGCACTGTGTTCACGACACATACGCACTGTGTTCACGACACATACGCACTGTGTTCACGACACATACGCCCTGTGTTCACGGCACATACGCACAGTGTTGACGACACATACGCACTGTGTTCACGACACATACGCCCTGTGTTCACGACACATACGCACTGTGTTCACGACACATACGCACTGTGTTCACGACACATACGCACTGTGTTCACGGCACATACGCCCTGTGTTCACGACACATACGCACTGTGTTCACGACACATACGCACTGTGTTCACGACACATACGCACTCTGTTCACGGCACATACGCACTGTGTTCACGACACATACGCACTGTGTTCACGACACATACGCACTGTGTTCACGGCACATACGCCCTGTGTTCACGACACATACGCACTGTGTTCACGACACATACGCACTGTGTTCACGGCACATACGCACTGTGTTCACGGCACATACGCCCTGTGTTGACGGGATAAATGACGGTAATGTCTGGTCACTTTCTAACCAATGAGACGTTTGGCTAAAATATCTCTATTTTCGTCTGATACAGACATTGACTTACAAAACTTGCGATACTTTCTTTAAGTGACGTAACAACCGCATTTATCTTGCATAACTGAAAAAAAAACTGAACTTTATCAGCTTTTAAAGGCTTCCGTATGTTATTTTCTTTTTCTCTGCTCTCCACCGTGACGAAAACACAGGTCAAAGAATCGGATCCAGGAAAATAGCATATTCAAAAAGTTACCCCACCGATATGATATGTATCGAAGTCTGAGTCATGGGTTCGGGCTTTTGACCAGAAAGAGAAATTTGCATGCGAAATACATGTACTAATTACGGTAACAAGGAGGAGATGTTAAACTCTTAGCATGCCAGCGGTGAAAATAAAATCCCACAAATTAGGAGTATTCTTCTTATTTCTCTCTGTAAATATGTCTTGGAATTTCATTAGAATTGCGTCCTGAGGACGCAAGGACGCAATTCTAATGAAATTACAAGACATATTCATGATATTAACAGGGCGAAATAACAGAAAATATAATGAATTCTCGTCTGTAATTTTGAACTATTTATAGCCCGCAAGTTTCCCAGCATGCAAATGACGTATTTCACTAATTAGCGAACGATATATTCCGTGTCTGTACGGGATTATAGTAACGAGCGACCGATCTGTTTTGCGTGACCAATTGTCGTATTTCTAACGCTCCTTCCGCTGATATTTGCCAAAAAATAGCCCAGATACATGTAATAATTCCAACTGCAAATGATGTACAATATTCCGTGATGCTCGGAATTCCTACGCGTTTCATAGCATTGCCTAATAAACCTGATATCACGTTGGGTAGGAATTATGAGGAATAAACGACATTTTTAGGAGATTTTATCGGGGTATAAACAAGTGCTACAATACTGGCTGAACCCTAACACTATCCCTAACCCTTCTGGCTGAACTGCTAAATGTTTATATCGAAAAACACATATTTTCACGATTAACTAAAAAAAGAAAAACACACACAAATGAGACGACACACCGTGTGATTTTGCACCTAAGAACATGTGCGCTTTTTCCAAAGATATACGCGGGGAAATATGACAAGGGCCCGATTGTATTTCATTCGTTTTTATCTTCTTGCATGGCGTGCCTCAAATGATGAAAGCAAGAAGATAAAAACGAATGAAATACAATCGGGCCCTTGTCATATTTCCCCTTCTTGCTTTCATCATTTGTGGCATGGCGTGCCTCAAATGATGAAAGCAAGAAGATAAAAACGAATGAAATACAATCGGGCCCTTGTCATATTTCCCCGCGTATTACGGAGATGGATCGTGATGACCTACATGTTTATTCCTGACACCGTCGGCCTGATTAACTCTGACGAAACACCGATGGCCGTCCGGTGGGAATTGACATAATGAAAGCAACAAACAAACATTAGCATACTCGCACAGTCCTGAAAGTGCTCATAAATAGTCGGGACATTTCCTTGCACAGATAGTGTATAGGTGCAGAGCTTCCTGATATTGGGAAATACTTTGAGGTGCTACACGTTTACAGTGATAATAAGAATAATAAAAAATTAAGAAGAATAGAAGAAATTAAAACAAAAACGAACAAGAAGGAAATAGGAAGCGATAAAAGATCATTAACATATTAGTACAGGTCTGAATGTGCTAATAAATGATCGGGTGTACAACTATTGTACATTGGAACCTCTCTACACCGGGTACCAAGAAAACGCACGTGATCTTACTTTGGATGAGTTTCTTGGTCATTTATCTCAGGTGATAATGTCTGTTCGGGATTGCATAACACACACATGTGGCTCAGAATTATCAAATGCCTCATTTACAGTGAACATTCTCTAAGCCTATTGTATATACAGTGAAACCTCTCTACACCGGAGTGCGTGTACAAATGAGACACGCTATGTGATCGGCGTCAAAAGTTGACAAAATGTTCAGAGTTATATTCCACACGAATTTTGTCATCTTTTGACTTTATTTATGAAAAATATTGTAAATTTTGTAAACGTATTTAATGAAATTATGCAGATGTCCGTACAAAATCACATGGCGTGTCTCAAATACTGTAGGCACAGACCAAACGGACACAATGAAGTGTGCATATACATGTACATGGACTGTGCGTGGACTGAGATAATAAATATAAATATGAAGAAGAATACAAGAATGAAAATAACAAAATGAAGAAAAAATAAGAAGGAAAATGAAGCATGAAAATGGAAAGCAAATAAATACAGTCATGATTACGTGTTTGTTGCGAGTTTACCAATATCATGTAAAAGATATTGCATCCTCAAGAAACTAGTATTAGCCATCGACTATATTCAAATTTCTACTCTCTCTTTTAGGAAATGGTAGCGTGTCCTAGTCTCGTCGATGACGTTCCCCCGACGAATACAATACCGACACTATATTGCTTCTTTGTAATTGGATATGAGCTCGGCTCGCGTAATAAGACCCTTATGAAATCGCCGATTTTCGCCGAGATTTACATCGAAAATGAAAACAATATCTTCCGTAAATGGCTAAATGGCATAGAAAGTTGACACGCAATTCAGAGCTCATGCGGAATTCAGTCTGGTCAGGTTCTACACTGGTGGCAAAATGAACTCGTCCTTATCACTGCTTATGTGCCCTGGCAATAATTGGCTATATCATTGGCTGCTAATGGAAGTCAAGCAGAGAAGATAGAGAGTCGTAACTTTCACGAACGTATATCCAGTTTCTACAGAGCCCCGCAGACGACATGGATTTTTTTATTAATTCGTTCCCACGAAATAACAATTCGTTCCCTCAATTTAACAATTCGTTCCCTCGAATTAACAATTCGTTCCCACGAAATGACAATTCGTTCCCACGAAATGACAATTCGTTCCCTCAATTTAACAATTCATTTCCTCGAATTAACAATTCGTTCCAACGATATAACAATTCGATCCCACGAATTAACAATTCCTTCCTGTGGGAACGAATTGTTATTTCGTGGGAACGAATTGTTAAATTGAGGGAACGAATTGTTAATTCTGACGATAATTGGCGAGTTGTATCTTTCACGAACGTATATCCCGTTTCTGTAAGCAGACAGCGTCACGCAATGATAAAGGTTGGCGTTGAAATTTCTAGAATGTCAGGGTATGGGATCACGTGGTCTATTGTTTACACTGGATTAATGGCGGCGCCCATGAGGTCTCATGTAAATCTTATTTGTCATCACTACGACTGTGGGTTCTTCCTTGTAATGATGAACATGTTTCAGCCGTTAACACTTAGTCTGAACATTCTGTAGAGAAATTTGAATCGGGCGGACTCGAAAGTTGTACTTGGTCGCCGCCATTAATCCAGTGTAAACAATAGACAACGTGATCCCATACCGTGAATATGGTATGCCTAATGAAGAATTCTCACACCGGGTTTGGGCCGCATAGAGACACGTAATGATATGGGTTGGCGCTGAAATTCCTATTTTTAGCGTTTATCCAGTTTTCTGCAAGTAGATATCTTGAAACAATGATAAAGACGGGCGTTGAACATTGCTAGAACGTCGTCACATGCTAAGTATGGCACGCTAAGTGCAAAATATATTCTTATGCCCTGGTTTGAGGAATTATTGTGAATTTGGCTTGCTTGTCATACGCCAGCTATATACAATTGAGCCATGTAAAAACGGCATTTCACAATTGGAAAAAAATATAGCATTGGACAACCCTTTTTCTTCTTTTTTTTGATTGTGAATATCAGCTCTATTTTTCAAAATTTTGTTAAAAATTCTGTTACTTTCTCGTCTTTGTATGCAAATATTACACTTTTTCCAAAACAATTTTTCATAATGACGGAAAAATTGGCGCTACTTTTTAGAGTTCACAAAATAAAACGACCAAGGCCCCATCACAATTTCTGCAGAAAGTAGCACTGGTCAGAGATCGTCTTGTGTATACATCACCATGTATATGTGGCCGTGACTGGGTAAATGGGTTTTGTGGGCTTTGCGACCAGTGTAGATCCAGATCAGCCTGTGTACAGTCTGATCAGGATCTGCACTATTCGCACTATTCTGCACTATTCGCAATTCCATCAATGAAACAGCATCTTAACAAAAAGCAAGCAATATAAATCGTCATCAGACTACATAACAGGAGTGTGCTATTTGATCAGGAGCTACACCGATCACAAATCCCATATACGATGCATTTCTCCAGCAACATATTATGTTTCATATGCGGTCCATGTACATGTACACATGTAATGACGCTGTCAGCGCTGAAATTGGCGGGAAAATGGGACACACGCATTATCGTTATCTTCGAGAGTGAATCCAAATTGAAATCGACACTTTCCTCTTAAGGTTAAGAGCTGACATTTCCTAAGTGAATATCTCGCACTGACAACGTATACACTACCGCCTGCGCTAATCTTGTCAATAACTGTGATTATCTTTATTGTATATTATGTATTACAGCTCAGGCTCAGATAATCAAGTTGCTTGATTTCGACTTGGCATTGCTATAGATGTTCAGAAACGTTGATAATCTGCAGATGATTAACGCAGGCGGTTGTGTACATGTACACGGCTCTAGAATTTTACAGAAACTTATACAGATATCAACACACTATTATCTCGATATACACACAGCATAAATCTAATATTATCTAGATATCAATATCTTAGAAACATACTATCATCTTGGTAGTATCAATAATGCTGTAATCTACTATCAACAAAGCATATGTATACTATTATATCAACACTGCATGCGTATACTATTATATAGATATCAACACTGCATACGTATACTATTATATAGATATCAACACTGCCACTACGTACACTATATATTAGATATCAACACAGCATACGTAAGCTATATATTATATAAGATATCAACACAGCTGACGTATACTATTATTTAGATATCAACACTCATATGTATACTATATATAGATATCAAGCACAGCATACGTTTACATTTGCTATACTCATTACTATAGATATCAACACAGCATACGTACAAACTATTATATAGATATCAACACAGCATACGTACACTATATAGTAGATACAATCCAACACAGAATACGTATAACATTATATAGATAGCAACACTGCATATTATCTATTTATATAGATATACAAAACTCAGCAAAAAAAAAAAAATTTACGTACCACTATTTATAAGATATTTCAACACAGCATACGTTATACTTATATATTAATATCAACAATGCAATACGAACAAATATCTATATATATTATCAACACTGCATTACGTAAACAATATTTTATTTATATTATTCAAACCGTGATTACACGTATATATGATATATAGATATCAACACAGCATAGTACATATTATATAGATAGTCAACACAGCATAGTATACTATTATATAGATATCAACACAGCATACGTACACGATTATAGATATCAACACAGCATACGTTAACACGATTTTAGTATAGATATCCAACAAGCTTACGTTTCACTATTGATTATAGATATCAATCAGCATACGAGTTATCTAATTATATAGATATCAACACTGCCTACGTTATACTATTATATAGATTATCAACACTGAATTAGTTACTCTATTATTTAGATATCAAAACTGCATACGTATATTTTATATAGATAACAACCAACTAGCAACGTTACACTATCTATATAGTTATCACACAGGGCATCGTACACCTTTTTTATTTATATTGATGATAAACAACAGCATAAGGTACACTATTTATAGTATCAACACAGCATACGTATAATTATTTTATTAGATAATCAACACAGCTTAAAGTACCACTATTAGTTATGATTTCAAAACACTGTATTACGGTAAATATTTATTTAGATATTACAACTGGTTCGTATACTATTTTTATAGATATCAAAACATACTATTATATAGATCTCAACATGCATAGGTACACTATTATATATATATTCAAACACAGCATACATTTTATACTTTTTTATAGATATCCAAAACACAGCTTACGTAATTTAGTTATATATATATCAACAAGCATACGATTACTATATTTATATAGATTTCAACACAGCCATTACGTTCAATTGTATTATAGTAATTATCAAAACCCACTGCATACGGTTTATATATATATAGATATCATCAATGCATACGTTTACTATTATATAGATATCAACCCACAGGCTTAAAACGTATACTATTATTAAATAATCAACAAGCATACTGTTACAATATTTTTTAGATTATCACAAGCATTTTCTTATACTTTATATAGATATCAACACAGCATACGCTACACTATTTTATAGTTTTCAAAACAGCATACGTAAACTATTAACTAGATATCTACCACAGCATCGTAACAATGTATACTATTTATCAACACTGCATTACGTACACTATTATTATATATATCAACACTGCCAATTCGTATACTGAATTATAATATTATATCATCACCTGCATACGTTACTAAACTATTTAAAGATATATATATCATACCTGGCATTATCGTTAATATTTTATATTAAATATCTATCAAACACTGCATTACGTAATACTGAATTTATAGATATCAAACAGCATAACGTATATTACTTATTATATAGGATATTTCCAAGCATTGTATTAATATTATATAGAATCAACACAGCCATAACGTATATATTAATATAAGATATAAACACTTTTGCATACGTAAATTATTATATAGATTCAACACAGCATACGGTATACTTTATATAGATATAACACAGTATTACGTATATATTATATAGATATCAAAATACTGATACGTTATATACACTATTATATAGAATCAAAAGATACATAATTAACTATTATATAGATATCAAAAAAGCATTAACATATACTATTATATAGATATCAACACAGCATACGGTTTTATTCTATTATTTCGATTATCAACACAGCATTACGTTAATACTTTTATTATATAGATATCAACACTGCATAACGTTTTATACTATTATAATTTAGATATTTTCAACACAGCATACGGATATTCTATTATATAGATATTCACACTCCATTAGGTTATACTAGTATATAAGATATCTAACACAGCTATAGTTAATTTGTTATACTATTATATAGTTTTCAACAAGCATACGTTACACTATTATATAGATTCAAACACAGCATAGTACACTATTATTTAGGATATCAAACAGCTATAAGTACACTATTATATTTAGATATCAAAACACTGCATTACGTTCTATATTATATTAGATATCAAAGTCTTGCATAAACGTATTTCTATTATATAAAGGCTATCAACACTAGATTCGTATATACTATTATATAGATATCAACACAGCATACGTATACTATTAATATTGATATCAAGACTGCATACGTTAACTATTTCTAAAAGATCAACACAGCATAGTTTACACTATTATATAAAAAGATATCAACTACAACATTCGTATACTATATTATAGATATCAACACTGCATACGTACACTATTATATAGATATCAAACACAGCATACATACAATATTATATAGATATCAACACAGCATACGTACACTATTATATAGAGTATCAACACTGCATACGTATACATTTACTATAGTATAAGATATCAACACAGCATACGTATACTATTATATAGATATCACATACTATTATATAGATTATCAACACTGCATACGTGTATACTATTATATATATCAACACAGCATATATATATTATATAGATATCAACACAGCAATACGTATATATATAAGATATCAACAATCAGCATAACGTTACACTATTATATAGATATCAACACAGCATACGTACACTATTATATATATATATCAACACTGCATACGTATACTATTATATAGATATCAACACAGCATACGTATACTATTATATAGATATCAACACAGCATACGTATACTATTATATAGATATCAACACAGCATACGTACACTATTATATAGATATCAACACAGCATACGTATACTATTATATAGATATAACAACAGCATACGTTATCTATTATTAGATATCAACACAGCTATACGTACACTACTATATAGATATCAACACTGCATAGTATATACTGATATATATATTTCAACTCTGCATACGTATACTATTATATATATATCAACACTGCATACGTACTTATTTTATATATATATATCAAACACTGCATACGTTATACTATTTTATAGATATCAACACAGCATACGTATACTATTATATAGATATCAAACTCAGACATACGTACAATACTATTATATAGATATCAACACAGCCATACGAATACATTATATAATAGATATCAAACACAGCATACGTAACTATTATATATAGATAATCATACAGCATACGTATACTATTATATAGATATCAACACAGCATACGTACACTATTATATAGATATCAACACAGCATACGTATACTATTATATAGATATCAACACAGCATACGTATACCTAGTATATAGATATCAACAACAGCATACGTATACTTATTATATAGGTATCAAAAAACAGCATACATATACTATTATATAGATATCAACACAGCATACGTATACTATTATATAGATATACACAGCATACGTATACTTTACCTATTTAATATAGATATCAACTCACTGCATACGTATATACTTTTATATAGATATCAACACAGCATACGTACACTATTATATAGATATCAACACAGCATACGTATACTATTATATAGATATCAACACAGCATACGTACACTATTATATAGATATCAACACAGCATACGTATACTATATATATATATCAACACAGCATACGTACACTTATTATATTTTTTAGATAATCAACATCTGCATACGTATACTATTATATAGATATCAACACAGCATACGTACACTATTATATAGATATCAACACAGCATACGTACACTATTATATAGATATCAACACAGCATACGTATACTATTATATAGATATCAACACAGCATACGTATACTATTATATAGATATCAACACTGCATACGTACACTATTATATAGATATCAACACAGCATACATATACTATTATATAGATATCAACACAGCATACGTATACTATTATATAGATATCAACACAGCATACATATACTATTATATAGATATCAACACTGCATACGTACACTATTATATAGATATCAACACAGCATTACATATTACTATTATATAGATATCAACACAGCATACATTATTAACTACTATATAGATAATAACACAGCATAAATATTACTATTTATATAGATATCAACACAGCATACGTACACTATTATATAGATATCAACACAGCAACTATTATAGATATATCAACACTGCCTAAATCTAGTATTATTTATATATCAACACTGCCTAAATCAAGTATTATTTAGATATCAACACTGCCTGAATCTACTATTATATAGATATCAACACTGCCTAAATCTAGTATTATTTAGATATCAACACTGCCTGAATATACTATTATATAGATATCAACACTGCCTAAATCTAGTATTAATTAGATATCAACACTGCCTGAATCTATTATTATTTAGATATCGACACTGCCTAAATTTAGTATTATTTAGATATCAACACTGCCTAAATCAAGTATTATTTAGATATCGACACTGCCTAAATCTAGTATTATTTAGATATCTACACTGCCTAAATCAAGTATTATTTAGATATCAACACTGCCTGAATCTAGTATTATTTAGATATCAACACTGCATAAATCTAGTATTATTTAGATATCAACACTGCCTAAGTCTACTATTATATAGATATCAACACTGCCTAAAGCTAGTATTATTTAGATATCAACACTTCCTGAATCTAGTATTATTTAGATATCAACACTGCATAAATCAAGTATTATTTAGATATCGACACTGCCGAAATCTAGTATTATTTAGATATCTACACTGCCTAAATCAAGTATTATTTAGATATCAACACTGCCTGAATCTAGTATTATTTAGATATCAACACTGCATAAATCAGGTATTATTTAGATATCAACACTGCCTAAATCTACTATTATTTAGACATCAAGACTGCCTAAATCTACTAGTATTTAGATATAGAAGAAAAGTTTATTGCATCGAGGCAACTGCCTCATGAGCATACATACATGACTATGGTATAATATACGTATATACAATGCAAGATGGCGTACATGGGTAAACTACTAAATGTAATAAATTTAGAAACACCACAATCGTGGCAAATAGGCAAATAGATTTCAGAACATGTCGCAACCACAAATACATTTATCTGTACTTGTATCATACACACGTACATCGCACAGTCTCCGCTTACTGATCATAGTGTGTGCTAAGTGTTATATATCTCGTATTAATTTAAAAATAAATGAGAAATAGACATACATATACATAGAAATATACATGTACACTTGCACATACATGTACACACATATACGCACATATACACACCCATATACATGTATATCTTCTTTCTAAATGTGGTATAGTATTACATGTCTATATAAGTACATATAGACACATATACATATGTGTACATACACATACATAAAACAATGCAACAGTGGCAGCGTCATGGCATGAACGTTCTTTCCCTCAAACAGGAATACTTTAATCATACATTGTATTCCAATTGTCGTTTTAAAGTAATAGTGCACATATAATACATGTATCTACTTTCCACACAAGTATAGGATAATTTAACGAAACAAAGCATACAAAGCTTACTAGTAGTTAAATATATTTTTTTAATTTCGGGAGAGTTTTTGTTTTTGGCAAATGCACTTTAAATCAGCATCACAATAGCGTAAAACAACTAGTCACATGAATAATACAGTCATGTACATTCACATATAATACATGTAATACTGTAAACAAACGGTATATGATTGTATGGTAGGAAATGACATAAATGCACATGTCGACTTGGAGATCAGCGGAGTCCTAGATCAACCTGCGCATTCGCACAGCCTGTTCTAAGACTGTGCTGTGCATTTTATATAAATATATCTATCAATAAGTATACACAATTGATTTCCAGTTATTTCAAGAATAAATTAATACATATATCTGTTTAGCTGAGATATAATTTCGTTACGTTTATCGAACGCTCTGAAAACGAAATTACCAAGGTTTCTTATATAAGACGCTCTATCTGAGTGAAACAGTGTTACTAATTTTAACATGTTAGGTCTACTTCTATAGTATTGGCCGATGTAGCGTACCCTCAAGTCATTGTAGACAGGACATATAAACAAGAAATGAAATTCATCTTCTAACACGTTACAGAATTTACATTTACGATCATCAAAGGGTGTACTAATTGGTCTATGCCATCTGCCGGTTTCAACCTCCAGCCTGTGGGCAGATACACGCAGTCTGGTTAGAGCCACTCTAAACTTTTTTACACTGATGAAAACACGCGCGCAATTACGGGTGTTCTCTTCACTGTTAGTCGGGTTCCTCGTGTCATCCCGTGAGAATAACTTGCCAAAAGCAATTTTTTTATTTGAATGTTATCATTAGGGTATGAGTAAACGGAAAATATATGGTGGCAATTTTACTTTTGGGTTTTTCAAAATGGCCGCCATCCGAAATGGTTTTTGCTCATATCTCAGTTTGCGAGGCTCACAAGGGTTTTTTTTGTGGTGTCTATAACCATGAATTCAAAGTCAGTGAACATGACAAGAGCATTAATTATACTATTGGACAATTCTGAAGTCACAGGGATTTTTTATTTCAAAATGGCCGCCAAAATGGACGCCATCCAATGTCGTTTTTGCTCATATTTTGATTTCTGAGACGTGTAAAGCCCTAATTTTGGGATATATACCTATGTTTTCATGTTTAGTTTGTATTGGCAATGTAATTAAGACAGACACAATATAAACAATGCTAGCTTCTGATTACGCTGTGCACTATGTGTCTTTTCCAAATCTGGATAACACAAAGTCAGTGTCGCGTAGTTGTTCTCTAGCAGGCCGGTGGGCACTGCCAGTTTCTATAAGCGGTTCTCTAGCAGGCGGATGTGCACTGCCATTGTCACGTAATGGTTCTCTCACAGGCCGGTGGGCACTGTCAGTGTCAATAAGCGGTTCTCTAGCAAGTGTCATATAGTTGTTCTCTAGCAGGTGGTCGGAGACTGCCAGTGTCACATAGTGATTCTCTAACAGGCCGTTGGGCACTGTCAGTGTCGCGCACTATTCTCTAGCAGGCCGGTGGGCACTGCCAGTGTCAATGAGCGATTCTCTAACAGGCCGATGGGCACTGCTAGTGTCACGTAGTCGTTTTCTAACAGGCCGTTGGGCACTTTCAGTGTCGCGTAGTTGTTCTCTAGCAGGCCGGTGGGCACTGCCAGTGTAAATGAGCGATTCTCTAGCAGGCCATGGGCACTGCTAGTGTCACGTAGTCGTTCTCTAACAGGCCGTTGGGCACTGTCAGTGTCGTTTAGTTGTTCTCTAGCAGTCCGGTGGGCACTGCCAGTGTCAATGAGCGATTCTCTAGCAGGCCGATGGGCACTGCTAGTGTCACGTAGTCATTCTCTAACATGAACCTTCGACAACTCATCCCCGAGTTACTGCATGGTTAATGGAAATTACAGCATTTTCTATCTTTGTAATCCAACTTAACTTTGGGGTTTAATTGCCCTTTAATTTCAGCACTATACATCTTAACCACAGAAACATGAGCATGGAACCAGGTGAGTATATTATCTGAACATAGTTATCATAATAGTGTTTTTCGGCATGCTATGTCATGCATGTTACGATATAATGTACATTGGCTTCATGGCAATCTTTGTCACAGGTCCTCATCAAGAACGATCCTGTAGTCAGGCATATTTTCACAATCTGCGCATTTGCATAGTGCAGTGCAAGAAAGACCATTTTTGTGACATGAGCAATTGGCCTTCCCACCACATGACCCTTTACAGCCACACTTGACAAGCTCCATCACTGCTTGTGGGGCTGGCTTGTCGAGGCACCTCACAGGCTCGAGCTTCCCGTCAGCTTTCTGTTCCCATCCATTGTCCTTCGGGTGAGGGATGGTTGGTCTTGGCTCTTTGTACGATTTGTCCCGCTTAGACATAAAGTTCACTCTCTGGATGTGTGGCTTCAGAGTTTTCTGTGTTGGCGGCAGATTTTCTCCTTCAAAGTTTTTCGTCTTGAAAAGTTCCCATCGGAGGTCGCTTACTGTGACGCATGAACTTTTGCTGGAGTACACTTTGCAAACAAACCTCTCCATGTGCTTTAGTGCAAGTTCGTCTGGAGTATCCACAGATCCAAATCTCTGAAATGTCCCAACGATATCGTCTGTTGGTGTCAATACCAGAAACTTTGTAACCCACGTCTTCTTGGAAATATTGAAGAATTTCCCACCCCAATCTGCGCGCGTGAAGTTATGTAGTCCAATCAATGCTTTAGACCTCGCTGACTCAATGACAACACATCTTTCCTTGACGTCAATTGTTCGGTAGAATTTCCCTCTGCCAGTCAACAACTTCACATTACCTTGTACTGTACAAGTTGCAACAAGGTCTATAAGCAACAGAAAGACATGTGTGTCTGGGGACCACACATAAATGTCTCTTATCGATGTGCTCTGTGCTGCGGCATCAATGACATGAAGAGGGATTTGAGTATCTGCCTCCTCGTGAGTATGCATCGATAGATCTGGATCAAAAACACCCTCTTTGTTGCTCCATGTTGATGTTCCATAAACAACAACAAACCCTTTGTTGCTCCCTGCAAAATTATTCAGCAACCGTTTCCCAAAGTATTCGGTAAGTTGGCTCTTTGTGTCTGTATGGGAGAGTAGCATCTTCATCGATACATTGCGAATGCTCATTTGACCTTGTATGATGAACTTGACTGGCTGTGTAGAACCGGCTCTCTTGGCTCGTGTTTTTTCCTTCAACGACCCGGTGATATATCTGTCGAATATCACCCTGCCTTCTGCATACCTCCTCGTCATTCCATCGATTCGCTTTACGAAGGCGTCCCCCAAGGCACATATTGTGCCCATTCCTGTGAGTTTCGTCATACTCTGCACGACAGCTTGTCCATCAATAATGATGACTTTGTCTCTAATGATCGAGCCTTGATCGTTTGACTGTCTGTCCATCTCACTGAGAACTGCTTGTTCTGCCATTTCCTCTGTCTTATGTTCCATGTCTAACTGTGAATCATCGCTGACAGGTTGGTCGTCTATCTCGGGTTCTGCTTCTTCTCTGGAATCATCGCCGCCAGACACTGCGATTTGCAGGTCATCACCACATGCGTGTCGGGAGTATTGCTCGATTTCCTTCATGAATGAACTCTTATCACTGGGAATCAACAGTGTTCCATCTGTGGCGAAGAGTGATCTTGGTGTTACGGCCATCTCATAATTTACTATGGTCTCCGCTAGTTTATCAACTAGTTGTGTGCGTGACTGCTGGATGACCAAGAACCGAGCAAGAAGTTATCGATCCTCACGGAGTTTAACAACTTTGTTGCCAACAGTAATGGTGGCCTTCTTCATCCAAGTGCTGTAGGTCTTCAACTTTAGTTTTTCAACTCGATCCCAAAGAGACGACGGGGAACCATCTATCATTCTCTGCGTCACAAACTCCTCATACCGCGCTTGTCCTTTTTCGTCCCTCTCAAGGATGTCGTTCTTGATAGCGTCTGGTATAGCCATCATGGACACAAGGTTTACAAGTGGCTTCTGATCCACAAATGGAGAACCTCCACAATGTTCCTCAATACCGCATCGAACAAAAACGCGACATAAAACAGAAAAAAAATGTCAATAAAGTATTAGACGCTATGGACATTTTCGACTGTAAGTAGGCGTGAATCCGGATCCTGGGTGGACAAACCCCCAGGATCAGTGCCTGAACAGAGTATGCATGGTGCCCATTTTGGACGCCATTTTGAAAATCAAAATGACTGTCACTTTTTAATCATCCAATATCGTCATTATTGTTCTAATCACTGTCCATGAAAATATGGGTATAGACAAAAACATTGCAGCTTTACGAACCTCGCAATGCGATATATATAAGAAAGAAAAAAACACGACTAGATGGCGGCCATTTTGGTTGGCCATTTTGAAATTCAATGTTACTGTCACTTCTGAATCATCCAATAGTATTAACAATGTTCTTATCGTGTCCATTGACACTGAACACATAGGTACAAACCCCAAAATTAGGGCTTTACACGTCTCACAAACCAAAATATGAGCAAAAACGACGTTGGATGGCGGCCATTTTGGCGGCCATTTTGAAATAAAAAATGGCTGTGACTTCCGAATTGTCCAATAGTATAATTAATGCTCTTGTCATGTTCACTGACTTTGAATTCATGGTTATAGACACCACAGCAAACCCCTTGTGAGCCTCGCAAACTGATATACGAGCAAAAACCATTTCGGATGGCGGCCATTTTGAAAAACCCAAAAGTAAAATTGCCACCATACATTTTCCGTTTACTGATACCCTAATGATAACATTCAAATAAAAAAATCGCTTTTGGCAAGTGATTCTCACGGGATATAGTTTTAGGTACACAAGCTTAAGGACCCTGACTATGTGCATTAGTTGTAAGGAGTTGATTACAGATGTTTCTCTCACAGCGAAACTCGTGCAAATAATTCGCAAGAGTGTAATAAATAGATACCAACACTGCATAGAGCTATAGTATTATATAGATATCTACACCGTATACATATAGTAGTATATAGATATCTACACCGTATACAGCTATATACATATAAACACATATATATACATAAACACTGCAGAAATGTACTATTATATAGATACTTTCACCACATGCGTCCTGAATTTTGTCAATTCTCAACGCAACGCCCAGCAAATGTGATTAATTTTCGAAATTAGTATCGGCGGAAAATTCCGGTGCGATAATGGAGGTACGTGTAATACAAGAGCCAATCTCGTGTTTGTGGAGTGACAGTCTCTCTGGTGATTTTCTGTGCAATTGTACAAATTACTTTCATATGTTAACGATATCCCACGGGCCCGGATTGTCTCGTATACCTTCATCTATATTGCACACATTTATCCACATTTGAAAGAAAGCTGGTCCGAGATGAATTAATTAAATAAATACATTTCGCACCTCATTCATTTCGTACGCAACGTGGAAACGAAATAATATGTATACGAGATGACCGTGGTGCACCGTATTGATTTCTCATTCGCATCACATGTAAAACAGATTAGAAATTACATGTGGCTGTGAATGGTGAAACGGGGTTTATGGGATTTGCGACAAGTGTATATCCAGATCGGCATGTGCATCCGCATACTCTGATCAGGATCAACAGTGTTCGCCATGCCATCAATGAGACACCCGACATGCTTCTAACACGCAATGTAGATCGCTATCAGGCTACCGGAGTGTTTGATCAAGAGACACACTGTCACAAATACCATTTATTCAGTAACATATACATATATGTACATTTGTCACTTTGTACGATACAGCATGTGTACAAAACTGACTGGGTACGAGATGACCAGAATATATCTGGACGCGCTATTTCCTGTACGTTACCAATAGCGATTGCTCGACCTCATCTATCAAGGTAAATATAGAAATATTCATGCCATATTCGTACGCCATAGATGTATCAATCATGATCTACACTTGTACGTGTAATAGTTAGCGTTTGTAAATAAAAAACATACATTATGCTACGGAGCCGCCCCGCAGGGGACGTATAATTCTTTTTTTATTAATCCGTTCCCACGAAATAACAATTCGTTCCCACGAAATAAGAATTCGTTCCATCAATTTAACAATTCGTTCCCACGAATTAAGAATTCGGTACTTAATTTAACAATTCGTTCCCACGAAATAACAATTCGTTCATACGGGAACGAATTGTAAATTTGTTGGAACGAATTGATATATATCGTGGGAACGAATTGTTAATTCGAGGGAAAGAATTGTTAAATTGAGGGAACGAATTGTCATTTCGTAACAACGAATTGTTAATTCGAGGGAACGAATTGTTAAATTGAGGGAACGAATTGTCATTTCGTGGGAACGAATTGTCATTTTGTGGGAACGAATTGTTAATTCGAGGGTCCCCTGCGGGGCTCCGTTGAAAAAATGACGTGCGATCAATTGACACCATTCTCAATATTATGCGGTTAGAAGTTTGAAATTCATCATTCGCTTAGAAATCATAACACATATGAGACACGCCATTTGATTTTGTACTTTCGGACATAAGTGTAATTTCATAAAATATCTTTACAAAATTTACAATATTTTCCGTAAATGGCGTCACAAGTTGACACATTTTCAGAGTACATGCATTTTACATGTAGGCTGGGATTTTTTAGCAACTTTTGACTTATTTATGAAAAATATTGTAAATTTTGTAAACGTATTTAATGAAATTACGCAGATGTCCGAAGGTACAAAATCGCATGGAGTGTCTCAATTATTGACGTCATTTCTCCCAACAGCAATAACAACGATTTTCTCATCGTATGCCGTTTGATGTTTCACATTTCCGTATAAACTAAATTAATGGCTATTTTTCCTTTGCACACGGCCCATAGCGGCCGTTATTACACCAGCTATGCCGTCTGCTTCCTATAATTTGGACCCCATGCCTTTGTCGTCTGCTGCGAATTCAATTCCTGTGATATAAAAGTCACGTGATCACACCGTGGACACGCTGTTTATGATTGGCTGAAATATATGGCTGTGAAAGAAGAAATGGGGCTTATGCTGTTGCTACCCGTGCATAACCAGATCAACCTGTACATCTGCACACTCTTTCTTATGAAATCAGTTAGATATATTAATAAATAGTATATTCAATACAAACCAGTGTTAAATGATATGTATTGCATAATCACAGCATAATACAGTGATGCTGCACTTGCCACCTACAGTGGGGTCAGCGTGTAAGTGCACACACGAACGAACACGACAGGTTGGTTCGCTACCCACCCAAAGTGTATGTTGTTACCACTCAGTTGAACCGTCTCGCCGAGACGGTTCAACTGAGTGGTAACAACATAAACTTTTGATGCGAAATGAGAAAAAATGCAGAAAGATATTTACATTTTTGTTTATACATGAAATACAGTGGGGTCAGCGTTCCAACCTGTCGTGTTCGTTCGTGTGTGCATTTACACGCTGACCCCACTGTAATGTTGTTTCTGTAACGTTTGGGTTCATCCATGAAACTGAACACAAGCTGGTAACCAAAAGAGGAAGCGAAAAGCATTAACTAACAGGAAGTAAATGAAGTTCGAATCCAGATGGGTTATATATGGTAACTATGGTAACACGAGACATCATAGAATTGCAATATCGCCGGGTGCTGCATTTTGTACTTTCGGACATAAGCGTAATTTCATAAAATATCTTTACAAAATTTACAATATTTTCCGTAAATGGCGTCACAAGTTGACACATTTTCAGAGTACATGCATTTTACATGTAGGCTGGGATTTTTTAGCAACATTTGACTTATTTATGAAAAATATTGTAAAAGTTGCTAAAAAATCCCAGCCTACATGTAAAATGCATGTACTCTGAAAATGTGTCAACTTGTGACGCCATTTACGGAAAATATTGTAAATTTTGTAAAGATATTTTATGAAATTACACTTATGTCCGAAAGAACAAAATCACATGGCGTGTCTCATATGTGTTATGATTATGTTACCTCAATTTAACAATTCGTTCCCTTGAATTAACAATTCGTTCCCACGATATAACAATTCATTCCCTCGAATTAACAATTCATTCCCACGAAATGACAATTCGTTCCCACTATATAACAATTCGTTCCCACGAATTAACAATTCGTTCCCGTGGGAACGAATTGTTATTTCGTGGGAACGAATTGTTAAATTGAGGGAACGAATTGTTAATTCGTGGGAACGAATTGTTACATTGAGGGAACGAATTGTTATTTCGTGGGAACGAATTAATAAAAAAAGGAATTCTACGTCCCCTGTGGGGCTCCATAGATAATCAACAACACAACGCATGCGCATGCATATCCTTCTATAAGACAACCATCATCTAATTTACAAAGATATAGCCCAGTCATCGCACTCTGTTGTTTTGGTTGTAGAGCTTGGCAAATAATTCTGTAAAAATAACTTGTACTATAACTTGATAGAGGAAAGACCGGCAATCTTTTTTTTTAAAACCGTTGTACTTTAATCCATTTCCCATGGCATTGTAAAATGCATATTAAAATACTTTCAATTCCACTAGATACAACTCCAAGATCCAAACGAGCAATCAGATCAAGATTCACGATGTTCGTTTGTATTCCGCAGAAATGCCATTTCTTCACAAATGTAATAGCCCAAAATAGCACGGACGAGTAAATTTCAGACAATTAAGGGTGAACCGAAAGGTCATGCTCCGAAACCAATTTACGTCAATCGCGCTTCCATCGGCGCTATTTCCTGACCGCAGGATGTGCTCGATTTCTCTCCATCAGAGTATTGTCCGGAATTCCACGCGCCAACCAAGTGAGTGATGTGTCTGTAATTGGTAAACAGACGTGAAGTATTAGTTCCCACCGCTGGACAGCATGGCCACGCCAGTGTAAAATGTTTCACGTAGAAATAGGCGACGGATTCATGACCATTTCCCATTTAGCTACATGCAGAAGAAACTGCATACTAAATTAGCGCCGGTTGCTGTACGACAATGCGTTTATGTGATAGCTCTATGTAGAACTGAGTGACATTTCGTTAGGAAATCGTTGCATCTTTCGACGTGAAACATTTTACGCCGGTGCTGAGTGAGCACCAGTGAATATGTACCGTGACACCCAAGCAATAGCACAAACAACATAAAAGAGCACGCGTTCAAATGCCGAGAAGTGGGTGTAAGTCTGACTTCATGTTAATTAAGACTATTTGTTGGTGTTCCATCTACACGGATAGTTGCTTAATGTGGTGATAGGGGCGCAATATTAACAGAGCCCGTGACAGAAAAGAACAAGTGCAAGACAATCGCAGTTGCAATAAGTATATTTTCTGGTAGTAGTACTCGGTGATTATTATGGATCTCTTGACCTTTTCTTGCAATTTTACTACACGTAGACACGACACTATATCGACGTAGTACAGACGCGAATGAAAATTCAAAGTTCAGTCAATTCACATCCATTATACGCGTATGGATAAGCGCATTCTGGTATTGTGGATGCATTTATAGAAAGTTCATCGTTAACCGCCGGAAGCGGTGGTTCGTCCCGGAAGTTACAGCCATTTAATGAGAGTAATCTGAATTCGTGAAGGAGTAATTTCGATGATACAGTACACACCCGGTGTCTTACATCTTGACAATATTTAGAATGTACTCCAATATCATGCTTGATGCCAAGCAGTTTGATTGGCCGAGCATGTGCTGTATGCGCATGCTCAGCCAATTAAATTGCTTGCTTTGCCAGAGTACGCATTGCGCCTAAAACAAATCAACAAATAAATTGAATGTACTAACAAAATATCACGTTTTCAATAAATGTAATGTCCTGGAATAACACGTTTGATATCAAGCTATTTGGTTGGCTGGGCATACACTGTACGCTTAGGCTCGGTCAATGACAATGATTGATTTGGTCGCAGTTTACGCATTCAGTTGTGCCCTTCTAATCGACAAATAAAGTGTTCAATATGAAATGAAAAGTGTTTTTGCAGTAAGCCTATTGGACCCATACACATGTACGACATATACAGAAGTATTAATATGTAAATTTAGTTTTTGATTTTTGGTAAATAACTTCAAAATAATCCAACCTATAAGGGATTAGAATGTGCCCATTTCACCAAATGTACGATGCGGTGGCACGTTTGTCTATTTTAGAGAAAATCAGATACGCGACAGTTTTCCTAGTTTACACTCCAGAGCTGATAATTACGGAGCCCTGCAGGGGACATGGATGTTTTTTGTTAATTCGTTCCCACGAAATAGCAATTCGTTACCTCAATTTAACAATTCGTTCCCTTGAATTAACAATTCGTTCCCACGATATAACAATTCATTCCCTCGAATTAACAATTCGTTCCCACGAAATGACAATTCGTTCCCACTATATAACAATTCGTTCCCACGAATTAACAATTCGTTCCGTGGGAACGAATTGTTAAATTGAGGGAACGAATTGTTAATTCGTGGGAACGAATTGTTACATTGAGGGAGCGAATTGGTATTCCGTGGGAACGAATTAATAAAAAAAGGAATTCTACGTCCCCTGTGGGGCTCCGTAGATAATCAACAACACAACGCAGTACATGCGCATGCATATCCTTCTATAAGACAACCATCATCTAATTTACAAAGATATAGCCCAGTGTTCTCTTGTAGAGGAAAGCGAAAACGTGGCGAGTTTCTTAGAGTAGGTGATAATGGAGAACTAAGAGTTCAATATGCTTCGACGGTCTACATTGTACCAATTTACATGGCATTAATGGCGTCATCGCACTCTGTTGTTTTGGTTGTAGAGCTTGGCAAAGAATTCTGTAAAAATAACTTGTACTATAACTTGATCGAGGAAAGACCGGCAATCTTTTTTTTTAAATGCATATTAAAATACTTTCAATTCCACTAGATACAACTCCAAGATCCAAACAAGCAATCAGATCAAGATTCACGATGTTCGTTTGTATTCCGCAGAAATGCCATTTCCTCACAAATGGAATAGCCCAAAATAGCACGGACGAGTAAATTTCAGACAATTAAGGGTGATCCGAAAGGTCATGCTCCGAAACCAATTTACGTCAATCGCGCTTCCATCGGCGCTATTTCCTGACCGCAGGATGTGCTCGATTTCTCTCCATCAGAGTATTGTCCGGAATTCCACGCGCCAACCAAGTGAGTGATGTGTCTGTAATTGGTAAACAGACGTGAAGTATTAGTTCCCACCGCTGGACAGCATGGCCATTTGCCGCCAGCACTGTCGATATAAATCTCTTTAATCAAACATTTCCCGGCAATAAGTATGTCGCGTCCCCCCATTGATTGTTTATTGGAACTCATATTTGGCTGTGACTGGAGAAATGGGGCTTATGGGTTTTGAGACCAGTGTAGATCCAGATCATCCTGTGCATCCGCACAGTCTGATCAGGATCTGCAATGTTCGCCATTCCATCATTGAAACGCCCAGTATCTTCTAACAAGCAACATAGCTAGTTATGAGGCAGCAAGATTGTGCTATTTAACTAGGAGATACACTGGTAACAAGTCGCATAAGCCCCATATCTCCAGTCACAGCTACATATCTCCAGTCATATATCCAGTCACAGCTACATATCTACAGTCACAGCTACATATCTCCAGTCACAGCTACATATTTGACTGTGCCTTATGGAAAAGGACATGCCATTTGTGGCCAGTCTAGCTCCTGATATGTGACTGGAGAAGCGGAGATTGCGATATTTGTGTTCATACGTCCTACGATATCCATATCTGTCACTAAACAAATTGGGATTCTGGCATTTGCGATACATATCTCTCTCCAGTCACGGATAGGGAGGGACAGCCCGGATTTGACCCTGATTCCACAAACGAACGATTGTCTATCGTTTACACATCATTTTCGTTTTCTTTTTAATTAGAAAACAATGTTTTCCTTCGTTTTAACGGGTCCACAAACGAAAACATCAGTTTCTAATTAAATACAAAGAAAGCGATGGCAACGATGTGCAAACGACATGCGTTGTATAAGACGACATGATATGCGTTGAAAGAAACTATAGGCGTTTAAATAGTTGAGAGTCGGATATTTAAACGAACATAACGTTGTCGCCTACAAATAAACGAAACGACATTCGTTCATATGCATATATCGTTGTACAAAACGATCGTTTTCACTTATATTTCCATTCGTTTTCATTTGTTTTGTTTTGTGAACATTCAACAACTCGCTGTAAATTGGTCACAACTGCCATAGCCATGTTTCTTAATTGGAAGCCTGCTATGGATATGTCAACGAGACTATATATGCTTGTATTGTCACATGGATATAATCCCGACACATATTTAGAAGAAGATATACGATAGTTCATATACTTGGTATCAGATTAAGAAGTACCATGGCCATTGTTATGTCTACATACAATCACAGACGTTTCGGCGAGTCTCGGAATTCCTATCTAGTTTATCAGGCTCGGCTCGGAAACGGTAGGAATTAGGCGGGCCTCGGAATTCCTACACGTTTCCTAGCCTTGCCTGACGAACTTGATATCCATAGACACTAGTCTGGTATTCTCCATGTAATATGTTAATGAGTAACTGTCTGCAGAAAAAAAAACATTTATTCACAATAAAAATAACTACTTCCATGACGTTAGAATTGGCGGGATTTGTTTGGTGTGACGTCACACCTACAAATCCCGCCAATTATAACGCCGATAATGTTCGGAAGTGTTCTAAGGAAAGATACCAATGAGTTAAATGTAAATGCTTTGATTTAACGACGGCACTGGCTCGATGACCTTGCATGTCGGGACCGACTATTTAAGTCCCCATCCGATAGGACTAGGCTAGCACGAAGTTATCTTGCCCAAGGACACGCTGAATCGGCCATTCGGAGCGGGTCGAGGTTGGGGTCTCCTGATCCGCAGTCCGACGCTCTACCTACTGAGCTAATCCGGCCACCTATACCAATGAGTTCAATTTCAGTAACTTATTTATAAGGCTGGTCAAGTGTCACGTGACAACATCTCTGGGGGCCAGTCGGCCAACAAAGGATTACTGCCCAATATAATAGGCTAATCTTGTCATAGCTCCCTGGGGAACTGGCGAATATACAACATACTTCTAATCTAAATGTTGGAAGTCGGCCAAAAGGCGCCAACCGTAGACTTGTTAATCAAAGACAAATCACCCGACCTACTGCCTGTTCCACGGTTTGCTGCCGACGAACTTTTGGCCATTAAACACATTAATTCTACAAATAAGTATATGTAAGTACCTTCTCATCAAAAAAAAAAAGTCACCCTCCCCATTTTTTTTATTTGATGAAATTCTATCAAATATTGATTTTATTGCGGAAAAAACTATTTTCCTATGGGAATTTAACATGGAGCAAAATGTAGCTGGGGTGTGACGGTGAAGGTCGAAAAACGAAATATTTTGGACATGGATTCCGAGACCTGCAGATTGGAAATGATTTTACTAAGAAAACAAGTTACATTTTGAAAATCGGTCCACAAATTCCATTTTTTAAGAAATCTATTTTTAGTCCCCATGTTAAATTCCCATTGTAAAATTATTTTTCGCAATAAAATTAATATTTAAAGGAATTTCATCAAATACATGTTTAGTGGAGTGTTTCATTTTTGTTATTGATGAAAACGTACATACATTTAAATATTTATTTTATACTTAATGTGTTTAGTAGCCAACAGTTCGTGGGTAACTATATACATGTATGTGGTTATGACTGGAGAACTGTGTCTTATGGGTTTTGCGACCAATGTAGATCCATATCAGCCTGTGCATCCGCTATATACAAGTTCTCTGAACAGGAACTGACAATTCTACCTTTCTAGCGGGACCAAATGAGTGAATCTGAAATCATTTGTCACGTGCTGGATGACGTAATATCCTACTATCGAAATAGAAAGTGAACTAAGGTAGACAATATAATATCTTCGCAATACAAATGTAGTTAGTTTTGTATTTCAAATTTCGAATCGAAACACTATCATAATATGTTGGGGTTTGTCCATGTGTGTCACCTGATATAGGTACATGTACAGTGAAACCTCTCAAAACGGAACACCCTGTAAATCGCTGTGTTGGTACTCTTCGTATGTTTCTTTGTCACTTATCTCCGATGGTAATGCCCGTTCGTGATCGCAAAGCATGAACACGTATCTTGGGGTAGTCATATGCCTGATTTACAGTGGAACCTCTCCAAACCGGACACCCCGTGGACCTCCTAGGTGTCCGGCTTAGAGAGGTTCCACTTTACTACAAATGGGTGTAAATATTTGGGAATTATTAACAACTGTGGGACAATGTATGCCATGAACCGGAACACCGGCAATTTATAAACATTACTCAAAGATAGCAATTCTCTACGGACCTTCATTATTTGTGGCTGTGACTGGAGAAATGGGGCTAATTGGTTTTGCGACCAGTGTACTGTTCGCCATTCCATCGATGAAGCACCCTTCATGCTTGTAACAATAAATATACGATCACAGATCGTTATCAAGCTACATGAGTGTGACATTTGATCCGGAGCTACACTGGTCAATTGAAGAACGTCCCACAAGTCACATGTCTCCAGTCACCACCGCATTTGAACAGCGTTCCTGTGATTTATAACCAATCGGAGAACTTTGTGGTCGCATTTGCGACAAAACTGGCGTGGCTGCGTGCTCATACGGTTTGACAAATGTTCCATAAGCCAGCGGGCCGGCGGAGCTGCATAAAGAACGATGGCATTGATTTAATGCAGTTCGTCGGAGAATAAAAACGGACCTTACGGTACGTGGCGATTGTAGATCCTGAATGTTCCGCAAATATTGGTTGTAAACGTAGTAACATGTTTTATTTCTGTCTATCGAGACACTATAGTTTTTTTTTGTAAAATGTACATTGTATTGTTATTTTACCAATACAACGTTGACAATACAATTATACACCGCTTGCTTGCTATTATTCAGCCTGATATACTCGCTCTGTGCAAATAACTTATATTTTCTTTTGAGAATGTCATGCTGGTGTCTGTTGATATCAAGTTTATCAGGCAAGGCTAGGAAACATATCAAGTTTATCAGGCAAGGCTAGGAAACATATCAAGTTTATCAGACAATGATAGGAAACGCATAAGAATTCCGAGGCTCGCCGAGGAATTCCTATCGTTTCCGAGCCGAGCCTGATAAACTTGATAGGCTATCAACACACACTAGGCTGGTATTATATGTATCAGGTAACTTTAATGCTAGCCGATGATCAAATATAAAATAGTTATCGTTGCCGTCTTGTTTACGTTGCATCATTACACTGGCGTCATTCGGTAAGGTCATGTGACGCCGTTCGACTAATGACTAATGCCAATGCCCGATACGACATTATGGTATCAGTAGTGGGCCAATAAAAAGGTCGTTAGCTGATAAAAACGGACCTCACGATATATGTGACGATTGTAGATCTCGAACGCCGCGCAAATGTCCGGAAATACGTTGGTCGTACACTTGGTAAAGGGCTGTGCGTCAGTCGGCTGAGTCACTCCATTACGAAGTCCCGCAGAGGACATGGAATTTTTTTTATTGATTCTTTCCCACGAAATAACAATTCGTTCCCTCAATTTAACAATTCGTTCCTTCGAATTAACAATTCGTTCCCACGATATAACAATTCGTTCCCTCGAATTAACAATTCGTTCCCACGAAATGACAATTCGTTCCCTCAATTTAACAATTCGTTCCCTCGAATTAACAATTCGTTCCCACGATATAACAATTCGTTCCCACGATATAACAATTTGTTCCCGTGGGAACGAATTGTTATTTCGTAGGAACGAATGTTAAATTGAGGAAACGAATTGTTAAATCGTGGGAACGAATTGTTAATTCGTGGGAACGAATTTTTAAATTTAGGGAACGAATTGTTATTTCATGGGAACGAATTAATAAAAAAACTAATTCAACGTCCGCTGTGGCGCTCCGTACTCCATAGATTGTTTAAAGGCATTGTTATTTTACCAAGACAACGATGCTAATAAAAGCATTCTGGCATTGTTTGTTATTCAGCCGAATAGACACGTTCTGGACATATACATTTATCAGGCAACACCATTTGCATTTACCGAATACGTACTGACTGATAACAAAGTATCGCATCCTGCATTGACTTGATACGTAACGAATATCTGGGATACAATGAATGCAAAACTGAAGTTCCATTGGTCGAATTGGTCACATGACGTTACCCAACGACGGGTTATTTTAAATGGCACCACGCCATGTTTGTACAGTTCTTATCATAAAACGTTACCTGATACATATAATACCAGTCTAGTGTCTGTTGATATCAAGTTTATCAGACTCGACTCGGAAACGCATACGCTCTAACAAAGGACTCTAACCTGGTATTCTCTATTTATAAATAGAATACCAGCCTTGTGTCTGTTGATATTAAGTTTATCATACTCGACTTGGAAACGGTAGGAATTCCTCGGCGGGCCTCGGAATTCCTACGCGTTTCCTAGCATTGTCTGATGAACTTGACTTCAAAGGACACTAACCTAGTATTCTCTATTTATAAATAGAGTACCAAGGTAGTGCCGAAGACCCTCGGAATTCCCACGCGTTTCCTAGCATTGTCTGATAAATATTATATAAACAGCAATAGCTTGATACTCTCTATATACAAACTGTTTGGTTTGTGAGATAGGTAATAACGTAGAAAAAAATAAACCTGAAACCTGATTTTGTACCTTCGGACATCTGCGTAATTTCATGAAATACGTTTTCAAAATTTACAATATTTTCCGTAAATGGCGTCACAAGTTGACACAATTTTCAGAGTACCTGTGGAATATAATTCCGCAAGTACTCTGAATATTTTGTCATCAAATTTTTGACTTTATTCATGAAAATATAGTAAGGTACAAAATCACATGGCGTGTCTCATTAATGAAACAATTGCATGCTTGACTTTCTGTCCTGATCGTGTTTTTTTTTGTCCACACTTTCGGGCCATGTCGATTTCCAAACATACGGAAATTAACTCTGACGGACAACGAATAGAGTATGCAGTTCATTGTAGCCTATAACATGTTTAGCCGTGACATTTAATAAATCTCGGCGGTTTGTAATTGCATATGGGGATGTATTGGTATATAATCCAATATGGACACCATGCTGACACGGTGTCCGATTGAACGTGTCGGTCTAAGATCGGAGTGGTCGTACCAAATACAGCCAATGACACCTCATGAATAATCAGGTATGTGCATATTCATTCATTCATTTCATTCATTCATTCATTCATTCTTCATTCATTCATTCATTCGGCTTATAATTAAGGGTGGGAATTGGCTCGTAGACATATACGTCCAGAAAGGCCGAATTTTGAAGTGTTCTATGTGATATATGTTGGTGCAAGGCGGACAGATGTGTATAATTGTGTGCGGAAATGGGACACTGCTTAGGTCCAATACGGTTCTGTAAATCCGCGCACTGTCCAGGTGCACGGGATGCGGGAAGAAGAGTGGATAGAACCTGACACCGGTGACGCAGAACAAAACGGGCCCCATGTAGCTGGCGGCACTCGACACGCAAGTTGGTGCCATATAGTCGGTAAAAACACGTGCTATTTTCGTCCACAGACTTGCCACATCCAGACAGCTCCAAGGCAAGCCGGGGCTAGAAGCAGGTAAGGGCAGGCAGAAAATTCGGATGAGCTAACTTGCTGTTTTGGTTAGACTTATATATGGCTTACTTTCATAAGAAAGTGTGATAACTGAGTTGCCTGGACATCCTGGCCTAACGTGGCAGGGACTTGAACACCTCGGCTCCCCGTAGTGTCCACGTACCCCCATGTGTTAACACGTCGCCTGTCCCACTGGTGCGAACTGGCCGCAGTACGACTACACACCAGATATATATATCTCGCCCATGCGCATATTCAATCCAGAACCCAATAATGGCCGTGGGATACACCCATATAGGTCAATCCGCCCGGCTTGTCCGCTATATCGGCAGCCAGGCAGAGCCAAACGGGTGTCACCACAAACCAGTCCGAGTCACAGAATGGCTACACGCATCGGTTGTGTTCTATAAGTGGCAGTCGGATTCACCAAGTAGTCAACTGTCCTACAGTGAGGCCAGGCAGATCCACAAGGTGCCACAATCAACCACCCAGAACAGTGAGATATGAATAATAAGGACAAAAAATGCCCTAGCAACTAGTCTAAATGAGCTCAATTCCAGCCGAAAATCGCCCACCGCAAGCCCACCCCAGCCCACCCCAGCCCGACCTACCTTTTCGCAAATCCAGAAGTAACAATCCAGTGAATAAGAATAAACACAATGGAAATATAAGTTAATTTCCAACAGTTAAAATGGCCGCCGCCGGTAACCTTGAGATAATTACCGGCCGATAAAAACACGACCTGATGGACTCTATATGTGCATATTCACCGCCTCATGCATATTAATGATGTACATTCATCGTGAAGGCGTCTCCTGATTGGTTGGTGACGAAATCGTCTACTGTTCATAATCTGGGTGTGCGATCAAGTGGTTTCGGACCGGCGTGAATCGGACGTCATATTTTCAGACGCATTTACAGCAGATTTCCTTTAATATGTTTTTAACGAAATTAGTGGTTTTCATGAAACATAGCGAAATCGGTTATCGTCAATGAAAATAAAAGTCTAGAGCGCGTAGGAAATAAACAGTACACAATTCCTCATACAAGTTATACAGTATAAATGACAGACGATAATAAGTTGCTGGAGGTCAATCGATGAGTCCAAATATAGGTATACCAGGTGTATTATCACATTATAGCCTCGTTTTCGTGCATAATAACTACATTATAAAGTGCACGTACATGCATGTAAATATAATAGTGTATCTTGGTGCGGCAAATATACGTGTAGTGTGGCTCAGTGGTATCGAAGCGGGAGAACATCCATACGTTTGCAGAACATTTGTTCATTTTATCTGGTCGTGAGTTCGAACCTCACAAAATGCATTACTTTTCATTTGTCGATATCATTCTGTTCTTTTTATGACTGCTTGCAGGAGAAGGGAATAAGTGAAACGGCGAGGGTTATCACTCTTACTGTATGACCTCATTGTGACATAATCGGCGATAACATACGATTGTACATTTACACATACATTTGTTACCTGAAATTTTAAAGTGACATAAAGGTCCATAGGGCCGTGTGTTTTCGTAAATATTATAGTGTATATATTCCCTGTTTCGTTTAACACATGTCACTATAATAAACAGATTACTTACTTTAATACTTACTCCCAGATTATTCATGTAGACACATATGAAATGTGCATAGTTATTAGTTTTCTTCCAAGTGAGACTAACGTTCTACATGTAATCTATCTCATGCTTATTTAATGTAATTTGTAAGAGCAACACACATAAAAAAAGAAATATACAATAAAATATAAACAAATGAAAATACTATGTGTATGAAAAACTAAGATTCGAACTCACTACCTACGGCATTGATATCCGTCACTCTAACCCCTCGACTACATAGGACTTGATAACAAATCTCAAAATCAATATTTAAAAGGAATACTGGCACGGGTATATTTACCTGTCTCACATATTATGTGTTTTGTTTATGACCTGTTTGTTTGTAAACAAGTAGCAAGTTGTCGTCTGCGGACTATACGTTACCGTAAAAGAAAAACGTTCAGAGCTTCCATAAAACACATAAGTCATCGTCTTTGGTGCGCTATATATCATAAAAATCCGTCCGTTCGTTAGGAAGACATTAATGAAAGTCTACTGTGGAAATGACGTTACATATATGCTAGAACATTCATCCTGATATAGACACACTAGTGTTTGTTAGAAGGCTGTGTGATCTCCAAAGTGTCGTTAATGCCACACTTTATTCACTCAGTCACAAACGTGACACGTGAGGTGATAAGTTACGAAGATGGACACTATAGAACCCCCTACTGTTCACCCTCCCCTAGTGTAACCCCGGTTACACTAGGGGAGGGTGAACAGTAGGGGTTTCTATGGTGCCCATCTACACTAGGGGAGGGTGAACAGTAGGGGTTTCTATGGTGCCCATCTACACTAGGGGATGGTGAACAGTAGTGGTTTCTATGGTGCCCATCTACACTAGGGGAGGGTGAACAGTAGGGGTTTCTATGGTGCTCATCTACACTAGGGGAGGGTGAACAGTAGGGGTTTATATGGTGCCCATCTACACTAGGGGAGGATGAACAGTAGGGGTTTCTATGGTGCTCATCTACATTAGGGGAGGGTGAACAGTAGGGGTTTCAATGGTGCCCATCTACACTAGGGGAGGGTGAACAGTAGGGGTTTCTATGGTGCCCATCTACACTAGGGGAGGGTGAACAGTAGGGGTTTCTATACTGCTCATCTACACTAGGGGATGGTGAACAGTAGGACGGTCTACGGGCACACAACGTTTGATCAGTAAAGAAAAATGTTTGTATGTGTTTTAAATGCTTTCCTGTTACAGCCTATTTTACGTAGTCTCATTTGTGTTACTCTAAACCATACAGTGTCAATGCCCCACACATCTTATAAGAGACGGGTGTCCCTAACATAATTTGGCCTGGCTGGCGGAGGTATTTGATGAAGCCGGTTGGATGCGTAGTCTGACGTCTATCAATATACAGCAGATTGTCCGGTAATACCAGGGGACACAAATCGAGTTAGCCCGAGGAATTACAATCAAATGTGCCTTCAAATTCAATCCTGTTGCGTAATACGTTGTGTTATTTGAGTATTAAAAGATGTATCAGCGTATCAGGCTAATATTTAGACACCCGATTGTAAAACGAATGTATAATGAAATCAACAGTTTTCGACATTTCCTCAAATCATAATCGAAGACCAATATAGTTGATATAGTATAATTGAAAACAGCAACGTAGTCAATACAACATTATTCCCCGTGGTTCAAGCGTATATTCATGAAATCAAATATTTCTCACAATTCAACATATGTGACTATGTCTGGAATATTCTTAAACATTCTTAACACACCAGTGGGTGGTTGGTCGGGCGAACGCGACGGCGTAAATTAACCCTTTGAACCCGAAATTCCGCTATAGCGGTTTATGCAAAAAGTGCAGATCCAGATGAGCCGGCTCGTAACGAGCCGTCTCATCAGGATCTGCACTTTTTTAAAGTAATTTTAATATTTCTTCGATCAAAAACACCCCCTTTTCATAAATGGACGAATCTGAAAATAATTTTGTGACCATTGGATTGGTCGGAACATTAGCATATCACAGTCCATTCCAGTTCCTTAGGGTTGAAAGGGTTAACGGTGGGGGTTCCGCTTTATAGAAATCACGATTTGCTGGTTTGGCCCTCAGGTACGTGTGTTCTTTTTGGCGCTTTTGTTACATGGGAGTTTAATTGGTGTATTGCCCATTATAAACGTAGTAAGCTTATTACTGATTCTGCTGCTTTTGGGAGGGGGCCATGTGTTTCTAGTGTGGCGAGAACCTGGCACCAGATCAGGATTATTCTGATGTCAGGACTGAATATATAGTACATTGTATTTTATTGTAAATATTCAGTTCTGCACATGTACTTTTACAGGTAATAGTACTAAACCCATTGACCCGGCCTTAAATGACCTTAGCTGTTGATAGGCCGTTAATCACCAACAAACAAACAAACAAACAAACTTAACACACCAAGCACAGTATTAGGTCTCGTAAACCCAAGATGGACCACCCAACTACGTAGTCTACATGACTGCTACAGAATTACACTTCTGTCTCTTCCTTTCCTACTTATCATCTTTGTTATATTAATCACTTGTAAATACATTTACTTTATCATGCCATACGTGGAAATGCGGCCATTCCATATCACATTACATCATGGTGTTTACCACTGGTCGCTTTGTTTCTACAATGCAACGGTATACATGATGGGAGATGACCACAAGTTATGCTTTAACCATTTCACCCCGAAGTATTTGGAATGGATTTTGATTTGATATGTTAATTTTGCAACCAATACAATCGTCACAAAATGGTTTTCAGACTAGCCCATTTATGAAAAGAGTTCTTTTTTTTTTTGTTCTCAAAAACATGAAAATTACTTTCAAAAAGTGCGGATCCTGATGAGACGGCTCGTTACTATGGAAGGTAATATCCACCATATGTATATGTGACTTGATGCTTGCGTGCTGATGACATTACAACTTATATTCATGTTTTCATTCGAAATTTGTATTTATTACATTTGAAATCTGCTTGTTGTAATTGTATTTGTCTTTCTTACATGTCCATTCTGCTGATTGCTTTGTTCATTCGTCTTATTTACATTACAATTATTGATACGTCCTTATTCGTGTCCCTGTTTTATTGCACTAAGCATTTGCAATGGAAAGTATGAACAAAGCACTTACTAATAGCACTTTGAATAAGGCCGAAAGCAGTAAGGACAAAGCCGCAGGAAGTAAGCATCAAGCTACAGTCCGAAAGCGGAAAGCCGCAAGCAGAAAGCATCAAGCTACAAGCAGAATGATGCAAGCAATATATGGGTTAGTAGTGCGTCATTATGACGTCAGATGGCACTGCTGTCCACTCAAGTAATTCTCCCTCTAATAAATTATAGTCCGACATCTGATTGGCTGTTCAAGTCACACCTCCAATGCCGGTGCTGATGTAAGATTTCACCCACAAATTATCACAGTATAGGTTAGAAGACACCAAATAGTTTTACTATATACTTTAACCGAATCCCATCCAATAAGGACAGTCTCTCCTACTTTCACTATTCGTATGGATGTTGTGGGACCTACGTGTACATGACATGCAGCCGGCCTGTACTGGTTCTGCATGAATTAAACAATAGGTTCACTTACTCCTAAGAAAGAAAAATCCAACCTCGTCATGTCCCCCAATATTGTTTACATTTTGTATTGGCCGCGGAAACTTTGTTTACATCACATGACCAACACCCCCACATGTACCTCAAGTGAAACTTGGTAGTAATGGATCAAGATTTGCAACCAAACTGTGTCAACTAAATTGCATACGTATGTATGGTGTTTTACTTACTAATGTGTTTTATACATACATGTATCCTCATAATTAAATTACATATGTACGTAATTGAAAACAATCACATTTTTATAGTACGTTACACATATGGTAACTTGCACAGGTTGACTGTCAAACTGGCCCGTTACCGATGCAAACCAATAACAGTCAGGGATCAGACTAAGGGATCAGACTAAGGTGGCCAACCACCATTGATTTTCCCTAAAACACTAACCCGTTACCACACATTTTGCTATTCTCTGCTACTTTAATTTTTCTTATGGATGTTGTGGGACCTATTTTCCAATATCATGCACTTATTCTGCTCTGGATCTTGACTAATTAAAATATAGATTTAATTATTGTTGAAGCTGGGGTCCCATCTAGTAGGTACACATTTTTTTCTTTATGGAAATTAAATAATTGTATAATTGCAACTAGTCCACCACTTTTAAAAAATACGAGTGCCAGCTACTCAGATATAAGTAATCTTTAATGTACTCATAGAGACTCGCGGTGGTATCAATCTAGTTCATTATGCAAATGATGCAGTATTTTTAAATTATTTATATCAACTAAATGCTGATAACTATTTTTATCGACATACCGTAAAGTATGATATTGCACATCAAAAAATAAATAAATGGAATAAATAGTTGCTTCCGTTATCATTTTAAGGAAACACGGTTATCGCCCCTGATATCAAACTGACATTTCGCTTTTGATATAAAAAGTATAATAATGTCAATTAGTACGTCTGGTAATGGTAAATCAATGTTCATTTTGCCAGAAAAATGTCAGATTGAAAGAATAAAGAAAAACATGTAATGTCTCCCTATATTATATTATAGCACTCTATTATAGCATGTAGCTCACTCTAGGTTTAAGGTTAGAGAAATTGACACCAGTTTCAGCATATTTGAAGCATTTAAAAGAAAACACTGAGCCTGTTCGATGCAATAATCAATAATGGAACTCCGGATGTCACTACCAATGAAGCATCAAGCTACTTAGAATGTAATCAACACAAATGCATTGAAACAGTACGAATGAATAAAGCATCAAGCCACATACATATAAATGTAATAAGACGGACTGAACTTAGAATGTCATCAGCCAGCAAGCATTAAGCCACATATAATTGTAATAAGACGGATAGAACTTATCTGGATCTGCACTGTTTGCATAAACCGCTATGGCGGACTGTCGGGTTCAAAGGGTTAAATCCCATTACTTATACGCATACACTTAATATATATCTAATGTAACCTATTGTTGAAAATATAATGCTTAAAGTAATGTACTATGTTGGCAGAGGAGTTACTTGCCATATTTGTTGAGTTCAGTTAAGGACTGACTTTATAGAATATCACCTTTTGTTTCAAATGTAGTAGCATCATACATGTGACTGAATATCGATATAAAGTATATCTTAGTGTATATTATACAGAGCATTAAGTTGTCATCTCCGCTATTTTAGTTTGTACTTGCTATCTGACGGTTTCACCGCTTGGAGCGTTTGACACGTACAGCAAATAATATGCCAGAACATATAATAATAGTTGATGCAATACGTCCCGGATATATTTGACGACAGCGTCCTATATATATTATTTCAATAGACTACAAAAACAGCTAGATATTTGAGCGTTTCTACCATCACTAACAAAATATACAATGGACACTTTTTCAATGTGTACATTTGTTAAACTGATGCACTGTCTATTATTAGAAGTACATCTGCCACAAGAAAAAAGCCTTATTAACTTTCATAGTAGGTGAGTAGACAATAGTGACAATACACTCAGATAATTGCTTAAACGTCACTGGATCCTATACAGTATGTATGGAATGCATGTATATATTTACTGCACTGTGTATACAGTATGTATGGAATGCATGTATATATTTACCGCACTGTGTATTCAGTATGTATGGAATGCATGTATATATTTACTGCACTGTGTATACAGTATGTATGGAATGCATGTATATATTTACTGCACTGTGTATACAGTATGTATGGAATGCATGTATATATTTACTGCACGGTGTATACAGTATGTATGGAATGCATGTATATATTTACTGCACTGTGTATACAGTATGTATGGAATTCATGTATATATGACTGCACTGTGTATACAGTATGTATGGAATGCATGTATATATGTACTGCACTGTGTATACAGTATGTATGGAATGCATGTATATATTTACTGCACTGTGTATACAGTATGTATGGAATGCATGTATATATTTACTGCACTATAGGAATGAATGGCCTTTCTGTGGAAATTTATCGGGGTATAAACTTGGAAAAGTCGCGGGAATACTGGACGAAGGCCGGAAGGCCTCGTCCAGTATTCCCGCGACTTTTCCAAGTTTATATCCCCGATAAATTCCACAAAAAGGCCATTTATTCCTTATAATTCCAGCATTTGAAATAAATTCATCAAGAAAATAATTTTAACTGCGCCTCACAGTTACGGAAAGTAGTTCGGCGTGGGAGATTACTGGGATATCAATTTTGGACAGTGACTTGCTACGGGCCAATCAAATGTTAGGGAATTGTGTAAATATTTTTGTGCTGCAATTATTGTGTATTGTTCTTACTGTTACACAGCCGTTACTGATTTCTCAAACATTTTAACAAAGGGTCAACAAACCCTTCTGATATCATACTTCGTATATACAGTTGATGAAAACAACGCATAGCTTGCTGTTCTCTGATGTCTTCGGAACTTGTATTCATGTGTCTGTCATATTTTCAGTGGTATGTTTCAAACGCCATAAGAGGTAACACTGGCCGATGGCTTGTACACACTAAGATGGCCGACATGACAACTCCATGCACCGTGTATAATATAGTAAGAAGAGAATGTTCATGTATAGACTATTCATATATCCCATCACATCTACGAAGTCCTTAAAACCAAAATCTTCCACGGAAGGAGGTGTTAAGAATATCGCGTCAAAACCATGATTTGGTTTATCTTCTCGTTTCGATTCGGCATATGGTGATCATTACACTACCGCCTGTGCTAATATTGCCAATATTTGTCAATTTAGTTACATCTATTGAAAAACACTTAATTAGTGTGCTTGATATCAAGCAGTTTGATTGGCTGAGCCTGGGCTCCTTGAATTCGTGATGAGTGCTCTTCTAAGTTTACTTTGGACGCCACCAATTATTTTAAAATTATTTTTAAAAATTCAGCCTCTTTCATGGGTTCAATGGCCGGGTATGGAAGGTCTTCGAGCCAATTCCTACCCTTAAATATAAGATAGACTAGACCAGGCTGAGCGAGCATTGACATCGTCTTGTATTGTTGTTTACGTTTGGACATTACTATCGATTATCTGATTATCGATGTGCCAGTATCGGCGGGATTCTGTAGTGGCCGATACGCGGACTATTAATTACTCATCTAGTCTACCAGAATGGTTTTATTGACGCCATTAAACGTGTACAAACGTGTGGCGTTTTGAATGGACTTTCTGTATACAGAAATTAACTGACATGAGATTAATTGCCTAGCAGACCCATGTTGTTCATTGAGTTCTGAGCCGGCGAAATAAAACTGTAGATATAATGTATATTTGTGGCTGTGAGGAATGAGGCTTATGGGTTTCTCGACCAGTGTAGATCCAGATCAGCCTGTGCAGCCTGTGATCAGGATCTGCACTGTTCGAAATTCATTTATGAAACACCCGTGATGTTTCTAACAAACAACATATATCGTTATCAGGCTACTTACATGCGTGTGATATTTGATCTGGAGTTGCACTGGTCACAAACTCCATAAGCCCCATTTCGGCAGCCGCCGCGACATTTTTCGGCGATTATCACGATCACGATTGACTTGTGACTTCTGTCGTTTTTGCGAAGAATCGATTTCCGTGTCTCTGACACGGAAATCGATTCTTCGCAAAAACGACTTGTAATTTTGAACGTAGGTCGCACCAGGATAATTTTCAATGCTGATAGAGGATTGCTGTCTGTTTCACGTTTTGCTGCCGACGAACTTTTGGGCATTAAACACATTAAATTGTAAAATTGTTTAAATGTAAGTACTTTTTCATCAATGACAAAAAAGTCACCCTCCCCAAAACAATTTATTTGATGAAACTCCATGTAATATTGATTTTATTGCGAAAAATAATTCAAATATTCATTTTATTGCGAAAAAGCGATTTTGGGGAATTTAACTTCTTTTGTTTTCTTAGCTACATCATTTTCAAGCTATCTAGCGAGGTTTCAGAGTCAATTTACAAAGTTTTCGTTTTTCGTCTCTTCTTGCAGCTGCTTCAGCTTCTTTTGCCCCATGTTAAATTCCCATAGGAAAATATTTTTTTCGGAATAAAATCAATATTTGATGGAATTTCATCAAATAACAAAAATTGGGAGGGTGACTTTTTGTTATTGACACAAAAGTACATTAATGTGTTTAATAGCCAAAAGTTCGTCGGCAAAACGTGGAACAGGCAGTAGTTGCTGGCAGCAAACCCCGCACCGTCCGTGACATTCGATAACATCATGTGACCCCGTTCGACCAATGAAACGTCGGTTTTCAATTCATTGGAACCCGGATATTCGTACCAGGTCAATGCCTGATGCGACCGTGATGATCATGTTATCAGTAGACAGTACGTATTCGACCAATACAAATCTCGTCACCCGATAACTAGAGAATAACAGTCTAGTAGCTAGGTATTCCTACCGTTTCTGAGCCTGATAAACTTGATAACAGTCACTAGGCTGGCATTCTACTCATCAGGGGCCCGTTTCACTAAACTTCCTACGACTAAAATGTTCGTAAGTGCAAAATTATGATAGTCTGTAAATTTCACATTAACAATGTTTTCTTGTAAATAATTATTGGATTTACATTTATTGAGTATAGGCTGCATATGCAGCCTATGCTCAATAAATGTAAATCCATTAATTGAATTTGCAGACGATTCTAAATGTGCGCTTACGAACATTTTAGTGATAAGAAGTTTAGTGAAACGGCCCCCAGGTAACGTTGTATGTTGTTGCGGAATACGTTGCGTAATTACAGTGGCGTTATTCGGTAACGTCATGTGACGCCGTTCGACCAACGGGACGTCAGTTTTCAATTCGCTGTCACCCGGATATTTTTCTATCAGTCTGCCAATACCAAACCCGTTACCTAATAAAACTGTATAATTGTTGTGTACCCAGAATGAGATTGTTTTTCCCTCTTGCTCCGAAAGTGATAAAGTCATAAATTCTGACACTTCGCTATCTTTATTTGACACGGAATATTAATTTTATTGCCTACATCTTTCAGGCAACGCTGATTTTTTATTGCCTGAAAATGGCATTGGACGTCTTATAGGTCTCATAAATATGGTATCAAAGTTGGAAAATCACAAGTAACTTCTCTTAGTACAACATCTGAGGCATCATCAACGTTAGAATTACTGATTGTGTCGGTTTGGCGTTATGTTGCTTAGTCGAAACTAAGCAACGTGACGTCAAACTGGCGAATTTAGCCAATTCTAACGTCAACGATAACCTTGGAGATTGTTATAAGGGAAATTACTCGTGCTTTTCCACGTTCGATAACTTATAATTTATAACACTGGTTTTACAGTACAGTGGCAATACATTGCGTAAGAGCAACACAGCGTTTCTAAATATACGGGCGATAATTATAAGTAAAGGTCAGGTTTAAATAATTAAATACCTTTGCGCTTTTAATGCGGAAACGGAAACTCATTATGTTGTCGACACATTTTACCAGACTTCAGACCCGCCACGAGGAACGGGGGCTTGCTGATCTATATTGCCAGCATACATGCACCATATATACAATGAAACATCGCTAAACCGGGCACGCTGTGGGATCCCCAGGGTGTCCGGCTTAGAGAGGGTTCACTGTAAATCAGGCATTTGATCATTCCGAGCCATAGTTGTGTGTTATGCGATCACGCAGAAACAGTGTCATCTGAGATAAATGACCAAGAAATCCATCAAAAATAAGATCACAGGTGTTATGTTTATTGTAGTCCGGTTTAGAGAGATTCCACTGTAGGTGAAAATAAACAGTCTTTCTGAAGCTCGTGCTACACAACCACCGGCGCTAAACTTTGACTGTCAATATTTGTCATATTTTTTGTTTCAAATTATTTGAATATTGTGCTTGAAATGAAGCAGCTTGATGGACTGAGACTGAGTTGTGCTACAGCTCAGGCTCAGCCAATCAAGCTGCTTGATTGATTGTTGAGATTACCAATATATGTTCAGAAACGTTGCCATCTGAGCAAGATTAACGCAGGCAGTTGTGTACCACGGAAGCTTCATTCACACTATGTGGTTAAACTTTCCAAGTATATAGAGAGTTTTGTGGTTTTTCCCGCACATGAGTTTTCAAAGAAAATCAAAACTGTTTATGCCCCACAGCTTGTAAACGTATTTAAATGCACTGGCTTCCATTAGTGCATATCAAGTGATGAAACTGGGGCCCGTTACTATAGGAATGAATGGCCTTTTTGTGGAATTTATCGGGGTATAAACTTGGAAAAGTCGCGGGAATACTGGACGAAGGCCGGAAGGCCTCGTTCAGTATTCACGCGACTTTTCCAAGTTTATATCCCCGATAAATTCCACAAAAAGGCCATTCATTCCTTATAATTCCAGCATTTTAAATAAATTCATCAAGAAAATGTGTTTATTTTCCGTTTTCTTAAGAATTATTTTAACTGCGCCTCACGGTTACGGTAAGTAGTTCGGTGTGGGAGTTTACTGGGATATAAATTTTGGACAGAGACTTGCTACGGGCCAATCAAATGTTAGGGAATTGTGTAAATATTTTTATGCTGGAATTATTAAACTTTGTAAGACTATAAGAAGTTCGTAGGTGATAAATTAAATTTTAGAATAACATTTACACTGACAGCCGATGTTGGAAAATCTTTCGTGGATGTGTTCACGTGTAATGGTGTGTGCATGTGTTCACGTGTAATGGTGTGTGCATGTGTTCACGTGTAATGGTGTGTGCATGTGTTCACGTGTAATGGTGCGTGGATGTGTTCACGTGTAATGGTGCGTGGATGTGTTCACGTGTAATGGTGTGTGGTTGATGTTCACGTGTGATGGTGTGTGCATGTGTTCACTAATGGTGTGTGGATGTGCGTGAATGTGTGCGGGTGTAATGGTGCGTGGATGTGTTCACGTGTAATGGTGCGTGGATGTGTTCACGTGTAATGGTGCGTGGATGTGTTCACGTGTAATGGTGCGTGGATGTGTTCACGTGTAATGGTGCGTGGATGTGTTCACGTGTAATGGTGTGTGCATGTGTTCACGTGTAATGGTGTGTGGATGTGTTCACGTGTAATGGTGCGTGGATGTGTTCACGTGTAATGGTGTGTGCATGTGTTCACGTGTAATGGTGTGTGCATGTGTTCACGTGTAATGGTGTGTGCATGTGTTCACGTGTAATGGTGTGTGCATGTGTTCACGTGTAATGGTGCGTGCATGTGTTCACGTGTAATGGTGTGTGCATGTGTTCACGTGTAATGTCATGTCACGTTAATGTGCGTGTGTTTTCACGTGTAATGGTGTGTGCATGTGTTCACGTGTAATGGTGCGTGCATGTGTTCACGTGTAATGGTGTGCATGTGTTCACGTGTAATGGTGCTGCATGTGTTCACGTGTAATGGTGTGTGCATGTGTTCACGTGTAATGGTGCGTGCATGTGTTCACGTGTAATGGTGTGTGCATGTGTTCACGTGTAATGGTGCGTGCATGTGTTCACGTGTAATGGTGTGTGCATGTGTTCACGTGTAATGGTGTGTGCATGTGTTCACGTGTAATGGTGTGTGCATGTGTTCGTAATGGTGTGTGCATGTGTCAGTGTAATGGTGTGTGCATGTGTTCACGTGTAATGGTGTGTGCATGTGTTCACGTGTAATGGTGCGTGCATGTGTTCACGTGTAATGGTGTGTGCATGTGTTCACGTGTAATGGTGCGTGCATGTGTTCACGTGTAATGGTGTGTGCATGTGTTCACGTGTAATGGTGTGTGCATGTGTTCACGTGTAATGGTGTGTGCATGTAGGTGCAAAATGGTAGCGTTAGTTAGCCATGTTAATGTGATATGCAAATTAAAGGTACACGCCAACTCAGTAGGCACAAACTGTTCTTTACAGGAATTAAATAAGTGTATAATTGTCACGGTCACTATTCCACCAGTTCCAAAAATTACGAGTGCCCACTGTACAGATATAATAAGTTAGTAATATTTATTTTATTGATATACTTGAAGTATAATCATCAAAAGCTAAATAGAGAGAATAAATAGTATTATTACCCAACCTCCTATATAAATTGTAGTTCATTAGTTTTGACTGTGTTCCTCATTGTTTTACATTCGGCCGCTTGACTATGAAACAGTTTCACGCGCAGGCAATAGTACTTTAATTTCTTCACCCTACTATTGACTGGTCATGTGACTTGCTTTGCCTCGGATCGAATCACATGATAAATCGAGCCAATGGAAACGCGTTTGAGCACGCGAATCGTCATTTCCGTTTCATGGAACGCGGACAGAAGTAAACATTGCGGCTTGTAGCGTTTTAGAACTCTGTTGGGTAATAAAACAACTATTTCATTGCCATTCGGGGAACAGTCAAAACTATTGCCCCGAGATGCTGTGGACGACCCGATAAACTATTGCCCGAGGCCGCCGCAGGCCTCGGGCAATAGTTCATCGGGTCGTCCACAGGCCTCGGGCAATAGTTCATCGGGTCGTCCACAGCATCTCGGGGCAATAGTTTTGACTGTTCCCCGAATGGCAATAAAATAGTTGTATAATGTCCGTTCAGGAAACACGGTTATCACCCATGATATATGTATGTTAAAGGTACATGCATCATATGGGACATTCTTTTGGCAAAATAAACGTTCATTCACCATTACCCCATGTATTGATTGACAGTATTATACATTTTATATCAGAAGTAAATTTCCACACAGATATCAGGGGCGATAACCGTGTTTCCTTGAAATGTTAACGGACATTACTATTTATTCTCTGTATTTATATTTCGATGTGCAATGATCATACTTTATAATCATACTTTATAATATTATTTTTTCAGGTGACGCATTAGTATAAATAATTAAAAAATATCACGCCTCATTTGCATATGAAAATAGCCTGATACCACCGCGCGTCACTATCAAAAAAATAAATATTACTAGACCTGGTGGAATAGTGACACAATTATACACTTATTTAATTCCTATAAAGAACAATTTGTGCCTACTAAGTGGGTATGTACCTTTAAATTTCCATAGGAAAATCTTTTTTTCGCAATAAAATCAATATTTGATGGAATTTTATCAAATAAAAAGAATTTGGAGAGGTTGACTGTTTTGTTATTGATGAACAAGTACTTACATTTAAATTTATTTTTTAATTTAATGTGTTTAATAGCCAAAAAGTTCGTCGGCAGCAAAACGTGGAACAGACAGAAGTTGATATTGCCAACTGATGCTTAGTAACGGTAACAGATGTGCAAGATTAACGCAGGTGGTGGTGTATTAACCGGCAGACGATAGCATGTCCTTACCCGGGGTATCTGCACTTTATCGCATAAAGATTTATCCATCCGTTGTTGAAATATGTAAGAAAATGTAGCTGTAAACGGCTCTAAAAAGCAGGTGCGCGTGACGTACTACAGTCTAACCTCTCTAAACCGGACACCAAGAAAACACATATGATCTTATTTTTGGTGAATTGCTTTGTCATTTATCTCAGGTGATAGTATCTGTTCGTGATCGCAGAGCACACAACTATGGCGCAGACTGATAACATACCTGATTTACAGTGAAACCTCTATAAGCCGGACGCCCTGGGGACCTCCCATGGTGTCCGGTTTAGAGGGGTTTCATTGTATACCCGTCGTGTTTTCAAAAGCATAAAATGAACAAATATTTGAACAGAATGCCGTCAAAGTGTATTATAGCTAGTTGACGGGAAGACGTAGTAACGAAAGACGACTAATTTGAATTCGGAAGCGGTATATGTCGCGAGTTCCGTTCTAGCCGGCAGACAGAAACGGATCGAAATTATTTATTAAGATATGATGCGACAGATAACCTTATTTAAGTCGGTGGCTCATAGCATCCGGCGTCTGGATCCCACGTTATACACGGGAGACGGGTTTCAGATATGCATAGAAAGTGTCGAAACGAAAATAAAAGAATGTTGTTAGGTTTGCATCGTATTGTTCTGAATCCATTAAGTCCCGATGAGTAACCGAACCCAATCTGGATTTGTTAAGACGTATACAAAATAAATTATATTGACAAAATAGCTAGCGTTTGGATTGATTGATTGATTGGTGTTTAACTGCCAATCAACAGCTAAGGTCATTTAAGGCCGGGCCAACGGGTTCGATCCCGTATTTAACCTGTTGCATTGGGGGGGGGGGGGGGTGGGGGTGGGTGGGGAATCCCAAAATCAGAACTGAATATTTACATTGAAAAAAAAATATATTCAGCCCTGAAATTAGAATAACCTGATCTGGTGCCCTCATATAAGGGGTATGCATAACCAGATTCAATTCTCGCATACAAGAATGCCAAAGACGTACATGAAGGTCAAACCAGGTCTTCGGTTGGGATTCCGGTAAGAATGAATCCCGATCATTGGAATCTTAGTTTCCCTATTGCTATTGGTCGTTAATAATTTGAATACGTGGATATACTAATACTGGTCGTCTTGTAGATGTGACTTACGGTAACAGAAATACAAGTACAGTGGAACCTCTCTAAACCGCACACCAAGAAAATACATATGGTCTTATTTTTGATGAGTTTCTTGGTCATTTATCTCAGATTTATCTCTGTTCCTGATCGCACAGCACACACCTATGTCTCAGAATGATCAAATGCCTGATTTACAGTGAAACCTCTCTAAGCCGAACACCCTGGGGACCTCTCAGGGTGTCCGGTTTAGAGAGGTTTCATTGTAGTAGGTAACGTTAACGCAAATCTCGGGCGGACGGACGAACAGGCGGACAGGGTGGCGACTATATATACCAATAATTCTTTTTCGGGGTACATAAACATAAATATTATTTTAAAGTCACTATTTTGATTAAATTTGCGACCACATGGTGTTTATCAATATATTTTGAATCATAACATCCGGTTTACTGTTACAATATGGACGTCACAAATAGGACTGCCAATACAGTTTCACACTATTTTGATAAAGACCATGCGGTCGAACGTTTAAAGGTACATGCACAAACTGTTTTTTATAGGAATTAAATAAGTGTATAATTGTGTCACTATTTCACAAGTTCTAAACATTACGAGTGCCCACTATGTCTCAGATTATGTCTCTGATATAAAGAACAGGTTGTGTCTACTGAGTGGACATGTACAAAGAGTGACATTAATATAGTGTGTATTGAATGTGCTTGCCTTCGGAGGTTATTGGAAATTACTATGAATATAAATATGTTTCACGAAGTGTGCTTAGACCGTAGTCACTCTGAGACCGCAATGCTCGGAAACGTCGTAACGTCAATTTCGTCATACAGTAGGGAGCTTAATACTGGTGTGTGACAGTTTTATGTCGCCAGACAATCCCCGTGGTCTAAATCCATCGTGTTTTAGACGTTTCTGCAATAAATGTCAGGGTTTCGGACAGACGTGGGCATTTCGTAGACATTGTCGTCTAGTATAATCGTTTACGAGGAGGAAATATCAGAAACGTTGACACTGCGGGATGTGTTATCCTTCATAGACTTCGATATATGCTAGATACAGTGGAACCTCTCTAAACCTAACACCAGAAAACATATGTGATCTTATTTTTGATGAGTTTCTTGGTCATTTATACCGTGGGATAATGCCTGTTCATGGTCGCATATTGCACACGACTATGATTCAGAATGATCAAATGTTTACAGTGAAACCTCTCTAAGCCCGAAACCCTCACAGGGCGTCCGATTTAGAGAGGTTTCACTGTATATGTTAGATAATACGGAATGACCGTGATGCATTTTACCGAAACTGTACACAGCTGATGGCATGATAGATAGCAATACTGATCCCGCTCTTAGTACGATCTCTGCTAGTCTGATCGCTGCTAGTCTGACCTCTGCTAGTCTAAGGTCTGCTAGTTTGCCATCTGCTGGGTCTGACCTCTGATAGTTTGACATCTGCTAAGCTGACCTCTGCTAATCTTACCTCTACTAGTCTGACATATGTTAGTCTGACCTCTGCTAGTCTGGGCTCTGCTAGTCTGCTAATCTGACTTATCCTAGTCACACCTATGCTAGTCTGCTAGTCTGCTAATCTGACTTCCCCTAATCTGACCTATGCTAGTCTGCAAGTCTGCAAGTCAGCAAGTCTGACCTCTACTAGTTTGACATATGTTAGTATGACCGCTGCTAGTCTGACCACTCCTAGTCTCACATATGCTAGTTTGCTAGTCTAACCATGACCTCTGCTAGTCTGACATTTACTAGTCTCACATATGCTAGTGTTGCTAGTCGGACCTTGACCTCTTCTAGTCTGACCTCTCCTAGTCTCACATATGCTAGTCTGCTAGTCTGACCTCTGCTCCTCTGCTAGTCTGACCTCTCCTCTCCTATGCTCACTTATGTTAGTTTGCTAGTCTGACCTCTCCTAGTGTCACATATGCTAGTTTGCTAGTCTGACCTTGACCTCTGCTAGTCTGACATCTCCTAGTCTCACATATTCTAGTTTGCTAGTCTGACATATACTAGTCTGACCTGACCTAGCCAGCCATTAATACGTATATCCCACACCCGACCTCTGTTAGTATGACCTCTGCTAGTCTGACATATCCTAGTCTCACCTATGCTAGTCAGCTATTCTGACCCCTGCTAGTCTGACCTCTGTTAGTCTGCTAGTCTGACCTCTCCTAGTCTCATCTGACCTAGTCTACCACAGCCATAAATACGTATATCCCACACTCGACCTCTGTTAGTATGACCTCTGCTAGTCTGACATCTCATAGTCTCACCTATGCTAGTCAGCTAGTCTGACCTGTGCTATTCTGACCTCTGTTAGTCTGCTAGTCTGACCTCTCCTAGTCTCATCTGACCTAGTCTACCACAGCCATAAATACGTATATCCCACACTCGACCTCTGCTAGTTTGACATCTGTTAGTATTACCTCTGCTAGTCTGACCTCTCCTAGTCTCACCTATGCTAGTCAGCTAGTCTGGCCTCTGCTATTCTGACCTCTGCTCCTCTGCTAGTCCGACTTATGCTAATCTGTCCTCTGCTAGTTTGACCTCTGTTAGTATGACCTCTGCCTGTATGACCTCTGCTAGTCTGCTAGTCTGACCTCTCCTAGTATTACCTATGCTAGTTTGCTAGTATGACCTCTACTAGTCTGACCTGACCTAGTCTACCACAGCCATAAATACGTATATCCCACACTCGACCTCTGCTAGTTTGACCTCTGTTAGTATGACCCCTGCTAGTCTGACCTCTGCTAGTCTGCTAGTCTGACCTCTCCTAGTCTCATCTGACCTAATCTACCACAGACGTGTATCCCCCACTCGACCTCTGCTAGTTTGACCTCTGTTAGTATGACCTCTGCTAGTCTGACCTCTCCTATTCTCACCTATGCTAATCTGCTAGTCTGACATCTGCCTCTGCTAGTCTGACCTGACCTAGTCTAACACAGCCATAAATATGTATATCCCACACTCGAGACTCATTCACAGACGAAACAATTTACAAGGGTACAAATCTGTCATTTTCCAGGAGGCGGAAGAAAATAGGAAAGAAATAGAGGGTCATTAACTAAAGGCCATTCCACACTAATGTAATTGAATTAGGTATTTAAGTGGAAACCGTCAGTTTATGGTTACGAGGAGAGCGTATATTATTTAAGAATGTCTAGCCGTATTGTATACAATATAGTACCTCGTCAGTTGTGCGTTGGCACGCATTTTATGTAATAATGATGTATTTAATGCTAAAGTTCGTAAGCCGGAATGCAGTTAGCAGTGAATCCTTTCTAAACCGGACACCCTGGGAGGTCCCCAGGTGTCCAGTTTGTTTAGAAAGGATTCACTAAAGATTAGGGGCAAATACGCAATTCCATGAAGTTGTTTGTCAGTGTGAATGTGTGTTTATCATTGGCCCGTTTCACTAAATTGTGTAGATTTAACAATTCGTTCCCACGAAATAACAATTCGTTCCCACGGGAACGAATTGTTAATTCGTGGGAACGAATTGTTATATCGTGGACTAAGAAGTTCGTAAATCTAAAACAAAAACACCCGTCATACTTCTAACACGCAACATAGATCTTTTTCGGGCTACACGCGTCTGCTATTTAATTAGGAGCTACACTGGTCACAACTTCCATAAGACCCATTCCTCCAATCACAGCCACAAATGAGACACGCCATGTGATTTTGTACTTTCGGACATCTGCGTCATTTCATTACTTACCTAATAAAGTGTGTATTAGCAAAATGCTTACTGTCTGTTCCACGTTATTCTGCCAAAAATATTTTGGCTATTAAACACATTAAATCTAAAAGACAATTTAAATGTAAGTACTTTTTCACCAATAACAAAAATGTCGCCCTCCCTAAAAAATCTGTGTTTGATGAAATTCCATCAAATGTTGATTTTATAGCGAAAAACAAATTCCTATGGGAATTTAACATGGGCGGAAAAGAGGTGTATGAGTTGGATGAGGAGTAAAACAACGAAAACATTTGGAAATTGACTCTGAGACCGGGTTAGATAGCTTGCAAATGATGTAACTAAGAAAACAAAAATTAGATTTTGAAAATCGGTCCACAAATGGAAAATTACTTCAAAAACATATATGTTTAGCCCCCGTGTTAAATAGTTTTTTTCGCAATAAATCAATAAAATCAATATTTGACGAAATTTCATCAAATAAAAGTTTTTGGGGAGGGTGATTATGAAAAGTACTTACATTTAAATATTTCTTGGATTTAATGTGTTTAATGGCCAAAAGTTCGTCGGCAGCAAAATGTGGAACAGACAGTAGGTCACTTCTCCACTAAGTAGAAAGTAAACACAGAAGGCTTCAAACGCACATTTGGAAAGACTACTCCGTCATAACGCTTATGTAGTGCAGTGTAATGAAATGCAATTAGAGTTATGTACTCAGAAATAATTGTACCTGTAGTCTATATTGTGAGCAAAATATGACCAACAGAAAGACTATTGCCTGTAGTCGTCTGACAGTTAGCCACGTCATATCAATGGATAGCTTAACCCTTACAATGCTGAATTAATTTGTGTCGTCTGCTGAATATTTTTATTTTTCTATTTTTCTCATCAAAAACTTGGTTTGGCAGCACTTTAGAATCATTTACAATGGAAATGATTCTAAAATTCTGCCAAACCATGTTTTTACTGAGAGACAAGACAAAATATGAATCAGCAAAAGACTATTTTCGGTTCCCGCATTCTAAGGATTAAATCCGCATACGATGGCTATGTCGTATGGAACGCCAAATCTACATAAACTCAAATATATATTGCTAGCAACAAATATTTGGAGCTAGCTATAAATATTTGGAGAGCTCTCGAAATCATTTGGAGAGCTCTCGAAATCAATTAATGATATCTCGAAATCATTTGGAGAGCTCTCGAAATCATTTGGAGCGAGCAATATAACATTTGATTTGGAGAGCTATCTAAATCATTTGGAGATATCTCTAAATCATTTGGAGAGCTCTCGAAATCATTTGGAGAGCTCTCGAAATCAATTAATGATATCTCGAAATCATTTAGAGAGCTCTCGAAATCATTTGTAGCGAGCATTATATAACTTTGATTTGAAGAGCTCTCTAAATCATTTGGAGCTATCTCTAAATCATTTGGAGAGCTCTCGAAATCATTTGGAGAGCTCTCGAAATCAATTAATGATATCTCGAAATCATTTAGAGAGCTCTCGAAATCATTTGTAGCGAGCATTATATAACTTGATTTGGAGAGCTCTCGAAATCATTTGGAGCTATCTCTAAATCATTTGGAGAGCTCTCGAAATCATTTGGAGAGCTCTCGAATTCATTTGGAGATATCTCAAATTGATTTAGAGAGGGCATTATAAACTTGATTTTATGCTAGCTCCAAATATCCACGTGGTAACTGGAGGAAAAAAACAATACGCGCTCCCTTCCCGCGCTTTTAAAATCTCTGTACGCATGTGCACCGAGCCTATTAAAAACTTCGTAACCTTCAATATGGAGTATATGGATGGAGTAAAAAAACATTGTTTAGCTTATTTCTTTTTCATTTATTGATGCTTTTAGGCATATTTAATTTATTTATAGACCTCGGTCCGTTACTTCAACCTGTGCTGTAAACATGCTCGACATATGTGTATTCACTATTACACGTGTGACAGGCGACTTCCGGTCTAGGTAAAGTCGCACTAAATTTGGGATGGCACGATTTACCCAAATCTACCCAAATCTTCATGTAATTACTATATTTGTTAATAAATAAAGCTATGCACATTAGAATAATGATGTTTGGACTGTACTTACATAATATATGTCATTACTTTGCTTATACCAGGGCCTTTTTTTAATGTTTTGATGCAAAATGGAAATATTTGTACATGAAATAAAGGGAGAATACCGCGATTCACTTATGCTAGTAAGCAAAGGAATATAATGCACTTTATAATGGCTAAATGGGAATGATGATTTTTAATTGAAATACTCATAAAACAGTAGAACCTCTCTAATGTTGACATCCAAGGAGACAGTGTGTGAAAACTGTTATGTCAACTAGTATAATTATATATTTATATACGGTAGTAATATATAATTTAAATATATAAACTACCAATATTTTAAAACTAATACTGCATTAATATGTATATGTGGCTGTGACTGGATAAATGGGGCTTATCGAAATTGTGACCAGTGTAGGTTCCGATTAAATAGATCCTTCTGTAGCCTGGTAACGACCTACATTGCTTGTTCGAAGCATGACTGGGGGTTTCATTTATGGAATGACGAATGTTGCAGATGCTGATCAGACTGTGGAGGCACATGCTGATCTGGATCTACACTGGTCGCAAAACCCATAAACCACATTTCTCCAGTCACAACCACATTATGTGCGATATGCAATCATGGTCGATGATAACTTAAAGTTAGACAACTGAGACATAATTAATGAGTCTCGGTAGTCTCCGTTTATAATAATGCTATATTAATTTTTTTCCCGCAGAAATAGTTGCTTTATTCTTCCTATGTTTCGGTCAAAATGTGGTTATTGTATGATATACTAATGATATATTGTAGAAAAAGTATATAATATAATCATAAATGTTATTTTTAATGAAGATTTTGGTATATTTGGGTAAATCGTGCTGCGTAATTCAATGCGTAATTCAATAATTCAGGGAGACATCGTTTTCATAGTTTCAAGCGATTTAATGCTAGCTCCAAATAATATATATATTGCTAGCTCGAAATGAATTAGAGATAGCTCGAAATGATTTCGAGAGCTCTCCAAATGATTTCGAGAGCTCTCAAAATGATTTAGAGATAGCTCCCAATGATTTCGAGAGCTCTCCAAATCAAAGTTATATAATGCTCGCTACAAATGATTTCGAGAGCTCTCTAAATGATTTCGAGATATCATTAATTGATTTCGAGAGCTCTCCAAATGATTTCGAGAGCTCTCCAAATGATTTCGAGATAGCTCCAAATGATTTAGAGAGCTCTCCAAATCAAGTTATATAATACTCGCTACAAATTATTTCGAGAGCTCTCTAAATGATTTCGAGATATCATTAATTGATTTCGAGAGCTCTCCAAATGATTTCGAGAGCTCTCCAAATGATTTAGAGATAGCTCCAAATGATTTCGAGAGCTCTCCAAATCAAAGTTATATAATGCTCGCTGCAAATGATTTCGAGAGCTCTAAATGATTTCGAGATATCATTAATTGATTTCGAGAGCTCTCCAAATGATTTCGAGATATCATTAATTGATTTCGAGAGCTCTCCAAATGATTTCGAGAGCTCTCCAAATATTTATTGCTAGCTCCAAATATTTGTTGCTAGCAATATAAATTTGAGTTTATGTAGATTTGGCGTTCCATAATGTCGACATGTGTGTAGTGCGTAATGCATACGTGTTTGCCATGTGTCGACACTGCTGCTGTAGATGCACGTGACCGACGTACTATACTAGCTATGTGTGCGCATGTGATGTTATGTCGCACGCACGCGATAGCTATATGGTCACATGTGCATGTATTGTGCACGAGATACATGTCGTACGTACCCGACAGTTGTGTCGTACGCCTGCGATACCTACGACATTAATTTAAACAATATTTATTTCAATACATGTATACATGGACGAACTTGTGAATAAGGATTAGAAAACAAGCTCAATGTAGGCTTATGTGAATTCTTCTCCTTAAGTAAGTCATCAGTAATGTGGCAGGAATACATATAGTGTATACATAGGCAAGTTTGGTTACTTAATGAATTAGAACAAATGTTTGACTCAGGCATGCATCTCGAACCTACGACATTCGCACACGATGGTTGAGTCGTGTGCACCTGGTAGTTATAGACGCTTCGGTACACATATCGTATTCACTTACGGATCTTGTGACACCGGTAACACTTTTGTACCGTCACACCGAATATATATATCTACATCTCGACAGATGACACCGCCTCCCGCCGATGGGACGCATCATCGCCAACTCAGCCAGACGAACGTTATTAGACTTTCATCACTGGCGTCCCAGGGGCCCGGATGAAGGGAATTACGGCATTCTGGTATATTTGCTCGATGTCTATACGGCATTGATTAGCGACGTCGCGGAGTAATTACTGACAAAACCCCGCGCCAGCGTCCTGTCTGTTTGTCACATACATTTTGCGATATACAAACAAGGGCGACATTTTTCTCACGCTCGACACACAGGCGAACGATCTGTAGTCAAAGGCACTTGTGGTATGAACGAGAAAAGCCTCTCTAAATCATACCCAATTTTACTCGGATATTAACTATTTAGAAGGTAGGACACTCGCCATAAGTTCAACCAACGGAAATCGTGTATTTACCTTGGGCCCGGCTCGCTAATTTAGTAATTGTCACGCGCGAGAAGGCCGGGATCAGCAGATTTAGTAATTGTAACGCGCGTTAATACAATTACTGCATTAGAGAGCCAGGCCCAAGGTACACTAGTACCACTTCCGTTGGTTGAAAAGATGGTGAGTGTCATACCTTCTAGATTTTTAATATCAGAGTAAAATTGGGTATGATTTAAAGAGCGTATTGTCGTTTATACCATAAAGTGCCTGTGTCTATAGTATGTGTATTGATTAGTATTTGCCTTGGGAGCGTTTTGTAAACGTTTTTCACGAAATTACGCAGAAGTCCGAAAGTACAAAATCTCATGGCGTGTCTGATATGTGGCTGTAATTGGAAAAAAAGTGGTTTATGGGATGTGTCACCAGTGTAGCTCCTGATCACACAGCAGTACACTCCTGCAGCCATATAACGATATATATTGATTGTTACAAGCATGACGGGTGTTTCATTGATGGAATGACGAACTGTGCAGATCCTGATCAGACTGTGCGCACGCACAGGCTGACCCAGAAATACACTGGTCGCAGAGCCCATAAGCCCCATTTCTCCAGTCACAGCCACATATGATTTTGAGAAACCAGGAAATAAAAACAATGAAATACAAAAATAGCTCATCAAATGTAAAAATGAAAAACGTCGCTAAAATCAAATATTAGAATATCGCTTTGCAGTGAAAATGTGAATTTTAAAAGAATACACAAGTTGCCTGGAATTCAAGTATGGAAATGAACAGTACGAGAGAAATTGAGCGAACTTCATCTATCTTAAAGATCTATCATACTTCACTGCTTATTTTTCTACAAATAAATGAAGAACTAAAGACACTTTAGTCGACATTCTATTTGCTGTTGTCCTATTTGCACCGGTGTATGATACACGTCATGTGGGTTTGTACCTAAGAATCTGTACGATTTTTCATAAACAAATATTTACAGAAACTATGATTATGTTCTGTAAATGGCGTCGAAAGTTGACGAAGTATTCAGAGTAAATGCATTTGCTCTGAATATTTCGCCAACTTACGACGTCATTACCGGAAAATATAGATATAGTAATATTTTGTAAATAGTTTTCATGATAAATATTCGCACATCTACTTAGGTACAAAATCCTATGATTTGTCTCATGTAGTGAGTGCTATTAGGAATATTCCAAGTTCATTAGCACGTGGCCATAGCTATTGCCACACCTCCACGGGATTCGTCACACCTCGGCGGTGATCGTTGCTTCTCGGTGGAGAGCGGATCACGATGTGTTCACACCGAACGTGTCGCTGAACGGACAGGAACAGGGTTGGGGCATGAATAATGCACGGTCCCGTTTGGTGGGGTCACGTACACATGTAGTGGACAACTAATACACTCCCACTACCACGTGGACAACTAATACACTCCCACTACCACGTGGACAACTAATACACTCCCACTACCACGTGGACAACTAATACACTCCCACTACCACTCGTGTAGATCTGAGTACATAAATTTTACATTACATTACATTGCATTACAAAGGCGCTATGTCGGAGTAGTACTTCTAAATTTGTGTTTGAATAGTTCTGTGTGTACTTTCTACTTCGTGGAGAGTGTAATACACAATATAGTAGGTGAATTTATGATCATATTTTTGTTTCATATTGTAGACTGTTCTCTCAATGACAACAAATAGCAACGAATGAACGTCAATGCCTTGCAGATCATTGCAATATTTTAGTGCGCGAAATGGAAATGATGTTCAACAAATTTCTACCGTTGACTATGGTGTAGCGATATAGTGCAACCTATTCAAGGTGTATGATCACGTGGTACTAACAACAACAACAAGTACCGATTCAAAGTACGTATTATTGTATAGTGTCCTTATTACGTAACGGATTTTCATGAAATATGGCGCATCAAACGCGTCTTGTTAAGCTGCATTTGGTGGTCTGTATTTTCGCCCAAACGTCTCGTTTTTGCGAAGCAAAAACGACATAAGTCTGCCAAACTCCATAGACCACCAAATGCAGCTCATGAAGACGCGTTTGCTGCGCCATATTTCATCAAAATCCGTTGCATATTAAGGAAACTATCAAATAATACTAACTTTGGAGTGTGCGACGTTGTTGTTGGTGTAACGTGATCATGCACCTTCCTATTGTCTATATATAAAGCGGCAAACGTGCGGCTACCACTGATGCCGCCAACACTCAGCGCCGGCGTCAAACGTTTCACGTTGAACAATGCTTCGGTTTTCTGACGAGATGCCAATCAAATCTACTTGGAGTTATCGCATAAACACACATTCGTCTAGTAACCGGTCCGGTTATTAGACGAAACTGTGTGTACGCAGTATCTACTGCATGTAGCTAAATAGGAATATGTCAGGAATCCGGCGCATTTTTCTATGGAACGCCAAATCTACATAAACTCAAATATATATTGCTAGCTCTAAATATTTGGAGCTAGCAATACATATTTAGAGAGCTCTCGACATCATTTGGAGAGCTCTCGAAATCAATTAATGATATCTCGAAATCATTTGGAGAGCTCTCGAAATCATTTGGAGCGAGCAATATAACATTTGATTTGGAGAGCTCTCTAAATCATTTGGAGCTATCTCTAAATCATTTGGAGAGCTCTCGAAATCATTTGGAGAGCTCTCGAAATCAATTGATGATATCTCGAAATCATTTAGAGAGCTCTCGAAATCATTTGTAGCGAGCATTATATAACTTTGATTTGGAGAGCTCTCTAAATCATTTGGAGCTATCTCTAAATCATTTGGAGAGCTCTCGAAATCAATTAATGATATCTCGAAATCATTTAGAGAGCTATCGAAATCATTTGAAAATAGCCTGATACCACCGCGCGTCACTATCAGTAAAATAAATATGACTAATTCATTATATCTGTATAGCGGGCACTTGTAATTTTTAGAACTGGTGGAATAGTGACACAATTATACACTTATGTAATTCCTATAAAGAACAGTTTGTGCCTACCGCGTGTGCATGTACCTTTAACAAGGCGCGTTTGATGCGCCATATTTCATCAAAATCCGTTACGTAATAAGGACAATATAAAATAATACGTACTTTGAATCAGATGGATTCTGGAAGTGTAAGTACTTGTTGTTGTTGTTAGTACCACGTGATCATACACCTGGTATATAGAATAATTGACATTTGGCCCTATAGTAATCATTATCACATAACATTATTCCTATAGTTATCGTGATTGACAATACCATAACACGGGTGGATAACGCCTGGCAGAGATGGTAAGATGTTTAAAAAGTTCCTAAATATGTTTAAAGGTACATGCCCACTCAGTTAATAGGCACAAACTGTTCGCTGTAGGAATTAAATAGTAAGTGTATAATTGTGTCACTATTCCACCAGTTCTAAACATTACGAGTACAAATATAATCATTTAGTAATATGTATTTTACTGATAGTGACTCGCGGTGGTATCAGGCTATTTCATATGCAAATGAGGCACGCTCGTTTTTAATTAGTTATACAAATTAAATGCGTCACCTGAAAACATAATATTTTCGACAGATTATAAAGTATGATCATTGCACACCAAACAATAAATACAGAGAATAAATAGTAATGTCCGTTAACATTATAAGGAAACACGGTTATCGCCCCTGATATCAGTGAGGAGATTTACGTCTGATATAAAATGTATAATAATGTCAATCAGTACGTCGGGTAATGGTGAATTAATGTATATTTTGCCAGAAAATGTCATATCTACAGAATATACAAACTATCTGTCTCCCTATAGTATAACCTATTGAGTGGGAATGTACCTTTAAAATCCAGTAGAAAGTCCGAGTTGGTATTGTCAATAGGTGTTCAGAAACGTTGATAATCTGGCAAGATTAACACAGGCGGCTGTGTAGCCCGTAAAATACCGAATATTGCCAGAGTCCTGTAGCCGATTTCATCAACATTGCAAAGTTTACTTATCTAGCAAAGTATACTTTGAGGGAGAAATTTTCAATTTTAGGATAAATTCATTAATTTTTATTATACTGAATGTATTACATTATCACAGCCATTTTCGCTGTGATAATGTAATAAATTCAGTATAATAAATCTGCATACTTTTAATCATCAAATAATTGTATATGCAGTCGTTAGTTCTATATGAAATAATGCATTTCGGGAAAAATAAATGATTACTCCCTCAAAGTATACGTTGCTAGATAAGAATACTTTGCAATGTTGGTGAAATAGGCTACTGATTAAACGACCTTAATGCTATTTCAGCAAGTCTCAAATGCCAACGAAAATGAAGCGAAAAAAACACTGGACAAGAAATAAAAAAAATGCCATGATAACAAAAAAAACACCTCTCAATGCCTATTATTATGCCTTTAGAGGCGACTGTTTTCTTGGCAATTTGTATTACTCTGACTTTCTGCTTGTATTTAAAGATAATTAGGAAATAAATAACACTTCTACTATTCCAAGCCATGCGTTATTCACCTGTGTACCACTGTAGTCACGCTACAACCATAGCAACGGAATAAATAATTGTCTGAAATGAAAATACTTAACGACTAGTTTTTTTTATAAAAATAGTTTCAGAAGGCTCTTGCAAAAATGCGCTGATTGAGAAAAGTGAAACGTACGTACATGTACTTATGAAAAGAAAGAATTTTCCGCACATTTTATTTATTCATTTATTTTATTTATATTTAATTTTGTATTATTATTATTAACTATTGTTTTATAAACAAAATATTTTATTTTATTTTTATTTTTTCTAAATGTTTTTATTATTTATTTAATTATTTTTTATTATTATTATTTATTTATTATGATCGTACTGCACTAGTGATTAATCATCTCGGAGGCGCGATGACGATTATATAATATTTAACTCGCCAAGACAAAACGGGCCTTATTGTACTTTGAACCAGCGTAGCTCCTGATCAGATAGCGCACTCCTGCATTCTGATACACATCTGAATACACCGTTACACACATAGCAAATGTTTAACTAACGAACAGTGCAGGCCCTGATCAGACTGCGTGGACGTGCCACACAGTCTGATCAGGGCCTACACTATTCACAATATGTATATGCTGGGGTAAGATCAATAAACCCCATTTTGTCATGACGCGGCTATATGTTGGTACACGAAATACGCATTAAACCTAGACGACGGACGTGTTAAGAGTTGATCGCATCGTTAAAACATAAACAAGCAGTTTCCGGAGCGTACGAGTGCGCGTGGTAGGAGACAGTTACAACTGAACTGTTCCAACTAAATGGGACTTTATTGCTCTTGTGACCAGTGTAGAGCCTTACAAACTGGCTAACTGGCATCTGTACCGATTTATCAACATATTGAGATTGCAATGACACATATGTATTATTTTTCTGAACACAATTTTGATGAGTAATCAACCAGAAAGAAATTCGGGATTTGTTGAGAACAAAATATTATTGAAAAAATAATATTAGCCTAGAACGGCAATGGTGGCTGGTATTTTAATCTTAAGTTAAGTAAATATGGTCTGAAATTGAAACATTGGAATGTTAAACGTGGCATAGCCTGATGCTTTCGCAACAGAAAGCGGTTATGTATCGCAAAGTGTTTACTGGTACAGTTACAGGAGTTATAAATGTTCCACGCATCATCATTTTCTATCAGCCTATGAAAGTTTATAATGGGATACAACACAGATCCCGTGGAATATAATCAAATAAAATCGTGCAAATGCAGTCCGGGGATCGCACGAATCCATGATGCTACGCCATAAACTGATTGTTTTGTCTGTAACACAGAGCGACTTGTAAGTCGCCCTGCGTTATAGACAGAAAATTCGGGTTAGCTGCGCCAGTGCCCAGTGGTATAACACATCAATGGTATGTCTGTGCAGTCTGATGAGGATCTACGCTCATGGAATTTAAACAATAACGCCCAAATCCTGTAAAGCCCTGTAAATCCAGCCGTGTACTAATGCGCCTTTTATTATTTCCATAAAGTGGGCCATTTAAATTCTCATTGTCCTTTTAGACATCATATTGCTTCTCTGGATAATGTCACTTTTACAAGACATGAGAAAAAGAAATCCAATGTCCTTGCGATCAGTGTGGACAAAGATCTGATTTCAGTCTGAGCTGAGGCTACATTGTACACAAATCGGACAGCGAAACATTATACCGGTACATACATGTACTTCTAATAATCAGGGCCCGGTTGTTCAAAACACCAGTTAGCTTAACGGACTGTTAAATCCTTAACGGACTGTTAAATCCTTAACTGAATGGTTAAAATCTCTGTTAAACAGAGATTTTAACCATTCAGTTAAGGATTTAACAGTCCGTTAAGCTAACTGATGTTTTGAGCAACCGGGCCCAGTTTGACAACCACTAGCGGATCGAGAGCTACACTAGTCAAAATAACGATTATATCACAATGTGTCAAAGTGTGTTACTTTTTGCATCAGAATACAGAGTAATGCTTATGGGTTTTTCATAGAATATTGATGCGCAGAATGACGTGCGTTACTGGAATTAAATGTATGAATATGACAAATGAGTACGTAAAGTTCCGAGGTGGTGTATGGAGTGCAGAGGAATATACTTGCCACAGTCACACATGACAAGGATGGACTATGGATGGCCACGGATGGCCCCGGAGGGTCCGGGGTTCATCACCGGGATCGTCCGGGAAGCTGATCAAATATTTTGCGAGGAACACTGTGCCAATACGGTGAGACTACGGATAGCCAAGGTATGAATATGGATGACTACGGTGGTCCGGGGTAGACCGTAGTAGGTCCGTAGTATATCCGGGAAACGCGGATTCAACACGGTGTCAAGACGGTGCTCGAGGTGTCAGTACGGATGGTCAAGGTTCGTCCCGGACGGCCCCGGTGGCGCTACGGACGCACTACGGTGTTGTCACGGCCGTCCCGGTACGGTGTCGCTACGGACGCACTACGGTGTTGCCACAGTCGTCCCGGTATATTGTCGCTACGGACGCACTACGGTGTTGCCACGGTCGTCCCGGTACGGTGGCTCTACGGACGCGCTACGGTGTTGCCACAGTCGTCCCGGTACGGTGTCGCTACGAACGCACTACCGTGTTGCCACAGTCGTCCCGGTGCGGTGTAGCTACGGACGCACTACGGTGTTGCCACGGTCGTTCCGGTACGGTGGCTGTACGGACGCGCTACGGTGTTACCACAGTCGTCCCGGTACGGTGGCTCTACGGACGTACTACGGTGCTGCCACGGTCGTTCCGGTACAGTGGCTCTACGGACGCACTACGGTGATGCCACGGTCGTACCGGTACAGTGGCTCTACGGTCGCACTACGGTGTTGCCACGGTCGTACCGGTACAGTGGCTCTACGGACGCGCTACGGTGTTGCAACTGTCGTCCCGGTACAGTGGCTCTACGGACGCGCTACGGTATTGCCACTGTCGTACCGGTACAGTGGCTCTACGGACGCGCTACGGTGTTGCAACTGTCGTACCGGTACAATGACTCTACGGACGTACTACGGTGTTGCCACGGTCGTACCGGTACGACAGCTCTACGGACGTACTACGGTGATGCCACGGTCGTACCGGTACGGTGGCTCTACGGACGCGCTACGGTGTTCCAACTGTCGTCCCGGAACGGCGTCTCTTATCAATTTTGGTGAAATCGGCTACTGGCCTGTGAATGTGACTATAGTAAATGGGGCTTATGACAATTATGGCAAGTATATCTCCTGTAACCGATTTCATCAAAATTGCTAAGCATACTTATCTAGCAAAGTGTACTTTTAGGGAGTAATCATTTACATTTCCCGAAATGCATTATTTCATATAGAACTAATGACTACATATATTTGATGATTAAAATTAAGCAGAATTATTATACTGAATTTATTACATTATCACAGCCAACATGCCTGTGATAATGTAATACATTCAGTATAATAAAAATTAATAACTGTATACTTAAATAGAAAATTTCTCCCTCAAAGTGTACTTAGCGAGATAAGTATACTTTGCAAGTTTGGTGAAGTCGGCAACTGATCTGTGACCTAACCGGAACATTTGTAACAAGTCTAGCTGGACCGTGACTGGTGAAATTGGGCTATGCAATTTGCAGCAATTTTAGCTCCTGATCTATATGACTGTAACTATATGACAGGAAGACGATGGTCGCATGTGTCATATGCCCCAATTCTCCAGTCACAACCACACACATGATATATGTCATAGGCCCCATTTATCCAGTCACAGCCACATATGGTATTAAATGGAACATTCGATGGTCGCATGTGACATATGCCCGATTTCTCCAGTCACAGCCACATGTAGAAGCTATACTGGTCACGTATGTCATAAACCCCAATTCTCCAGTCACATCCACGTGCAGGAGCTAGACTGGTCACATATGCCATAAACCCCATTTCTCCAGTCACAGCCACGTGCAGGAGCTAGACTGGTCACATATGCAATGAACCCCATTTCTCCAGTCACACGAGCTAGACTGGTCACATGTGCCATAAACACCATTTATCCAGTCACAGCCACATTACAATGGTATTAAAATGGAAACATTCCAATTGGCAGGAAGGCGATCTGGTCCTGGGAAATGGAAGTGGGAGGCGCATTCGATCCGGAATTATATTGAGTCACCAGATGTCGACGCCAATTGGGACCGCTTGGTGAGAAAAGGGACCTTAAACCCTTTCAACACCACATGCCTGTATAGTGGTACTGGCAAAACGTGTAGATCCAGGTGAGCCGGCTCGTGACAAGCCGTCTCATCAGGATCTGCACTTTTTGCAAGTAGGTTTCATATCTTTTAGAACAAAAAATACCCCCTTTTCATAAATGGACTAGCCTGAAAACTCTTTTGTGATGGTTGGATTGTTTGCAAAATTAATATATCAAAATCCATTCCAGTTGCTTATGGGTGAAAGGGTTAATAGGGCGTATAGCGAAGATTTTTGAAGGTACCCAAACGAAAACGAATTGAAAAATTTCAGTATGCGCAAATGATGTTTTTGTTCACATACCAGACTTCCGACTATTTAAACGCCTGTCGTTTAACGCCTAACGAGGTGAGACCCCGGGAGACCCCGGGTTTGATTCCCACCAATTCGATTGCGAATGGCCGATTCAGCGTGTCCTTGGGCAAGACAACTTCGTGCTAGCCTAGTCCTATCGGATGGGGACTTCATCGAGCATTTACAATTTAACACCTGACGCATGTCGCCTGACGTTGCCCTCGGGAACTGTTTGAACTCCAAGGCCGTAGGCCGTAAGTACCACGTTTACCTACGGCTGGACATTGTCGAACATTAACATATATTATGCCATATTTACATGTACAAACATCTAACTCGAAATAGTGAAAAAAGGTCGACTATACCTAAGACATTCTGGACTGTTGCCCGCACAGCAAGTACTGTATTGAGGCCTAAGACATTCTGGACTGTTGCCCGCACAGCAAGTACTGTATTGAGGCCTAAGACATTATGGACTGTTGCCCGCACAGCAAGTACTGTATTGAGGCCTAAGCCGAACTGTATCAAATCACAGCCAATTGCATTTTCTAGTGTTTGTCTTTCATCGAAGCCGAAGGAAACGCATAGATAAATTTGTATTGCTTTGAAACTGTGCTATAAAACTTGACCGTCGTGGAATCGTGCCACTATGTAAACATGATCCGGCAGACGCATAGTATAGCATTAAAACGGCGCTACGATGCAGATTTTAGTTTCAGACGAAATACTACATTATTGACACTGTTATTTATTCCAGTGTTTAACACAGTAGTCTGTGATCCTTGTATTGACACGTGCCTTCAGATAGTGCACGTATTCCAGTGTTTAACAGTAGTCTGTGCTCCTTACACGTGCCTTCTGGATCAGTGCACGTATTCCAGAGTTTTGTTTAACTCGTAAGTCTTGGGTGATCCTTGTTAATTGACACGATGCCCTTCAGATAGTGTACGTATTCCAGTGTTTAACAGTAGTATGGTGCTCCCTTGTATTGACCAACGTGCCTCAGATAGTGCACGTATTCCCAGTGTTTAAAACAGTAGTACCCCCCCCCCTATGATCCTTTGTTATTGAACCACGTTGCCTTCAAGATAGTGCACGATTTTCCAGTTTTTGTTTAACAATAGTCTGTGAGTCCTTGTACTTGACACGACTGCCTTCTGAATATTGCACGTTTATTCCACAGTGTTTAACAGTTAGTATGTGATCCTTCGTAATTGACACGTTGCCTTCAGATTAGTGCAACGTATTCCCAGTGTTTAACAGTAGTATGTGATCCCTTGTATTGACACTGGCCTTCAGATAGTGCACGTATTCCAGTTGTTTAAACAGTAGTTATGTGCTCCTTGTATTGGAACACGTGCCTTACAGGATAGGGTGCACGTATTCCAGTGTTTAATTAACAGTAGTCGGTTGCTGGCGCTTGACACACGTGCCTTTCATATAGTTGCACGTATTCCAGTGTTTTAACAGTAGTCTATGGCTCCTTGTTTAATTGACCAAACGGACTGCCTTCAGATAGTGCACGTATTCCCAGTGTTTAAACAGTAGTCCTGTGATCCTTGTATTAGTCAACGTGCCGTTCAGATATGTGCACGTAATTTCCAGTTGTTTAACAGTAGTAATGTGGCTCCTTTGTATTTGACACGTGCCTTCAGATTTTATTGCACGTATTTCCAGGTTTTGTTTAACAGTAGTATTTGTGCTCCTTGTAAGTTGACAAACGTTGCCATTCAGATAGTGCACGTAATTCCGCAGTTTTAAGTTTAACAGTAGTCTGTGCTCCTTAAACACGTGCCTTCAGATAGTGCCACGTATTCCAGTGTTTAACAGTAGTACTATGCTCCTTATGTATTGACACGTGCCTTCAGATCGTGGCACGTATTCCCAGTGTGTTTAACAGTAGTATGTGATCCTTTGTATTGAACACGTGCCTTCCGAAATTAGTGCAACGTATTCCAGTGTTTAAAACCAGTAGTCCTTATGCTCCTTGTATTGACACGTGCCTCTTCAGATAGTGCACGTATTTCCAGTGTTTAACAGTAGTATGGTGCTCCTTTGTATTGACACCGTGGCCTTCAGATTAGGTGCACCGTAATTCCCAGTGTTTTTAAACAGTAGTTTTATGTGATCCTTGTTTATTTGACACGTGCCTTCAGATAGTGCATGGTAATTCCGTATTCCAGTGTTTAACAGTAGTCTGTGCTCCTTGTATTGACACGTGCCTTCAGATATTGCACGTATTCCAGTGTTTAACAGTAGTATGTGATCCTTGTATTGACACGTGCCTTCAGAGTGCACGTATTCCAGTGTTTAACAGTAGTAAGTGATCCTTGTATTGACACGTGCCTTCAGATAGTGCACGTATTCCAGTGTTTAACAGTAGTATGTGCTCCTTGTATTGACACGTGCCTTCAGATAGTGTACGTATTCCAGTGTTTAACAGTAGTATGTGATCCTTGTATTGACACGTGCCTTCAGATAGTGCACGTATTCCAGTGTTTAACAGTAGTATGTGATCCTTGTATTGACACGTGCCTTCAGATAGTGCACGTATTCCAGTGTTTAACAGTAGTATGTGCTCCTTGTATTGACACGTGCCTTCAGATAGTGCACGTATTCCAGTGTTTAACAGTAGTATGTGCTCCTTGTATTGACACGTGCCTTCAGATAGTGCACGTATTCCAGTGTTTAACAGTAGTATGTGCTCCTTGTATTGACACGTGCCTTCAGATAGTGCACGTATTCCAGTGTTTAACAGTAGTCTATGCTCCTTGTATTGACACGTACCTTCAGATAGTGCACGTATTCCAGTGTTTAACAATAGTCTGTGATCCTTGTATTGACACGTGCCTTCAGATAGTGCACGTATTCCAGTGTTTAACAGTAGTATGTGATCCTTGTATTGACACGTGCCTTCAGATAGTGCACGTATTCCAGTGTTTAACAGTAGTATGTGCTCCTTGTATTGACACGTGCCTTCAGATAGTGCACGTATTCCAGTGTATACTACCAATTACCACTCACTATATAAGTTGATATGTTCCATAGTTTTGACTAATTCCCTCGGTTTTGACCAGCCTGGCCAATAGTTCCACGTTCCTGGGCAATAGTCAAACTATTGCCACCCTGAACATCATGACGGCATGCTTTTTGTCGAAGGTTACGTCATAACATTCAACGTACCTTCGATTTGTGTCACATACACGCTTTACAGGTTGAGTAATAAAACAGTTACAGTGGAACCCCTCTAAACCGGACACTCGGGAAGATATAGATGTTTACCTTAGATGTGTTTCGCTGTTATATATCTGTGATTACAATGACTGTTCATGATTGCAAAACAGTAAAATGTGTCATGAAGTGCTCACATGTTTGATATACAGTGGAACATCTCTAAACCGGACACCCTGTGGACCTCCCAGGCACCACAGGGTGTCCGGTTTGGAGAGATTTTACTGTATTTCATGTTCATTCGGAGAACAGTCAAAACTATTGCTCCGATGTGATGTGGACGACCCAAGGTATTATTGGCTGTAGTCGTTAGAAACTGGCATGAAAATGGTTTTGAGTTTAGAGCACACCAAATACTTTTACTATGTAATTTAACCGAATCCCATCCAATAAGGCATGGAAATTGTTATGCTTAGGACTGGCATGACAATGGTTTAGGACCGGCATAAAAATGGTTAGGTCTGGCATGAAAATGGTTTAGGACCAGCATGAAAATGGTTAGGTCTGGCATGAAAATTGCTAGGTTCGGACTGGCATGAAAATGGTTCGGATCGGCATAAAAATGGGTCGGATAGGCACGGAAATGGACTAGTTAGTAAAAATCATAATACACTAGTGTAAATACACATGCGAGCTCGCTACAGAAAACACATTCAGTGATCGGTACAGTATAATGCTATTCTTATGCAATAACTAGAATGTAATATTTATGTCGATTTGATATGGGAATTATATATTTCTTTGACTAATTTCATAAACAAAATCGGCATAGCCTCGTCACAAATTCTGCAAAAATACATTGCGTCATCAGCATGTAACCACACCGACAAACATGGAAAATTATTCTAACGAGCCGTCATAAGATGTTTTGCCGAGAAATAAGACAAGCTTAACAAAACAGCTAATTATTTCCCGCATTCAAACGCTTAACCATACTACACTTTCCGAGTAAATACCAGAAACCGATAGGTGATGATTTCGTCGACAGATAAAAAACGACCTTTTGTACTCGCCTCCAGAATAATTATTGTCACTCCTGTGAAAGCAGGTACCAGTTTGCTTAGAATCCGCTGTACGGCTACTTCACTGACTGAATACCGGCCATTGTAGTAGCTGATCAGACTGCGCATGCGCAAAGTTGCGCATGCGCAGTCTGATCAGCGGCTACACTGGACGCAAACTCAAAGGCTTCACCAACTCGCCAACTTCATAAACTCGCCACATGTTTGTATATTGGCAATGAGTCGACAGCAGTTTACAGTCGCTCACCAGAGACATATAATTCAGCATTAGAATTCCACTGTCAACATAATTACGCATCCAATATATCAACTTCAATAGGCGAACGAAACAGATACAAACAGCCATTGGGAATCAATGGAAATGTGCTCTGGTATTGAACGAGAGACGGGTCAACATTTGACGATGTCCATTTACCGTAATATAGCGATTTTGATATGTATGGAACGCCGAATCTACATAAAGTCAAATAATTATTGCTAGCTCTAAATAATTTAGATTTTAGATAACTGATTTAGAGCGCTCTTTAAATGATTTGGATCTAGTTCTAAATATTTAATGCTAGCTCTAAGTATGTTAATTAAATTTATGTTATTTTAATGCGAGCTCTAATTATGTAGATTTGGCGTTCCATAGCTATAAGACTGGTACCTGGTGTGATGAGGGCGGCGGGCGTTCACGGGGAGTTACAATGGAAAACGAATCCAAGAAGGTTAGAAAATACCAAATAATTTTTACTATATTACTTATATAACCGAATACCTCAAGTATGACCAGTCTCTCCTACTTTCACTATTCGTATGGATTATGTGCGGCCTACTTTTATATGACATGCACTCTGTCTGTACTTGATCTGCACGAATAAAACAATAGGTTCACTTACTCCTAAGAAAGAAAAAGTCAACCTCACGATGTCCCTCCAATAGTGTTTACTTTATTTGACAAATGTAACCGTGTTTACAGCAGGTTATCAACAGGTTCAGTGTTTTCTTTTAGCTGCTACAAATATATTTTGTCCTAATCCTACGGAGCCCCGCAGGGGACATGGATTTTTTTTTATTAATTCGCTTCCACGAAATAACAATTCGTTCCCTTAATTTAACAAATCGTTACCTCGAATTAACAATTCGTTCCCACGATATAGCAATTCGTTCCCTCGAATTAACAATTTGTTCCCACGATATAACAATTCGCTTACTCGAATTAACAATTCGTTCCTACGAAATGACAATTCGTTCCCTCCATTTAATAATTCGTTCCCTCGAATTAACAATTCGTTCCGACGATATAACAATTCGTTCCCGTGGGAACGAATTGTTATTTCGTGGGAACGAATTGTTAAATAGAGGGAACGAATTGTTATTTCGTGGGAACGAATTGTTAAATTGAGGAAAATAACTGTTATTTCGTGTGAACGAATTAATACAAAAAAAGAAGTCTACGTCCCCTGCGGAGCTCCGTATAATCCAGAGTATTCGGCCCAGCGTAAGTCCAGCACCTCTGTGGGTATTGCGGGAACAAAAGCCATTTCTCACTAAATTTCAGTATAACGTATTGAACATGTATAATTGGCCTGCATAGTACCTCGTTGACTATTACTAGTAATTACTGCAACGTGTGTTCAATATGATGTGTTTTCCTGGACGTATGTTGGTGATAAATACGTTTTATATCAGAAACTATTCCATTAAGAACTTTCCAGACAGAATTTATTGACAAATTGAGCGTGCGTATTGCTTTTGTTTTACTCATCTTATGGGACATGCGTGTTCTCCTTAAAGGTACATGCCCACTCAGTAGACACAAAATGTTCCTTATAGAAATTAAATAAGTGTATAATTGTGTTACTATTCCACCAGTGCTAAACATTTCGAGTGTCCGCTATACATATACATGTATAATCATTTAGTAATATATATTTTACTGATAGTGACGCGCGGTGGTATCATGCTATTTTCATATGAAAATGAGGCATACTATTTTTTATTCTTTATACTTATCAAATGCGTCACCTGAACAAAATATATTTTCGACAGATTATAAAGTATGATCATTGCGCATCAAAAAATAAATACAGAGAATAAATAGTAATGTCTGTTAACATTTTAAGGAAACACGGTTATCGCCCCTGATATCAGTGTGGACATTTACATGTCGCAGGTGATGTCTCTGATATAAAGAACATGTTGTGCCTACTGAGTGGGCATGTATCTTTGATACGTGGCTGTGATTAGAGAAATGGGGCTTATTTATAAGCGAATAAGCTCTTGATGAAATAGCACACTCCTCTAGCATGACAATGATCTATATTGCTTCTTAGAAGCATAACACGCATTTCATTGATGGAATGGTGAACAGTGCGGGTCCTGGTCAGACTGTGCGGATGCACATGCTGATCTGGATCTACACTCGTGGCATTTCTTCAGTCACAGCCACATATATGGTTGTTTATTTTTTAGAACACAACACAGTCAAACATGTGAATAAAGGCCAGTCCAGAGAAGAGAAAAAGATGGCCTTTGTTCACAGTATGTAAACGTAAACGTGGTGTGCGGCTGGCTATTCGCTGGATATTATATCGACATGTTTTGTCCGTGGGGACCGTACATCGCTGATCGTAGAGTTTATTTATATGCTGAGTATGCACACCATGGTTATATCATTATGTGTGAATTTATTTTGTTTCCTTTTGGGTGTCTTATCCTCTATTTTACGCCCAGTCTTCTCAGACGTCGTATTTGTTGTTACATACATGCAATATTCACAGGGATTCGGCTGGCTTCGGTTACCTTTGGTATTGCTATAAAACTATAGTGTATATAGCACTATCAACGAGAGCCGAATCCAACTATAGTTTATATAGCAATAACAAAGAGAGCCGACTCCAACTATAGGTTATATAGCAATAACAACGAGAGCCAAATCCAACTATATGGTATATAGCAATAACAACGAGAGCCAAAGCAAACTATAGGTTATATAGTAATACCAACGAGAGCCAAATCCAACTACAGTTTGTATAGCAATACCAACGAGAGCCGAATCAAAATATAGGTTATGTATCAATACCAAAGGTAGCAAAAGCAAGCAAAATCCCTGTGACTAAATCTACATAAGATTACATGATTGCATAAGCATTTGAACGAACTTGACCAGCTACCCGATTTCTAGTTACCCGTAATGCAGATAGATAATTAAGTCTAAATATAAACAAGATCAATTTCTTTTATCACATCACAAGCTCCCCTGGGAGCGCGATAAAATGGTAATCGATGCGGAATTAAAGCGCTTTGTCTTAGGGCAGGTGGCTGAGTATCATTGACATGCAAGCGTCTGCCACGTCATAGTCTCATCACACCTCTTGCGGTTATGATGGCGCGAAATGAGAATGATATATATAAAAGGAATTGTGGTTTGACCGAACTGAATAATGGCAGTGTCTGGAGAAATAGGACTTATGGGATTTGTGACCAGTGTAGCTCCTAATAAAATATCACACTCCGGCAACCTGATTGCGATCTATATTGTGTGTTAGAAGCATGACGAGTGTTGCGGATGCACAGGCTGATCGGGATGTACATTGGACATAAAACAAATAAGTCACATACACACATTGAATTATCCGTGAAGACCTTGCAAACCTAGACATATACTTTGTCTGTAATTGTAATTGTAATTGAAACATCAAGAGGCTGGACGCGGCATTGTCCTTGGACAAATCGTATCAGTAAAAGGGTGGTTGTTTTAAAGTCTATTCCAATTGGAATGGCCAGTCAGGCTCGACTTACAATATTCAAATCTTGAATAGCAGTACATGCACTTCCCAGGTCCTATTTGGTAAATGGATGCATGCAATACCCTTGCGAATAATTATAGTTCTAGTTATACAAGTATTGTGTAGGATTCACAAATATACAATTTCCTGCTGCAACCCCGTAATTTTCGATTGGCAATTCGGTAAGTAAGTACACACAACGACGAGCAGCGATTGATCAACATCGTACGTAGCAACAAGACAAGTACAGTAGGTCATATTTGAGACAAGCCATGTGATTTTGTACCTAAGAAGATGTGCGATTTTTCATGCAAAATATTTACAGAAACTTACAAATACGTCGACCTTTAACAAAATGTTACAACAAATGCACATTTTCTTAGGTACAAACTTACATGGCTTGTCTCATTTAACGGCACGCAGAAAGCATGTTTGTACACCTACAAAGCATACATCATCGTCATCAATAACATCATCAAAGCAAGTTAACTACTAGATATTTGTACCAGGCAACATGGCATATAATATGCCATGTTGCCTGGTACAAATATCTAGTAGTATTTAAAAAAGAAATACCCTCTTTTTCGCGACCATTGCCCGCACCACATGTTTCTAAGCCTTAACAATCCATGTAAAGCGAGGTACATGTACCGCATATTTAATATTTGATACCAACATCATTTGATACATAGTGCCTTTAAAACCCCGAGCTGTGACGATATATATTAATTGTAATAAAGAGCCGTATTTGACATTGATTAAAACAACACATACCAGTACGTGAACGGGATATCGGTCCGTATTAAACAGCGGACCCGTGATGTGCGGGTCAATAGGCCAGTCTATAAATAGGTTGTCGGACTTGGAAAATCACGAGTAACTTCCGTAGAAGTAGTTCCGGAGCATGACCGCCGTTTGAATTGGCAATATTTGTCGGTTTGAAGTAATGTGGCTTAGCTTAAAAACGTTAAACTAAGCAACATGTCGATAACTCCATAACTGGCTCCAATGCTAACAGTCTGACATGGAAAATCACCAGTAACCTCCCTTAGAACTACTGACAGAGCATGATCTCCGTTAGAATTGGAGGGATTTGTCGATCTGAAGTCACGTTGCTTAGTTTAAACTAAGCAACGTGGCGTCCAACCAACAAACTCCGCTAATGATTCACAGGAAGTAAGGAGGGATCCAAATCCGATCCAAATATGTTTGTAAACAGGGTGAATGTACGGGGCGCCATGCAGGATAGGTTAATTATGTGTATAAAATCAACTTTGTCCCGACAAAATTGAGTTTTGTAACACTAAAAATCACAAAATCCAATTATGTAAAATTATAATATACAAAATTCATTTGTGTTATAAAGGATTCAATTTTGTAAGATAGAATTGAGTTTTGTGAACAAAATTCAGTTTTGTGGGACAGAATTCAGTTTTGTCCACAAAAGTCAGTTTTGTCCACAAAAAATAGTTTGCGTAACTGATAGTCTATGTCATCTCTACGTTGATTGGTTGAGATCGGTCTTAGTCCATTTTACTAGATGGTGGAGTACACTTGCAGGTTTAAATATTTCAATGAGAAAATATAACCCAATATATCAATATTATACTTCTGTATGGACAGTTATTTTGGTAAGAATACCTTGCAACACTAAGCTACAAAGCAGTAACAAGTGTGTTTCATCCAGCGTTCTCTGAAACTTACTTCTTCAGACGCCATTTTGGATCGCTGATCGGCGACCGTGACCCATTTCTCCAGTCCAGTTTCTGACCAATGGTAGTCCTTCTTACATGCGTGTGCCATATTAATAATCGAAACGTATGCAAATACGTATACGAAACGTATGCAGAATTGTATTTTGTGACACAGAATTGAATTTTGTGACACAGAATTGAGTTTTGTGGCACAAAAGCGAATTTTGTGACACAGAATTGAGTTTTGTGGCACAGAATTGAATTTTGTTCACATAGTTGAATTTTGTGATACAGAATTGAGTTTTGTGGCACAAACGTGAATTTTGTGACACAGAATTGAGTTTTGTGGCACAAAAGTGAATTTTGTGACACAGAATTGAGTTTTGTGGCACAGAATTGAATTTTGTTCACAGAATTGAATTTTGTGACACAGAATTGAGTTTTGTGGCACAAAAGTGAATTTTGTGACACAGAATTGAGTTTTGTGGCACAAAAATGAATTTTGTTGACAAAATCTACGGGGCGCCAAGTGGGACATGGCTCATTTTTGTGCCACAAAATTCATTTTTGTGCCACAAAATTCAATTCTGTGTCACAAAATTCACTTTTGTGCCACAAAACTCAATTCTGTGTCGCAATTCAATTCTGTGTCACAAAATTCTGTGCCACAAGACTCAATTCTGTGTCACAAAATTCACTTTTGTGCCACGAAATTCAATTCTGTGTAACAAAATTCAATTCTGTGTAACAAAATTCAATTCTGAAAATTCAATTCTGTGTAACAAAATTCAATTCTGTGTAACAAAATTCAATTCTGTGTCACAAAATTCAATTCTGTGTAACAAAATTCAATTCAATTCTGTGTCACAAAATTCAATTCTGTGTCACAAAATTCAATTCTGTCAATTCTGTGTAACAAAATTCAATTCTGTGTCACAAAATTCAATTCTGTCAATTCTGTGTAACAAAATTCAATTCTGTGTCACAAAATTCAATTCTGCACACGCATGTAAGAAGGACTACCATTGGTCAGAAACTGCACTGGAGAAATGGGTCACGGTCGCCGATCTACACATTCAATGTCGATGATTCATTTCTCATTCTGCCGATGATTCATTTCTCATTCTGCCATTTTGCTTCAACTATCTCCAAACAGTCAAACGTTGACAAACCCATTCGTATTTAAACTCATTTGCGTTATAATTGTACACATAATTCATGTACATATAGATCTCCCGCGAGTACAGACCTCATTTATTGTGTATCGCAAGGTACATCTGCCCCAGTTAAATCAATAATACACGCGCTGTGACCTGTGTTCTGACTGCTGTCTGTGTTTATAAACAGAATGTGTGTATTGGGCCATTTGAAGAAACCATTTGTAGTATTTGTGTATATACCATGGGTACTAAGATGGTGTATACTGTAAATAATGCATGTAGACACATAGTTGCGAACACGTAACTTCGCAACTAGTAGACACAGATCCAATACCATTTGTTTCACAAGGTTAGATCTACTGTTAGAATCTAATGTCATTTTCGAGCATAAAATGTTACCTGATAAATATAATACCAGGCTAGTGTATTTTAATATCAGGTTTATCAGGCTCGGCTCGGAAACGGTAGGAATTCCTCGGCAAGCCTCGGAATTCCTACGCGTTTCCTAGCCTTGCCTGATAAACTTGATATCAAAATACACTAGCCTGGTATTCTCTATATATGGGCATGCTCTCAGGTCTAGCTATGTCCCGGCTACTTTATGTTTGACCCTGTTTACATAATTGAGGGAAAATTCTGAATATTTTTCTTATTTCTCCTTCAAAGTATATATGCTTATATGGTGTGACCACTCATTTGTAATCATAATATAACCAAAATAACTGTCCATAAAGAAGTATAATATTGATATATTGGGTTATATTTTCGCATTGAAATATTTAAACCTGCAAGTGTACTCCACCATCTAGTAAAATGGACTAAGACCGATATCAACCAATCAACTTAGAGATGACATAGACTATCCTACGCAAACTAATGTTTATGGACAAAACTAACTTTTATGGACAAAACTGAATTCTGTCCGACAAAACTGAATTTTGTTCACAAAACTCAATTCTGTCTTACAAAATTGAATCCTTTGTAACAAAAATGAATTTTGTATATCAGAATTTTACATAATTGGATTTTGTGATTTTTAGTGTTACAAAACTCAATTTTGTTTGGTTTATGTATCAGAATTTTACATAATTGGATTTTGTGATTTTTGGTGTTACAAAACTCAATTTTGTCCGGACAAAATTGGTTTTGTACACATAATTAACCTGTCCTGCATGGCGCCCCGTAAAATCAGTATATATTTAATTTTGTTTTGTTTTTGTCAAGTTTATAGGTACAAAAATGAATTTTGTTGACAAAAATGAGCCATGTCCCACTTGGCGCCCCGTAAAATGTTGCTTGATTTGTCATGAAAATGAGCCACTATAGTGTTTCCACTAGCGTTGATCCAGATCCTCCTACATATCTGCGCAATGTGATCCGTGATATTTGACAAACATTCAAGTCCTCACACTTATTATTAATTTTCACAATTTTGCAGTCTGATATGGGTCTACTCTGTTCGCAATCTCAAGTTTAGTACCGTTCAGAAAGAAATAAACGCTAACATAGAACCGGATCTCTATAAATAGATTTCCTAAGGAAAATTACTGACTACGATCCCCCATTCCAAGGAAAGGTGTCTTTTTATAGATGGAATCCAGGGGCCCGTTTTACTAAACTTCGTACGACTAAAATGTGCTAAATTACGATAGTCTGTAAATTTCGATTTAACAATGTTTTCTTGTAAACAATTATTAGATTCACATTTATTGAGCATAGGTTGCATATGCAGCCTATGCTCAATAAATGTAAATCCATGAATTGAAATTTCCAGACGATCTTAATTTTGCACTTACGAGCATTTTAGTCGTACGAAGTTTAGTGAAACGGGCCCCAGTAGCCGCCCAAGGCAGTCAATTGCAACTATTCGGGGTATGAAAGGTTCGGTCATGGATTCGTTGACTATTTGTATGTGTTTACCTAAGTGGAAGTGGTCATATTCTGGTCATGCGCAATACCGGTATGAGTAGAAGACGATACGGGCTTCATTATGAAATAAACCTGAAAAGGACATTTTCTGAAAAGGAATTCTGAAATGGACTTCGGCCGGGATTTTCAGATTCCGAAAAATTATAAGTTAATACGGTCATCAATGTATTAAAGACAGCTTTGCTCTGAGTCTCTTGTTTTTCAAAGTTCAGCAACCTGTTTACAAAGCTGGTCAATACGAATGCTAGGGCAATGTCAGATACATGTCAGATACATGCCGACAATGTCAGAAAAACACGCATCACTCGTACAAGTGTCAATATCAGATGCGGTCACGTGACCAGTGCTTTCTGGTAATCGTGCAGGCAAATACAGGGTAAAAACGCCAGAAAGGTGGCATCTTGTCTGGCAATTGCCCCCACCACCCCGATATACTTCTTCTCCTACTCCAGCCTACTCCCTCCACCCTACTGAAATCTAGTTAGTTTTTAGCTGGTATTGCCCACAACCCACTTAGACCAGCAGGCTTGTTTACATATCACTGTTGCTGCACTCAGCGCTGACGTAAATTGTTTCGCGCCCGATTCCTGACGAATTCCCATTCAGTTTCATGCTTAAGATGCTGCATAAACACATTTTCGTATAGTAATTAGTAACCGGCGCAACAAATGTACAACGGTTTTATTTTTTTATTTTACTAGACGAAAATGCGTTTATGCGATAGCTCTAAGTAGAGCTGAGTGACATCTCGTCGGAAGACCGGTGCATTTTTCGTTTCACGTTTTACACCGGCACGGTGTGCAACGCCAGTACATATGCCACACTCATTTATATTCTGATAGGAATGGTCTTATTCTGGTCCAAGTTAACAATCAGTCACTCGACGTTTTTGATTGGTTAAAGGTTGTTTGACGTCACTAATGTACAAGACGTTGTCAATACTGCACGTTGTTGACCGGCAACGTCGCTGTTCCGTGAATTGCGACAAAATGACGTAAAACAAGACGAGTTAAATTTAATGCCGTACTTGGTTATTTACCTTTTTTAAACTAACAGAAAATGAAATGTCAATATAAGCAATAAAAAAACATGTGCGGTTACGTTTACTGTGGTATGTAAAACAGTTGGTCCGTTTAAAGTACGTGGAGTCTTCCTTCGGACTCCACGCACTTAAAACATGTCAAATATTTTGGCGCCACAGTAAACGCAACAACCCATGGTTGTATTAATTAACGTATTCAGTTTACAAGTCATCAAAATCCGCCATTGTACATGTATATTCATTTAGCCACATTCCCTGATGAATCTTGCGTCCACATTGGACGTTATTGCGGAAAATATTTCGAAAAAAATATCGAGATACCATACCAGAATATACATGTACATATGAGACATGCCATCTGATTGCTTTACCTTCAGACATCTGGCGCGTAATTTCATTAAATACGTTTACAAAATGCACAAGTCAAAATTTGACAACATCTTGTACATTTTGTCAACTTTTGACGCCATTTCCGGAAAATATAATTTTTGTAAACGTATTTCATGAAATTACGGAGATGTCCGAAGGTATAAAATCACATGGCGTGTCTCCTATAGTGTTCCAACGAGAGAGAACGCCCGGAAATTGCTGATCGTGGAAGCCGTCATCGTCTAACATTACGGAAAACATAAAAATGCCTTCCAATGTATTTGGTTACATTTCTAAAAGCTAGAGATATGCATATCCTTGAAAAGCTTGTAAACATCGCGTTGGTGCATCTTTACGAGATCGTACCACGAAATGTCACACAGAAATAACGCAATTTCAGTTACAAAATTCCGCAATGTAATTTCCACGAGAGGAAATTTAGAACATATCTAACGTTCCATTATTATGTAAACTTCGTGGTGCCAAATATATTTATCTCCTAATTAGGAAATACTAATTCCTAATTAGGAGACATTGTCTCCTAATTATGACTTATTATATCCTAATTAGGAGATAGTATATCCTAATTATGAGATATTAACTCTTAATTAGGAGATATATCTCATAATTAGGAGTTATTATTTCCTAATTAGGACTTACTATCTCCCAATAAGGACTTACTATCTCCTAATTGGGAGTTTGTATCTCGTAATTAGGAGTTAGTATGGCCTAATTAGGAGATAAAACGTCTTAATTAGACACATATAGTAGTCCTAATTAGGAGATACTAAGTCTTAATTAGGAGATACTACTGTCTGTTCCACGTTTTAATGCCGACGAAATTTTGGCACTCAATCTGAAAAATATTTAAATGTAAGTACTTTTTCATCAATAATAAAAAAGGCACCCTCCCCATTTTTTTTATTTGATGAAATTCTAATAAATATGGATTTTATTGCGAAAAAACGATTTTCCTATGGGAATTTAACATGGGGCCAAAAGGGGCTCCAGAGAGTGACGAGGAAGGACAAAAAACGAAACATTTTGGAAATTGACTCAGAAAACTGGCGAGATAGGTTTGAAATAGTGTAACTAAGAAAACAAAAGTTAGATTTTGAAAATCGGTCCACAAATTATTCTTTTTGGAAAAAAGAATCTATTTTAAGCCCCATGTTAAATTCCCAAAGGAACATCATTTTGTCGCAATCAAATCATTATTGAGGGAATTTCATCAACAAAAATATGTGGGGTGGGTGACTTTTTTATTATTAATGAAAAGTACGTGCATTTAAATGTTTTTTAGAATTGATGTGTGTAAAGCCAAAAGTTCGTCGGCAGCAAAACGTTGAACAGACAGTAAGTCCTAATTAGGAGATAGTAAGTCCTGATTGGGAGATATTATAGTATCTCCTAATTAGGAGGACAAATATAGTTTAGCATTGGCACCAGGACGCTTCCATACATATTAGATGATTTGTTTTCGCTTTTCATTTACTTGATGAAGTGCGCAGTTATAACTCACACACTGGTTTATATTGATGTGATATTTATGAAACGAGCCAGGTTTGCTCACATTTTATTTTTGTGCATATCAAACTGAAAATTCCATTTTGAAAGATTCGAGTGATGCATTTCCGTTGCATCAGCCTCTGACTATTATATTTGATATATTTCAGTTGAATCAAACTTTAAGTATTTAATTTATAGCCTCAAACTCGTCGCCTCAAACTCAAATGGATATAGTTTGATCCATTTTCATCGCATCAATATCTGAGCATTTCATTTAATACATTCCTGTCCGATCAATATCTGAACATTTTCTTTAATACATTTCCGCCCCCATCAATATCTGAGCATTTCATTTAATACATTTCCGCCCCATCAATATCTGAACATTTCATTTAATACATTTCTGTCCCATCAATATCTGAGCATTTTCTTTAATACATTTCGACCCCATTAATATCTGAGCATTTATTTCATTTAATACATTTTCGTCGCATCAATATCTGAACATTTCATTTAATACATTCCTGTCCGATCAATATCTGAACATTTTCTTTAATACATTTCCGCCCCCATCAATATCTGAACATTTCATTTAATACATTTCCGCCCAATCAATATCTGAGAATTTCATTTAATACATTTCCGCCCCATCAATATCTGAACATTTCATTTAATACATTTCCGCCCCATCAATATCTGAGCATTTCATTTAATACATTTCCGCCCCATCAATATCTGAACATTTCATTTAATACATTTCCGACCCCATCAATATCTGAGCATTTCATTTAATACATTTCCGCCCCATCAATATCTGAATATTTTATTTAATACATTTCCGCTTCATTAATATCTGAACATTTCATTTAATACATATCCGCCCCATCAATATCTGAGCATTTCATTTAATACATTTCTGTCCCATCAATATCTGAGCATTTCATTTAATACATTTCCGCCCCATCAATATCTGAACATTTTATTTAATACATTTCCGCTTCATTAATATCTGAACATTTCGTTTAATACATATCCGCCCCATCAATATCTGAGCATTTCATTTAATACATTTCCGCCCCATCAATATCTGAACATGTCATTTACTACATTTCATCCCCATCAATATCTTAACATTTCATTTAATACATTTATGTCCGATCAATATCTGAACATTTCATTTAATACCTTTCCGCCCCATCAATATCTGAGCATGTCATTTACTACATTTCCGCCCCATCAATATCTGAGCATTTCATTTAATACATTTCTGTCCCATCAATATATGAGCATTTCATTTAATACATTTCCGCCCCATCAATATCTGAACATGTCATTTACTACATTTCATCCCCATCAATATCTGAGCATTTCATTTAATACATTTCTGTCCGATCAATATCTGAGCATTTCATTTAATACATGTCCGCCCCATCAATATCTGAGCATGTCATTTACTACATTTCCGCCCCATCAATATCTGAGCATTTCATTTAATACATCCCTGTCCCATCAATATCTGAGCATTTCATTTAATACATTTCCGCCTCCATCAATATCTGAACATTTCATTTACTACATTTACGCCCCCAACAATATCTGAACATTTCATTTAATACATTTATGTCCCATCACTATCTGAGCATTTCATTTAACACATTTCCGCCCCAATCAATATCTGCGCATTTCATTTACTACATTTCCGCACCTCATATCTGAGCATTTCATTTAATACATTTCCGCCCCAATGAATAGTGTTAGCATTTCATTTAATACATTTCCGCCCCATCAATATCTGAAGCATTTCATTTTAAATACATTCCGCCCCCCATCAATAGCTGAGGCATTTCATTTAATACATTTCCACCCCATCATTAGCTGAGCATTTAATTTAACATTTACTACATTTTCCGCACCCTCAATATCTGAGCATTTCATTTAATACATTTCCGCCCCATGAATAGCTGAGCATTTCATTTAATACATTTCCGCCCCATCAATATCTGAGCATTTCATTTAATACATTTCCGCCCCATCAATAGCTGAGCATTTCATTTAATACATTTCCACCCCATCAATAGCTGAGCATTTAATTTAATACATTTCCGCCCCATCAATATCTGAGCATTTCATTTACTACATTTCTGTCCCATCAATATCTGAGCATTTCATTTACTACATTTCCACCCCATCAATATCTGAGCATTTCATTTAATACATTTCTGTCCCATCAATATCTGAGTTTGATTCAAATTAAAGTTTGATTCAACTGAAATATATCAAATATAATACTCAGAGGCTGATGCAACGGAAATGCATGACTCGAATCTTTCAAAATGGAAGTATCAGTTTGATGTATCAAATGTAATCCTCAAACTTTTATGAGTCGGAAATTGATTACATGTAATAGAAGGATTCCATTTGATACAATTCCGTCTCCTCATCGAACTCTGAGCATTTAGTTCATACATTTTCAGACATTTTCAACTCTCAGCATTTTATTTGATACATTTTCATCGCATGCCGAGTGAAACGCTCAGCATTTTGTTCATAAGTTTCCATCATCCTGCATTTCTTATCCGCTTGACATTCAGTAAACTGTTTCCGCCAATGAATAATGCATGAGTAATCACGAATATAATATTCTCATTAAGAAGTCATGAATATTCATGAGTAACATGCGTAATAAAACCTAAATATTGACAGAATAGGGCGGTGAACCGCTATAGATGTGCTTGGCGTGTGATATCAATACTAAACGTCACGGAAAAACCGGCACTCATTGAGTTTTGACAAGTGAAGAGTGTGATCTGCTAAAACATTCATTACATGTGACAAAAAAGGCGGGAAACACAAATTGACGTACGCTGTTTTTCCCAATTGAATGGGTCAGTGAAAGTTCAGTTTATTTACACTCAATCCATTTTACATGGCATTAACAGGGTGCAAGTGAGAATATGAAATATACAAACGAGGCTGAATGGCAATTACAAATATATGCATACCTGACTCGTCATGATAAACCCAGTTCAAACAGCTCATGTCCGCAGTCTGATCAGGGCATTCCCTGTTCAGCATTAACCATGACAACCGGTGCATAATCAGATCAACTCTCTCAATTGCGCAATTTGGTCCGCATTTGGTTGCCGTTGAAAGAAATGTGCAAGTCCTTCACTAGGCTATTCGAATGACGCGTCATAACATACTTTTGAAGATAGGTGTTACTGTTATTTAGAAAACGAAAGTCACCAGCCGTTAATCTTCTTAAAAACAAAGCAATTAAAATGCGAATATACTTTTTTTTGGCGAAGTGTGTTACCATTTTGTCAATAAAATAGTGGCTTGTTAACAATTCCACTGATTGGTTAACTGCTCCATAAATTTCAAGGTGTATGATCACGTGGTACTAACAACAACAACAAGTACTGAAATTTCCAGAATCCATCCGATTGAGAAAGAACGTATTCTTTTATATTGTCCTTATTATGTAACGGATTTTGATGAAATATGGCGCATCAAACGCGTCTTGTTAGGCTGCATTTTGTGGTCTCTGTATTTCCGCACAAACTTCTGTCGTTTTTGCGAAGAATCGATTTCCGTGTCTCCGACACGGACATCGATTCTTTGCAAAAACGACATAAGTCTATGCCAAACTCCCTACCAGCAAATGCATCTCACGAAGACGCGTTTGCTGCTCCATATGTCATCAAATTCCGTTGCATATTAAGGAAAATATCAAATAATACTTACTTTGGAGTGGGCGACGTTGTTGTTGTTGTAACCACGTGAGCATGCAACTTGAATTTGCGGAGAGACAATCCGAAGAAATCATCAATCCGTGCACATGTACGACGTATCTACAAATTTAGCCAATATGCGAAATTTGCTAATCTACAGTACATGTAGGTGTATGCGAATATACAGAACCAGCTGCGATAATCTTGCCGATACGTGTCCATTTCGTTATTTCAAAATACTTGCATATTGTTTTCGAATCAAGCAGTTTGATTGACTGCGCTCAGGCTCAGACAATCAAATTACTTCATTGCGAGTTGGCAAAACCAATAAGTATACGTTAGAATATTTGAAAATCTGGATAAGATTAACGCAGGCGGTTGTGTATTCTAGAAGGAATAGTATGAGAATAGTAAAGCTAATAATATGAATAATAACAAGTTAAAATAACGCACAAGGGCATTAAACAACGACTGTTTTCAAAGCTTTCAAAGCTTTCAAAGCTGGTCTGTACTGTCTGGCAATTTTCGGGAAAAGATACATGTAGGCAATCGTTCGTTTGTGGAACCAGGGGGCCGTTTCACTAAACTCCGTACGAGTGCAAATTTATGATCCTCTAGAAATGATGAAAGTTTTTATTTTTTATAGTGATTTTTTAAAACATCCTGATATGCCCCTTTAAACGTGTCACGTTTAAACAAACGAAATCATAGTTTTCTAATTAAAAACAACGAACATTATGTGAAAACGATGCGTTGAAAGGAACCGTTTAAATAGTCGAAAGCCGTGTAATTCAACGTCTATATCGTGTTCACCGGCGTACAATACTGCCCTCCCAAGTCAAACTGCAGTATCTGTTAAACTGCAGTATCTGCACTATGCTGCTATGCTATGCTATGCTGACTCTGTGCAATCATCCCCAGGTGGGGATGATTGCACAGGGTCAGCATAGCATCATAGTGCAGATACTGCAGTTTAACAGATACTGCAATTTGACTTGGGATGATTGCACAGGGTCAGCATAGCATCATAGTGCAGATACTGCAGTTTAACAGATACTGCAGTTTGACTTGGGAGGGCAGAATAACAAACGATAATCGTTTCTACGCATACCGTTATACAAAACGATCATTATCACTGCGTGTTTTACTTTAGTTTTCGTTTGTTTCGTTAGGAACCTTCAACAACTACTTGCTGTAGTTCTAAAATGTCACTCTCTATGCAGCGGTGAGGTATCATCACTACTTTGTGTAGTAACAATGTCATTTTGTGTGTGATACAGTTTAATAACTTTTAAAATAAACTAACTTATGTATATAATGAAAACATTTCCATTTTAAACTATTGCATATCATCTCACAACAAAACATCATTATGTTCCACAAAATGTGTTTACTGCTACACCGATTGGTTACAGAAATTTGATCAAATAAAATGGTGAAGTTGAGAATGTGGTTAATATAAGACATAAGTCTGAAGCCATGTGCATGTATTGAAAACAGCGACAGAAACACAATCTTGTTGGCGAAAAAATCTCCTGTATTTTTACACATGATAATATTTCCATTTGTTGTATTGAATTACTGAATAGTAATTATGTTTAACTGAGTGTTTGCTAAATATATAATTATGTTTCCATCATGAATACATGTAATTGTTATCTCGACTTGTGATATCGATAAACAAAGAGTTAATACTTATACGCGTGTGATATGTATTCTTGATGCGCTATGTTAGTTTTTATTTCACATACATCTTATAACTATTAAACTTTTTGTATTAAACATGACATTACACCACCAATTTTGTTTCACATATCTTCTATCGTACATAATATTAAACAATCAATTATGTTTCACATTAACTATATATCAAATAATTATAATATATCAACAAACACTTATGTTTCACATATCTTCGTTAACCTTTTTATCAATCATGATATGAAACAATCACTTATGTTTCACATTATCTTCGCTAAACTATATATCAAACAATACACTATATCGACAATCACTTACAAATGTTTCACATAGCTTCGTTAACCTTTTTATCAATCATGATATGAAACAATCACTAATGTTTCACATTCAGTTATCTTCGCTACATGTAAACTATACATCAAACAAGATATCAACAATCACTTATGTTTCACATAGTTTCGTTAAACTATATATCAAACATCATATTAAACTAATATGTACATCATATATTCGTTAAAAACTTATATATCACACATCTTCATTAAACAATATGTCACATATCTTGAAGTTCGTTAAACTATACACTAAACAAGATATTAAACAGTCACTTACTATTTTGTGGTTCAAATGATCCAACTCTTTTTCTGTGACTTTCTTCCTGTGAATCTCCTCCTGTTGTCGTTTAAACTCGGTGTATTTATAGAACAGGTACATCCCGGGCATCGCGATGGCGCTTAAAGACTTTGCCAGTGCAGAGTTTGAGTGACTTCCGGAACTGGGCGGCATTTTAGCCTTGTCCTGCCGTTTAAGACTCTGAAACATTTTGAACTTATTACCGCTTTTTCAAGTCCGGATACGTTCAACGAATCAATTTATCACATGACGTCACGGTTATAAGTGCCAAATATGGTCAGCTGACCCGGGCGGTTAATCAAACACGGTTCTCAGGAAACTCGCGGAAACTATTAATTTCTTGTAACCAAACACGGTGATGAATTCACAACACGTCTGCTATAACAAACTCGGGATACATACACGGTATACGGTGCCTCTCGATATCGGTAAACGCTCCGGCTGATTCTCGCCACAGAACTTCGGAATCGATACACGAGGATGTAAGACGAAGACGCCGCTCGCAGTCACAAGAAAAGAGATTATAGACGTGGGATTAAATTTTGTTGTCTGCTGCTTATTTGCTATTTCTTTTCTTGAAAATATGTTTTGATAGCGCAAAGACGGCGTTCACAATCACGATAAAACAGAGAATAGTTCTCACAACGCGGGGTTAAATTTTTCGTCTGAAACTTATGCTTTATTTTCCATTTCCTTGTTGAAAACATACAAAGCAAAAAAATAATCGTCTCCAATGAAAGAAGCCACCCGCATTCACAATAACAGATAATAGCCCTCACAACGCGGGGTAAGATTTTGTCGTCTGCTGGTTTTGTTTTATTTTAATATCCTTGTTGAAAACATGTTTTATCAGCGCATAATAATCGTCTCCAATGAAAGAAGCTACCCGCAATCGCAATAACAGATAATAGCCCTCACAACGCGGGGTAAGATTTTGTCGTCTGCTGGTTTTGTTTTATTTTAATATCCTTGTCGAAAACATGTTTTATCAGTGCAGAATAATCGTCTCCAATGAATGAAGCTACCCGCAATCACAATAAGAGATAATAGCCTTCACAACGCGGGGTTAAATTTTGTCGTCTGCTGCTTATGCTTTATTCGACTTGTATGACTTGGCAGCACATGAGAATCGTCTCCATTGGAGACGAGAATCGTCTCCATTGGAGACGATTCTAATGTGCTGCCAAGTCATGTTTTCAATAAGAAAAATATGAGGAAAAAAACAGCAGACGACACTATTCTGTTCCCGCCATTTACGGAATAGACGTCTGACAAAACGATCGACATTTTAGTGCAGAAGTCTGGATTTAATGTCTAAGTTCCATTAGACCAATACGTAAACGCGTCTACCAAACAACAAATCTTGGGTCATCTACCTCTCCAAAGTAAACAGTTGTGGCTGAAAACATAAGACTTATGATATGTGTCGCCATTCTATAGCTCCAGATCTGTGGCAGCGACTGAAGACGTGGCTCACGGTACATGTATGTGCGGTCAGTGTAGTTCCTGATGTGTTACTGTGACTGTAATGAACGAGACTTATGACATTTGTCGCCAGTGTAGTTCCTGGTCGGTGACTGATAATGGAGAAATGGGCTCATGACTTTGTGTGGCCAAGTCTAGCTCCTGGTGTGTTACTGTGTCTGAGTGTGAAATGGGGATTATCGCATTTGTCACCAGTTTAACTACTGATGCGTTACTGTTTCTGAGTGAGGAATGGGGCTTATGTCATTTTTCGCCAGTCTAGCTCCTGATGCGTTACTGTGTCTGAGTGAGGAATGTGGGCTATGGCATTTGTCGCCAGTCTAGCTCCTGATGTGTTACTGTGTCTGAGTGTGGAATGGGGCTTATGGCATTTGTCGCCATTCTAGCTCCTGATGTGTTACTGTGTCTGAGTGAGGAATGGGGCTTATGGCATTTGTCGCCAGTCTAGCTCCTAATGTGTTACTGTGTCTGAGTGTGGAATGGGGCTTATGGCATTTTTCATCAGTCTAGCTCCTGATGTGTTACTGTGTCTGATTGAGGAATGGGGGCTGATGGCATTTGTCGCCTGTCTAGCTTCTGATGGGTTACTGTGTCTGAGTGAGGAATGGGGCTTATGACATTTGTCGCAGGTTTAGCTCCTGATGTGTTACTGTGTCTGAGTGAGGAATGGGGCTTATGGCATTTGTCGACACTCTAGCTCCTGATGTGTTACTGTGTCTGAGTGAGGAATGGGGCTTATGGAATTTGACGCCAGTCTAGCTCCTGATGTGTTACTTTGTCTGAGTGAGGAATGGGGGCTAAGGCATTTGTCGCCAGTCTAGCTCCTGATGTGTTACTGTGTCTGATTGAGGAATGGGGCTTATGGCATTTTTCGTCAGTCTAGCTACTGATGTGTTACTGTGTCTGATTGAGGAATGGGGCTTATGGCATTTGTCGCCAGTCTAGCTCCTGATGTGTTACTGTGTCTGAGTGAGGAATGGGGCAAAAAGGAATTTGTCGCCAATCTAGCTCCTGATGTGTTACTGTGTCTGAGTGAGGAATGGGGCTTATGGCATTTGACGCCAGTCTAGCTCCTGATGTGTTACTGTGTCTGAGTGAGGAATTGGGCTTATGGCATTTGTCGCCAGTCTAGCTCTTGATGGGTTACTTTGTCTGAGTAAGGAATGGGGCTTATTGCAATTGTCGCCAGTCTAGCTCCTGATGTGTTACGGTGTCTGAGTGAGGGATAGGGCTTATTGTATTTGTCGCCAGTTTAGCTCCTTATGTGTTACTGTGTCTGAGTGAGGAATGGGGCTTACGTCATTTTTCGCCAGTCTAGCTCCTGATGTGTAACTGTGTCTGCGTAAGGAATGGGGCATATGACATTTGTCGCCAGTCTACCTTCTGATGTGTTACTGTGTCTGAGTGAGGAATGGGGCGTATGACATTTGTCAGCAGTCTAGCTCCTAATGTGTTACTGTGTCTGAGTGAGGAACGGGGCTTACGGCATTTGTCGCTAGTCTAGCTCCTGATGTGTTACTGTGTCTGAGTGTGGAATGGGGCTTATGGCATTTGTCGCCTCTCTAGATCCTGATGGGTTACTGTGTCTGAGTAAGGAATCGGGCTTATTGCATTTGTCGCCAGTCTAGCTCCTGATGTGTTACTGTGTCTGAGTGAGGAATGGAGCTTATGGCATTTGTCGCTAGTCTACCTCCTGATGTGTTACTGTGTCTGAGTGTGGAATGGGGCTTATGGCATTTGTCGCCAGTCTATCTCCTGATGGGTTACTGTGTCTGAATGAGGAATGGGGCTTATGGTATTTGTCGCCTGTCTAGCTCCTGATGTGTAACTGTGTCTGAGTAAGGAATGCGGCATATGACATTTGTCGCCAGTCTACCTCCTGATGTGTTAATGTGTCTGAGTGAGGAATGGGGCGTATGGCATTTGTCAGTAGTCTAGCTCCTAATGTGTTACTGTGTCTGAGTGAGGAATGGGGCTTACGGCATTTGTAGCCAGTCTAGCTCCTCATGTGATACTGTGTCTGAGGTAGGAATGGGGAATATGTCATTTGTCGCCAGTGTAGCTCTGGACGTGTTACTGTTTCTGAGTGAGGAATGGGGAATATGGCATTTGTCGCCAGTCTAGCACCTGATGTGTTACTGTGTCTGAGTGTGGAATGGGGCATATGACATTTGTCGCCAGTCTAGCCCCTGATTTGTTACTGTGTCTGAGTGAGGAATGGGACTTACGGCAGTTGTCGCCAGTCTAGCGCCTGATGTGTGACAGTGTCTGAGTGAGGAATGGGGCTTATGGCATTTGTCGCCAGTCTAGCTCCTGATGTGTTACTGTGTCTGAGTGAGGAATGGGGCTTATGACATTTGTCGCCAGTCTAGCTCCTGATGTGTCATTGTGTCTGAGTGAGGAATGGGGCTTATGACATGTGTCGCCAGTCTAGCTCCTGATGTGTCACTGTGTCTGAGTGAGGAATGGGGCTTATGGCATTTGTAGCCAGTCTAGCTCCTCATGTGATACTGTGTCTGAGGTAGGAATGGGGAATATGGCATTTGTCGCCAGTGTAGCTCTTGAGGTGTTAATGTGTCTGAGTGAGGAATGGTGAATATGGCATTTGTCGCAAGTCTAGCTCCTGGTGTGATAATGTGTCTGAGTGTGGAACGGGGCTTATGGCATTTGTCGCCATTCTAGCTCCTGATGGGTTAATGTGTCTGTGTGAGGAATGGGGCTTATGGCATTTGTCGCCTGTCTAGCTACTGATGCGTTACTGTGTCTGAGTGAGGAATGGGGCTTACGGCATTTGTAGTCAGTATAGCTCCTCATGTGATACTGTGTCTGAGATAGGAATGGGGAATATGACATTTGTCGCCAGTCCAGCTCTTGATGTGTTACTGTGTCTGAGTGAGGAATGGGGAATATGGCATTTGTCGCCAGTCTAGATCATGGTGTGATACTGTGTCTAAGTGAGGAATGGGTCTTATGGCATTTGTCGCCAGTCTAGCTCCTCATGTGTTACGGTGTCTGAGTGAGGAATGGGGCTTATGGCATTTGTTATCAGACTAGCTCCTGATGGGTTACTGTTTCTGAGTGAGGAATGTGGCTTATGCAATTTGTCGCCAGTCTACCTCCTGATGTGTTACTGTGTCTGACTGAGGAATGGGGCGTATGGCGTTTGTCAGCAGTCTAGCTCCTAATGTGTAACTGTGTCTGAGTGAGGAATGGGGCTTACGACATTTGTAGCCAGTCTAGCTCCTCATGTGATACTGTGTCTGAGGTAGGAATGGGGAATATGGCATTTGTCGCCAGTGTAGCTCTTGAGGTGTTACTGTGTCTGAGTGAGGAATGTGGAATATGGCATTTGTCGCCAGTCTAGCTCCTGGAGTGATAATGTGTCTGAGTGAGGAATGGGGCTTATGGCATTTGTCGCCAGTCTAGCTCCTGATGTGTTACTGTGTCTGAGTGAGGAATGGGGCTTATGGCATTTGTCGCCAATCTTGCTCCTGATGTGTTAATGTGTCTGAGTGTGGAATGGGGCTTATGGCATTTGTCGCCAGTCTAGCTCCTGATGAGTTACTGTGTCTGAGTGAGGAATGGGACTTACGGCAGTTGTCGTTAACGCCTATTCCTAGCGCCATAGATGTGCTTGCTGTGTCTGGATGAGGAATGGGGCTTATGACATTTGTCGCCAGTCTAGCTCCTGATGTGTGACAGTGTCTGAGTGAGGAATGGAACTTATGACATTGGTCGCCAGTCTAGCTCCTGATGTGTTACTGTGTCTGAGTGAGGAATGGTGCTTATGACATGTGTCGCCAATCTAGCTCCTGATGTGTCATTATGTCGGAGTGAGGAATGGGGCTTATGACATTTGTCGCCAGTCTAGCTCCTGATGTGTTACTTTGTCTGAGTGAAGAATGGGGCTTATGGCATTTGTAGCCAGTCTAGCTCATCATGTGATACTGTGTCTGAGAGAGTAATGGGGAATATGGCATTTGTCGCCAGTCTAGCTCTTGATGTGTTACTGTGCCTGAGTGAGGAATGGGGAATATGGCATTTGTCGCCAGTCTAGCTCCTGGTGCGATACAGTATCTGAGTAAGGAATGGGGCTTATGGCATTTGTCGCCAGTCTATCTCCTGATGTGCTATTGTGTCTGAGTGAGGAATGGGGCTTATGGCATTTGTCACCAGTCTAGCTCCTGATGGGTTACTGTGTCTGAGTGAGGAATGTGGCTTATGACATTTGTCGCCAGTCTACCTCCTGATGTGTTACTGTGTCTGACTGAGGAATGGTTCTTATGGAATTTGTCGCCAGTCTAGCTCCTGATGTGTTACTGTGTCTGAGTGACGAATGGGGCATATGGCATGTGTAGCCTGTCTAGCTCCTGATGGATTACTGTGTCTGAGTAAGGAATGGGGCTTATTGCATTTGTCGCCCGTCTAGCTCCTGATCTGTTTATTACTGTGTCTTGAGGTGGGGAGGTTTACTGGGGCGTATGACATTTGTCGCCTGTCTACTCCTTTATGTGTTTACTGTGTCTGAGTGTGGAACGGGGAAGGGCTTATGGCATTGTCAGTTCCAGTCTAGCTCCTGATGGGTTTACTGAGTCTGTGTGAGGAATATGGGCTTTTTATGGCATTTGTCGCCAGGTTTCTACTCTTGATGTGTTACTGTGTCTGAGTAACGGAATGGGGCTTTTATGGCATTTCTCGCCAGTCTACCTCCTGATGTGTTACTGTTGGTCCCTGAGGTAAGGGATGGGCATATTTGCATTTCTCGCCAAGGGGTCTACCTCCTTGATGTGTTACTGGTGTCTGAGTGAGGAATGGAGGGCGTATGGCCACTTTGTCCAAAAGCATAGCTCCCTGAATGTGTTTTACTGTGTCTGTAGGTGAGAATTGGGCTACGGTATTTGTAGCCAGTTTCTAGCTCCTCATGTGATACTGTGTCTTCAGGTAGAATGTGGAATATGGCATTTGTCGCCTGTCCTAGCTTTGATGTGGTTACTGTTCTGAGTGAGGAATGGAGATTATGGCTTTTGTCGCCAGTCTTAGCTCCCGATGTGATATTGTGTCTGAGTGAGGAAAGGCTTATGGCATTTGTCGCAGTCATACTCCTGATGTGTTACTGTGTCTGAGTGTGGAAAGGAGATTTGACATTTTCGCCAGTCTAGCTCCTGATGGGTTACTGTGTCGAGTGCGGAATGGCTTATTGGTATTTGTCGCCAGTCTAGCTCCTGATGGGTTACTGTGTCTGTGTGAGGAATGGGGCTTATGGCATTTGTCGCCAGTCTACCTCTTGATGTGTTACTGTGTCTGAGTAAGGAATGGGGCTTATGGCATTTCTCGCCAGTCTACCTCCTGATGTGTTACTGTGTCTGAGTAAGGAATGGGCCATATGGCATTTCTCGCCAATCTACCTCCTGATGTGTTACTGTGTCTGAGTGAGGAATGGGGCGTATGCCATTTGTCAAAAGTCTAGCTCCTGATGTGTTACTGTGTCTGAGTGAGGAATTGGGCTTACGGTATTTGTAGCCAGTCTAGCTCCTCATGTGATACTGTGTCTCAGGTAGGAATGTGGAATATGGCATTTGTCGCCTGTCTAGCTTTTGATGTGTTACTGTGTCTGAGTGAGGAATGGAGAATATGGCTTTTGTCGCCAGTCTAGCTCCTGATGTGATATTGTGTCTGAGTGAGGAATGGGGCTTATGGCATTTGTCGCCAGTCTAGCTCCTGATGTGTTACTGTGTCTGAGTGTGGAATGGAGATTATGACATTTTTCGCCAGTCTAGCTCCTGATGGGTTACTGTGTCTGAGTGCGGAATGGGGCTTATGGTATTTTTCGCCAGTCTAGCTCCTGATGTATTAATGTGTCTGAGTTAGGAATGGGGCTTATTGCATTTGTCGGCCGTCTAGCTGCTGATGTGTTACTGTGTCTGAGTGAGGAATAGCGCTTATGGCATGTGTCGCCAGTCTAGCTCCTGGTGTTTTACTGTGTCTGAGTGAGGAATGGGGCTTATGGCATTTGTCGCCAGTCTAGCGCCTGATGTGTTACTGTGTCTGAATGAGGAATGGGTCTTATGACATTTGTGGCCAGTCTAGCTCCTGATGTGTGACAGTGTCTGAGTAAGGAATGGGGCTTATGACATTTGTCGCCAGTCTAGCTCCTGATGTGTTAATGTGTCTGAGTGAGGAATGCGGCTTATCACATTTATCGCCAGTCTAGCTCCTGATGTGTTACTGTGTCTGAGTGAGGAATAGGGCATATACCATTTGTCGCCAGTCTAGCTCATGTGTGTTACTGTGTCTGAGTGTGGAATGGGGCTTATGGCATTTGTCGCCAGTCTAGCTCCTGATGTGTTACTGTGTCTGAGTGAGGAATGGGGCGTATGACATTTGTCGCCAGTCTAGGTCCTCATGGGATACTGTGTCTGAGTGAGGAATGGGGAATATGGCATTTGTCGCCAGTTTAGCTGCTGATGTGTTAATGTGTCTGAGTGAGGAATGGGACTTATGGCATTTGTCGCCACTCTAGCTCCTGATGTGTTACTGTGTCTGAGTGAGGAATGGGGCTAATTGCATTTGTCGCCAGACTAGCACCTGATGTGGTACTGTGTCTGACTGAGTAATGGGGCTTATGACATTTGTCGCCGATCTAGCTCCTGATGGGTTACTGTGTCTAAGTGAGGAATGGGGCTTATGGCTTTTGTCGCCAGTTTAGCTCTCCTCATGTGTTACTGTGTCTGAGTGAGGAATGGGGCTTATGACATGTGTCTCCAGTCTAACTCCTGATGTGTGACTGTGTCTGAGTGAGGAATGGGGCTTATGACAGTTATCGCCAGTCTAGCTCCTGATGTGTTACTGTGTCTGAGTGAGGAAAGGACATATGCCATTTGTCTCCAGTCTAGCTCCTGATGTGTTACTGTGTCTGAGTGAGAAATCGGGCTTATGACATATGTCGCCAGTCTAGCTCCTTATGTGTTACTGTGTCTGAGTGAGGAATGGTGCTTATGACATTTGTCAGCAGTCTAGCTCCTGATGTGTTACTGTGTCTGAGTGAGGAATGGGGCTTATGGCATTTGTCACCAGTCTAGCTCCTGATAGGTTACTGTGTCTGAGTGAGGAATGTGGCTTATGACATTTGTCGCCAGTCTAAGCTCCTGATGTGTTACTTTGTCTGACTGAGGAATGGCGCTTATGGCAATTGTCGGCAGTCTAGCTCCTGATGTGTTACTGTGTCTGAGTGAGGAATGGGGCTTTTGGCAATTGTAGGCAGTCTAGCTCCTGATGTGTTACTGTGTCTGAGTAAGGAATGGGGCTCATGACATTTGTCGCTAGTCTAGCTCCTGATGTGTTACTGTGTCTGAGTAAGGAATGGGGTATGGGGCTTTATAAGGCCATTTGTCGCCTAGTCTAGCTCCTGATGTGTTACTGTGTCTGAGTGTGGAATGGGGCTTATGGCATTTGTCGCCAGTCTAGCTCCTGATGTGTTACTGTGTCTCAGTGAGGAATGGGGCGTATGTCATTTGTAGCCAGTCTAGCTCCTCGTGGGATACTGTGTTTGTGTGAGGAATGGGGAATATGGCATTTGTCGCCAGTCTAGCTGCTGATGTGTTAATTTATCTGAGTAAGGAATAGGACTTGTTGCATTTGTCGCCACTCTAGCTCCTGATGTGTTACTGTGTCTGAGTGAGGAATGGGACTTATTTCATTTGTCGCCAGTCCAGCACCTGATATATTACTGTGTCTGAGTGAGGAATGTGGCTTATGACATGTGTTGCCAGTCTGGCTCCTGATGTGTGACTGTGTCTGAGTGAGGAATGGGGCTTATGACATTTATCGCCAGTCTAGCTCCTGATGTGTTACTGTGTCTGAGTGAGGAATAGGGCATATGCCATTTGTCGCTAGTCTAGCTCCTGATGTGTTACTGTGTCTGAGTGAGGAATGGGGCTTTTGACATATGTCGCCAGTCTAGCTCCTGATGTGTGACTGTGTCTGAGTGAGGAATGGGCTTATGACATTTATCGCCAGTCTAGCTCCTGATGTGTTACTGTATCTGAGTGAGGAATAGGGCATATGCCATTTGTCGCTAGTCTAGCTCCTGATGTGTTACTGTGTCTGAATGAGGAATGGGGCTTTTGACATATATCGCCAATCTAGCTCCTGATGTGTTACTGTGTGTGAGTGAGGAATGGTGCTTATGACATTTGTCGCCAGTCTAGCTCCTGATGTGTTACAGTGTCTGAGTGAGGAATGGGGCTTATTGCATTTGTCGCCAGTCTAGCTCCTGATGTCTTACTGTATCTGAATGAGGAATGGGGCTTACTACATTTGTCGCCATTCTAGCTCCTGATGTGTTACTGTGTCTGAGTGAGAAATGGGGCTTATAACATTTGTCACCAGTCTAACTCCTGATGGGTTACTGTGTCTCTGTGAGGAATGGGATTATTACATTTGTCGCCTGTCTAGCCTCTTATGTATGACTGTGTCTGAGTGAATAATGGGGCTTATAACATTTGTCACCAGTCTAGCTCCTGATGTGTTACTGTGTCTGCGTGAGGAATGGGGCATATGCCATTTGTCGCCAGTCTAGCTCCTGATGTGTTGCTGTGTCTGAGTGAGGAATGGGACGTATGGCATTTGCATCCAGTCTAGCTCCTCATGTGATACTGTGTCTGAGTGAGGAATGGGGAATATGGCATTTGTCGCCAGTCTAGCTGCTGATGTGTTGATGTGTCTGAGTGAGGAATGGAGCTTATTACATTTGTCGCCAGTCTCGATCCTGATGTGTTACTGTGTCTGAGTGAGGAATGGGGTTTATTGCATTTATCGCCAGTCTAGCTCCTGATGTGTTACTGTGTCTGAGTGAGGAATGGGGCTTATTGCATTTGTCGCCAGTCTAGCTCCTGATGTGTTACTGTGTCTGATTGTGGAATGGGGCTTATTGCATTTGTCGCCAGTCTAGCACCTGATGTGTTACTGTGTCTGAGTGAGGAATGGGTCTTATGACATTTGTCGCCAGTCTAGCTCCTGATATGTTACTGTGTCTGATTGTGGAATGGGGCTTATTGCATTTGTCGCCAGTCTAGCACCTGATGTCTTACTGTGTCTGAGTGAGGAATGGGTCTTATGAAATTTGTCGCCAGTCTAGCTCCTGATGTGTTACTGTGTCTGATTGAGGAATGGGGCTTATTGCATTTGTCGCCTGTCTAGATTCTGATGTGTTACTCTGTCTGAGTGAGGAGTGGGGCTTATGGCATTTTTCGCCTTTCTAGATCCTGATGAGTTGATCTGTCTGAGTGAGCAATGTGGCTGATGGCATTTGTCGCCTTTCTAGCTCCTGATATGTTACTCTGTCTGAGTGAGGAATGGGGCTTATGACATTTGTCGCCTGTCTAGATCCTGATGTGTTACTCTGTCTGATTGAGGAATGCGGCTTATGGCATTTGTCGCCTTTCTAGCTCCTGATGTGTTACTGTGTCTGAGTGAGGAATACGGCTTATGGCTTTTGTCGCCAGTCTAGATCCTGATGTGTTACTGTGTCTGATTGAGGAATGTGGCTTATGGCATTTGTCGCCTTTCTAGCTCCTGATGTGTTACTGTGTCTGAGTGAGGAATGCGGCTTATGGCTTTTGTCGCCTGTCTATATCCTGATGTGTTACTCTGTCTGAGTGAGGAATGCGGCTTATGGGATTTGTCGCCTGTCTAGATCCTGATGTGTTACTGTGTCTGAATGAGGAATGGGGTTTATGGTATTTGTCGCCAGTCTAGCTCCTGATGTGTTACTGTGTCTGATTGAGGAATGGGGCTTATTGCATTTGTCGCCTGTCTAGATCCTGATGTGTTACTCTGTCTGAGTGAGGAATGCGACTTATGGCATTTGTCGCCTTTCTAGCTCCTGATGTGTTACTGTGTCTGAGTGAGGAATGCGGCTTATGACTTTTGTCGCCAGTCTAGATCCTGATGTGTTAATGTGTCTGAGTGAGGAATGGGGCTTATTGCATTTGTCGCCTGTCTATATCCTGATGTGTTACTCTGTCTGATTGAGGAATGCGGCTTATGGCATTTGTCGCCTTTTTAGCTCCTGATGTGTTACTGTGTCTGAGTGAGGAATGGGGCTTATGGTATTTGTCGCCAGTCTAGATCCTGATGTGTTACTCTGTCTGAGTGAGGAATGCGGCTTATGGCATTTGTCGCCTTTCTAGCTCCTGATGTGTTACTGTTTCTGAGTGAGGAATGCGGCTTATGGCATTTGTCGCCAGTCTACATCCTGATGTGTTACTCTGTCTGAGTGAGGAATGCGGCTTATGGCATTTGTCGCCTTTCTAGCTCCTGATGTGTTACTGTGTCAGAGTGAGGAATGCGGCTTACGGCATTTGTCGCCAGTCTAGGTCCTGATGTGTTACTGTGTCTGAGTAAGGAATGCGGCTTATGGAATGTGTCGCCTTTCTAGCTCCTGATGTGCTACTGTGTCTGAGTGAGGAATGCGGCTTATGGCATTTGTCGCCTTTCTAGCTCCTGATGTGTTACTGTGTCTGAGTGAGGAATGCGGCTTATGGCATTTGTCTCCAGTCTAGATCCTGATGTGTTACTGTGTCTGAGTAAGGAATGCGGCTTATGGAATGTGTCGCCTTTCTAGCTCCTGATGTGCTACTGTGTCTGAGTAAGGAATGCGGCTTATGGCATTTGTCGCCTTTCTAGCTCCTGATGTGTTACTGTGTCTGAGTGAGGAATGCGGCTTATGGCATTTGTCGCCTTTCTAGCTCCTGATGTGTTACTGTGTCTGAGTGAGGAATGGGGCTTATTGCATTTGTCGCCTGTCTAGCTCCTGATGTGTTACTGTGTCTGAATGTGGAATGGGGCTTATGGCATTTATCGCCAGTCTAGCTCCTGATGTGTTACTGTGTCTGATTTAGGAATGGGGCATATGAAATTTGCCGCCAGTCTAGTTCCTGATGTGTTACTGTGTGTGAGTGAGGAATGGAGCTTAGGACATTTGTCGCCAGTCTAGCTCCTGACGTGTTACTGTGTCTTAGTGAGTAATGCGGTTTATGGCATTTGTGGCCAGTGTAGCTCCTCATGTGATTTTGTGTCTGATTGAGGAATGGGGAATATGGCATTTGTCGCCAGTTTAGCTCCTGATGTGTTACTGTGTCTGAGTGAGGAATGGGGCTTATGACATTTGTCGCAAGACTAGCTTCTGATGGGATACTGTGTCTGAGTGTGGAATCGGGCATATGACATTTGTCGCCAGTCTAGCGCCTGATGTTTTACTGTGTCTGAGTGAGGAATGGGGCTTATGACATTTGTCGCCAGTCTAGCTCCTGATGTGTTAATGTGTCTGAGTGAGGAATGGGGCTTATTGAATTTGTCGCCAGTCTAGCTCCTGATGTGTTACTGTGTCTGAGTGAGGAATGGGGATTATGGCATTTGTCGCCAGTCTAGCGCCTGATGTGTTACTGTGTCTGAGTGAGGAATGGTGCTTATGGTATTTGTCGCCAGTCTAGCTACTCATGTGTTAAAATGTCTGAGTGAGGAATGGTGCTTATGGCAATTTTCGCCAGTCTATCTCCTGATGTGTGACTGTGTCTCAGTTAGGAATGGGGCTGATGACATTTTTCGCCAGTCTAGTTTCTGATGGGTTACTGTGTCTGAATGAGAAGTGGGGCTTATTACATTTGTCGCCAGTCTAGCTCCTGATGTGTAACTGTGTCTCAGTGAGGAATATGGCTTGTGGCATTTGTCGCCTGTCTAGCTCCTGATGTGATACTGTGTCTGAATGAAGAATGTGGAATATGACATTTGTCGCCAGTCTAGCTCCTGATGTGATACTATGTCTGAGTGAGGAATGGGGAATATGACATTTGTCGCCAGTCTAGATCCTCATGTGTTACTTTGTCTGAGTTAGGAATGGGGCTTATTGCATTTGTCGCCAGTCTAGATCCTCATGTGTTACTGTGTCTGGGTGAGGAATGCGGCTTATGGCATTTGTCGCTAGTGTAGCTCCTCATGTGATACTGTGTCTGAGTGAGGAATGCGGAATATGGCATTTGTCGCCAGTCTAGCTCCTGATGTGTTACGGTGTCTGAGTGAGGAATGGGGCTTATGACATTTGTCGCCAGTCTAGCTCCTGATGGGTTACTGTGTTTGAGTGAGGAATGGTGCTTATGACATTTGTCACCAGTCTAGCTCGTGATGTGTTACTGTGTCTGAGTGAGGAATGGGGCTTATGGCATTTGTCGCAAGTCTAGCTCACGATGTGTTACTGTGTCTGAGTGAGGAATGGGGCTTATGACATTTGTCGCCAGTCCAGCTCCAGATGTGTTACTGTGTCTGAGTGAGGAATGGGGCTTATGGTATTTGTCGCCAGCCTAGCTCCTGATGTGTTGCTGTGTTTGAGTGAGGAATGGGGCTTATGACATTTTTCGCCAATCTAGTTCCTGATGGGTTACTGTGTCTGAGTGAGAAATGGGGCTTATGACATTTGTCGCCAGTCTAGCTCCTGATGTGTAGCTGTGTCTCAGTGAGGAATAGGGCTTATGGCATTTGTCGCCTGTCTAGCTCCTGATGTGATACTGTGTCTGAATGGGGAATGGGGAATATGACATTTGTCGCCAGTCTAGCTCCTGATGTGATACTGTGTCTGAGTGAGGAATGGGGAATATGACATTTGTCGCCAGTCTAGATCCTCATGTGTTACTGTGTCTGAGTTAGGAATGGGGCTTATTGCATTTGTCGCCAGTCTAGATCCTCATGTGTTACTGTGTCTGAGTCAGGAATGCGGCTTATGGCATTTGTCGCTAGTGTAGCTCCTCATGTGATACTGTGTCTGAGTGAGGAATGGGGAATATGGCATTTGTCGCCAGTCTAGCTCCTGATGTGTTACGGTGTCTGAGTGAGGAATGGGGCTTATGACATTTGTCGCCAGTCTAGCTCCTGATGGGTTACTGTGTTTGAGTGAGGAATGGGGCTTATGACATTTGTCACCAGTCTAGCTCCTGATGTGTTACTGTGTCTGAGTGAGGAATGGGGCTTATGGCATTTGTCGCAAGTCTAGCTCACGATGTGTTACTGTGTCTGAGTGAGGAATGGGGCTTATGACATTTGTCGCCAGTCGAGCTCCAGATGTGTTACTGTGTCTGAGTGAGGAATGGGGCTTATGGTATTTGTCGCCAGCCTAGCTCCTGATGTGTTGCTGTGTTTGAGTGAGGAATGGGGCTTATGACATTTTTCGCCAGTCTAGTTCCTGATGGATTACTGTGTCTGAGTGAGAAATGGGGCTTATGACATTTGTCGCCAGTCTAGCTCCTGATGTGTAGCTGTGTCTCAGTGAGGAATAGGGCTTATGGCATTTGTCGCCTGTCTAGCTCCTGATGTGATACTGTGTCTGAATGGGGAATGGGGAATATGACATTTGTCGCCAGTCTAGCTCCTGATGTGATACTGTGTCTGAGTGAGGAATGGGGAATATGACATTTGTCGCCAGTCTAGATCCTCATGTGTTTACTGTGTCTGAGTTAGGAATTGGCTTATTGCATTTGTCGCCAGTCTAGATCCTCATGTTGTTAACTGTGTCTGAGTGAGGAATGCGGCTTATTGGCATTTGTCGCTAGTGTAGCTCCTCATGTGATACTGTGTCCTGAGTGAGGAATGGGGAATAATGGCATTTGTCGCCAGTCTAGCTCCTGATGTGTTTACGGTTGTCTGAGTGAGGAATGGGCTTATGACATTTGTCGCCAGTCTAGCTCCTGATGGGTTACTGTGTATGTGTGAGGAATGGGGCTTATGACATTTGTCACCAGTCTAGCTCCTGATGTGTTACTGTGTCTGAGTGAGGAATGGGGCTTATGGCATTTGTCGCCAGTCTAGCTCCTGATGTGTTGCGGTGTCTGAGTGAGGAATGGTGCTTTTGGCATTTGTCGCCAGTCTAGCTCCTGATGTGTTACTGTGTCTGAGTGAGGAATGGGGTGGGGCATATGGCATTTGTCGCCAGTCTAGCTCCTGATGTGTTGCGGTGTCTGAGTGAGGAATGGTGCTTATGGCATTTGTCGCCAGTCTAGCTCCTGATGTGTTACTGTGTATGAGTGAGGAATGGGGCTTATGACATTTGTCGCCAGTCGAGCTCCTGATGTGTTATTGTTTCTGAGTGAGGAATGGGGCAGATGGCATTGGTCGCCAGTGTAGCTCCTGATGTGTTACTGTGTCTGAGTGAGGAATGGGGCTTATGACATTTGTCGCCAGTCTAGCTCCTGATGTGTTACTATGTCTGAGTGAGGAATGGGGCTTATGGCATTTGTCGCCAATGTAGCTCCTGATGTGTTACTGTGTCTGAGAGAGGAATGGGGCTTATGACATTTGTCGCCAGTCTAGCTCCTGATGTGTTACTGTGTCTGAGTGAGGAATGGGGCTTATGGCATTGGTCGCCAGTCTAGCTCCTGATGTGTTACTGTGTCTGAGTGAGGAATGGGGCTTATGACATTTGTCTGCAGTCTAGCTCCTGATGTGTTACTATGTCTGAGTGAGGAATGGGGCTTATGGCATTTGTCGCCAATGTAGCTCCTGGTGTGTTACTGTGTCAGTGAGGAATGTGGCTTATGATATTTGTCGCCAGTCTAGCTCCTGATGGGTTACTGTGTCTGAGTGAGGAATGAGACTTATGTCATTTGTCGCCAGTCTAGATCCTGATGTGTTACTGTATATGAGTGAGGAATGGGGCTTATGGCATTGGTCGCCAGTCTACCTCTTGATGTGTTACTGTGTCTGAGTGAGGAATGGGGCAGATAGCATTTGTCACTAGTCTAGCTCCTGATGTGTTACTGTGTCTGAGTAAGGAATGGGGCATATGGCATATTTCGCCAGTCTAGCTCCTGGTGTGTTACTTTATCTGAGTGAGGAATTGGGCATATGGAATTTGTCGCCAGTCTAGCTCCTGATGGGTTGCTGTCTCTGAGTGAGGAATGGGGCTTATGACATTTGTCGCCAGTCGAGCTCCTGATGTGTTACTATGTCTGAGTGAGGAATGGGGATTATGACATTGGTCGCCAGTCTAGCTCCTGATGTGTTACTGTGTCTGAGTGAGGAATGGGGCTTATGACATTTGTCGGCAGTCTAGCTCCTGATGTTTACTATGTCTGAGTGAGGAATGGGGCTTATGGCATTTGTCGCATATGTAGCTCCTGATGTGTTACTGTGTCTGAGTGAGGAATGGGGCTTATGACATTTGTCGCCAGTCTAGCTCCTGATGGGTTACTGTGTCTGAGTGAGGAATGGGACTTATGTCATTTGTCGCCAGTCTAGATCCTGATGTGTTACTGTATATGAGTGAGGAATGGGGCTTATGGCATTGGTCGCCAGTCTAGCTCCTGATGTGTTACTGTATCTGAGTGGGGAATGGGGCATATGATATGTTGTCACACAAGAGTTCGCGCGAACGGACGTATACACAACCCAAGAGTTCGCGCGAACGGACCTACAACCAACCCAAGAGTTCGCGCGAACGAACATACACACAACCCAAGGGTTTGCACGAACGGACATACAACCAACCCAATAGTTCGCGCGAACGGACCTACACACAACCCAAGAGTTCGCGCGAATGGACCTACACACAACCTAAGTGTTCGCGCGAACGGACATACAACCCACCCAAGGGTTCGCGCGAACGGACCTACAGCCAACTGAAGAGTCCTCGTACACAATGAATAAGCGTCTATTTCGTATAAAACTAGGATCATTGCTTGTTGACCCATCGTTCTCCATAGTAATTATTGACTGGTATGCAGAGAGATCAGATTATTGTCCGATAATTCTCTGCCCATCGGGAACTTGTAATTTTCGGTCTGCGTCAATCTAATTTATTGCCTGGTCCGTTCATTTATACCATGGCTTATACGAGAATGGGACATAGCTGGTACGATTTTTTTTGTGTTCGTTGTGTTCTCTTTCTATATGACGTCGAAACTTTAAGATGAATGCCTTTTTAAAGAAAATGTGTCTGTTTCCGTCCAAAGTTAGAAAAGTTATAGATGCTTGACGAATATTTTTAAAAATATAAATTCTCCGTGTTACTGTATGACATGAATATTTGGAAAAAGCTTAGATATTTGACGATTTTTTTATAATTTACTCTGAAATCGTTGTAATTTTCCTAAAAGAAATTAATACTTTTAGCCCTAAATATCCAAACATTGGATTTTCCATGCTAAATTTAGGACTACATGCACTATTATTTAATTGATGAAAAAATGTGTATTTTTCATCAGAATTGAACAATGTTGACAAATGCTGCAGATCCTGATGAGACGACTCGTTACGAGGCGGCTCATCTGGATCTACAGTGTTGTGTTTGCAAATGTTCTCTTTATGATATGTCGGGTTAAAGGGATTGAACAGAATACGACATAGCCCATGTGTTGCTTGGACAATTAGCTATGGCGTATCTCAGACATGGTATTATATAGCCTTCCATTGGGTCAAATGACAGCGTATGCACAACTGTCATATATCATGTGTGCATACATAAATGTGGCTGTGACTGGCGAAATGAGGCTCATCGGTCTTTAGCGACCAATGTAGATCCAGATCAGCCTGTGCATCCGCACAGTCTGATCAGGATCTTCATTGTTCAGCATTCCGTCAATGAAACGCCCGTCATGCTTATAACAAGCAACATAGATCGTTATCAAGCTAGAGGAGTGTGCTGTTTGATCAGGAGGTACGCTGGTCGCAACTACCAAAACCCAATTTCCCCAGTCACCGCCACAGCCACAGCCACAAATATGTCCATGCCATTGGTGGAGAAAAATATGGAAACATTACGCTCACGCTTCACACCATTGCAATAAATAATTGGCAAGAAACATCTCGCGTAAATATCCGAACCTATCAGCAGCCAAATGACAGTTCCAAGCCATTGTCGCCAGGTTTGCATATACTCGTATTATACGGTAATGTATCTGTTTTTCGTCTCTGCTTCTATATTATTTTAGACCTCAGACAATGACGAAATAAATTCCTTCTAAATGTGTTTTAAATACAGGAAGCAATGATTAGTTTATTTCATATTCTAAGAAGATACCAGTTTTCCTCCCGTCAAATGATTTCTCCTTTCTTAATAATGTATATTATCTATTCTTCCAGATATTCATAGATTAAATACGACGTACATCATTTAAATATGATGACACTAGTATGTGTACATGTAGTTTGTTTCTTATCTAAATAGTATGATTTGATCGCCTATGACGTACGAAGCCCCGCAGGGGACATGGATTTTTTTTTTAATTCGTTCCCACGAAATAACAATTCGTTCACTCAATTTAACAATTCGTTCTCTCGAATTAACAAATTGTTCCCACGATATAGCAATTCGTTCCAACGAATTAACAATTTCGTGGGAAAGAATTGTTAAATTGAGGGAACGAATTGTTAATTCGTGGGAACGAATTGCTAATTCGTAGGAACGAATTGTTGCCCATTTCGTCCCATTCAAAGTTCTCTGCAGAATGTTCAGACTAACTATATAAGTAATACTGCTACATTTGGTATTGACGGACTCGTAATGGTATAACGACTGGAACATGGTCGACTGAAACCGCAGTCGTATTGATGAAAACTAAGCTTTACCCGAGACCTCAAGGGCGCCGCCACTGATTCAGTGTAAACAATAAATCACGTGATCCCATCCATTCCCTGATATGTGTTTTGAGGATGTTTTGCTGAATAAATGACGAGTAATGTAGCCCCGGATCAGCCTGCGTGCATGCGCGCAGACTGATCCGGAGCTACATTGTTCGCAGACGTAGTTAACGTTTAATTCCCCGGATGTGAGACGATTCATCATAAATGTCACTACAATTGCGCGTCTGCCGCGTTCCGGGTTCCGCCTGCCGTCACAGACGACAATAAATCGTAATTTACATAGCATGTGTGTTATAAATTATCTACACATCTATTATATTACGATCGTAGACTGATAGAACACTATCATGATTCTGCTATAATATACGAAACGTTGTATATGCCGTGAAATATACGATTCAGGGACCCGTGGCACTAAACCTCGTACGATAAAAATGTTCTTACGAATATGTGTATGAATCGGTTTCTCGCATTAACATGAGTCACTAATGCTACCATTTTCCACCTACGTGTAGATATCATGAACTGTGAACACATCCACAAAAGATTGGTCAGCATCGGCTGTAAGGGCAAATGTTATTGTAAATTTCAATTTTGCACTTACAAACTTCTTAGTTGTACGAAGTTTGGTGAAACGAGCCCCGTATTCGTCCGATACATAAAGCATAGGACAGTATTTGTGTGGGTGGTTTGATTTAAGAGTCCCATGCCGTGGATACCTGCGGATCAAGTACAATTGTGTTTCACAAACTCCAGTGCCGGGAGTGGGTATCAAACCCAGGCTGTCGGAGTGACAGTCGGAGGTCATAACCTCTCGGCTACAATTCCACTCTTCGTATGACAGTGGGCCGACATGCATAAAAAATAGTGTTGATGTGTAACATATTTGTCACATAATTCGTCCACAATATTGCGATGTCACATTTGTATGCAACAGAATGAGGCTTCGTAGTATAAAGACAACCAATTAAACTAACCCTTTTAATACTGCATTCATGTACCTCTATCACCATGATTGCAAACAGTGTCGATCCTGATGAGCCGACTCGTGACGAGCCGTTTAATCAGGATCTGCACCATTTGTGGATATCTTCTTATTTCTCAAAACAATACCATTTTCTGATAAATGGAATGGTCTAACAAGTAACATGGGAGTGTCTATGCCAGTTAGTAGGGGTACAAGGGATAATTTTGTCTAACGCTGAGGTGAAAATCGCCGGGATAGCGCAAAAAGCAAAATAGGACAGGAATGTATTCTTTGCAAATACAGTCGAACCCCTGTAAACCGGACAGAGAGACAAGTAAGTTGTGCTTAATTTTGACTTGCTTCCTTGCCATTTATCTCCGACGATAATGTATGTTCATGATCGCAAAGCACCGACGCGCGTCTTGAATTAGCTATGTGCAAGTTTCACAGTGGAACCTCTCTAAACCGGACACCCTGGGATTTCCCCAGGGTGTCCGGTTTAGAGAGGTTCCACTGTACTTTATAGAGCCCCTGTTCTGATAGCGCAATGTCTTAGCGCAATGTTCTTGCAATTTAATCCATTTTAATGTACAATGAAATTGTTGTTTTTTATTTTGAATGTCATCAACATATTGCAATAATAACAATCATTTCCAACAACAGCTATATTGTTTTCATTTTTGTCACGCATGAATTCATACGGCGTCACAATAACCAGTAATATCCCTCCAATCTCGCTTCAAAGGAGGCAATTACTAAGCGCTGCATGTTGCATCATTGTTACAGGAATTAGATGAAGATTCATCTAATTTTATTACCGTTCAATACAATTATGATATAGCAATTTCCCTAGTAATATACATGTTGAATGATACTTCGCTTCGAGAACCCACTTTTCCAAGGCCGTTATCAAGGAATTAGACACACTTCCAACGTTTCGACGCAAGGCCCTTATCAAGGAATTAGACAGTATTCCAACGTTTCTGTCCAATGAATTTTATCCATGAATTAGACACTAGTCCAATGTTTCGGTTCAATGCATTTTATCCAGGAATTAGACGCTATTCCAATGTTTCGGTCCAATGCCTGTATCAAGGAATTATACACTCTTCCAACGATTCGGTCCAATGCCTTTGTCAATTAATTAGACACGTTTTCAACGTTTCGGCCCAATGCCTTTGTACAGGAATTAGACACTACTCCAACGTTTCTGCCCAATACCATTATCAATGTATTAGACACTCATCCAACGTTTCGGTACAATGCCTTTATCAAGGAATTATACACTCTTCCAACGTTTCGGTCCAATGTCTTTGTCATAGAATTAGACACGTTTCCAACGTTTCGGCCTAATACCTTCATAAAAAAAATAGATACGTTTGCAACGTTCGGCCCAATGCCTTTATCAAGGAATTACACTCTTCCAGCGTTTCGGCTCAATGCCTTTATCAAGAAATTAGGCACTAATTCCTTGATATAGATATTGGGCCGATGTGTTGGAAGAGTGGGTTTGTGGCTAATGAAGTATCGTTCAAGTTCAGACACGAGAAAAATTCTACACGGTTCGGCACTGAAGCAATATAAAAGACTGTGAAAGAGGTATTATACAAGTATTTTTTATTTCTTCCACAATCCTCCAATACTAATGTGTATGTATGACATGTGCTTATTCAAATGAAATATAATTCTCTTTAAGGACCCATTGTATACCTGATCATCGTTTGATTCAAAGATAATTGCTTCGTAAATGCCTCATTACTGTATCCTATACGGCCCATGGAGTGGCCAAGTCGGCCATCTTTGTGTGTTCCAGCCATCAGCCAGTTTCGCCTGTTCTGCCGTTTAACAAAGAACTCAAAATGTGAAGTAGAACATATGATATAATGTAGCTAATCACATGTAGACAAGTCAGGAGAACGGACTCCTATCAATTATATTACACCAAACTGTAACATATGTCAGTTTTCGGGACAGGTTTCTGCCTGTGTTTTTAACAACACCATTATAGATTGCCTCATACACAGAAAATAGCACAGCGTATCACTTTTACCTGGCAAATCACACAACACATACCATATATACCCACTACTGTACTCTGTTATTAGCTATAAAATCTAGTGACATGTAAGCAATTACCTGATTGTATTTTCCCTGGTGTCTACTCACCTACTAAATATGGCTTTACCTATGGGTAACGTGTACACAAACAAAGGGCTGTGCATCAGATATACAGGTTTACACATAAGAAATTATTTTGAGATTGATGGGAGAAATGCTCAGATATCTCGTCTTTTGTACAGTTTGTTGGCATACTATTTATAGCTTGCCATTGTCATATCTGTCTACTATGTATTGCACCAATTTATTTTGGTTTACTGTCATATTATTTGCTGTATGTGTCAAACGCACGAAGTGGTGAAACTGTACGATGGCTTGTACATACAAAGATGGCGGAGATGGCAACCCAATCTCCATATATAGTATACAGTAACAAGACAATATTCCCATATGTTATATTCATATATCACATCACTCTTAAGAAGCAATTATCATTGAAGTCAAGTGTATCTATCTATCTATTACACAATGCCTTAAACCAATAACGATTGTGTTTGGTCCCTATACAGCAGACCGACTAAAAGTACAATGTGATTAGAAACTAGACACGAGTTAAGGTAACGCTATAAGTCAAGGTGTATGATCACGTGGTACTAACAACAACAACAAGTACTGAATCCATCTGATTCAAAGTACGTATTCTTTTATAGTGTCCTTATTACGTAACGGATTTTGATGAAATATGGCGCATCAAACGCGTCTTATTAAGCTGCATTTGGTGGTCTCTGTATTTTCGCCCAAACTTCTGTCGTTATTCGCAAAAACGACACAAGCCTGTGCCAAACTCCATGGACCACCACATGCAGCTCATGAAGACGCGTTTACTGCGCCATATTTCATCAAAATCCGTTTCATATTAAGGAAAATATAAAATGAAAAGTCATGCAGAGCATGATGTTATTAGCCGATCAAATCAGGGTAAAGTGCATCGAACATATGTAGGTGTCTCTGGTAACATTGTCAATGGTAAACTATTTTCGACCACAGTTCTGTACCCAGCGTTGACATTTTCCTCGATTTTGTGCAGGTTTTGGAAACCCGTTCCCAAATCCATCCAATAGCAGCAATGCCATAGCAGCAATGTTTTGTTGTCACCATTATGTTGCGAAATATTCCAGCGTAACACCTGTACTGTATGCTCTATTTATCTACAAATTACACTCCGCAATACACAAAGTTGTAGTCACTGTGTGTTTGTCCGAATTCTGTGGCAGCACGCGAGTGGGCGGAGCTACCAGAGCTATATATATCTAGCGGTTACAGTCTCATCTAAAAATAGACGCAAGCTCCTGCGTATTCAGGCACATGCCCAGATTGGCCTAATGTGCCCCATCCGTGATTTTTTTGCGCGATGTCGGGCGCAAGACAATCAATAATTTGCGGCATTGACAATAATTAAGGGGGATTGCCGCAATCGCGCGTGCTGGATGCATCCCTGCCATCCCTGCATGATACGTAAACAAATCAAAGTTGGCTATGAAGGGCAATTCTTCGTTTTGATTGGTGGAAAATTTTGTGAATATTAACTAGCGTCAAATGACGCGCATACGCGATCCAATGGGATAAACCCGAGATGCTGGGATAAACCCGAAAATGCTGGGGTTGCTAGTAAGGAGATTTTGAGCAGAGGTCGATTATAAATTAGCCGAATAAACACATTTTACGCGATTATACGTGGCTGAAACTTGTTCTGTTTAATAAACAAAAGCTTTAAATTAGCCCAATAATCGGCGTATGTTGGCGTATATGGCCATTAGAGCCAACTATGGACTTCAACAACAATAACTTCCGGGTTAAATCTCTTCCGGCGTTCAGCTCATTACGTATTCAAAATTGTGTTATTTGGCTATACGTAAAGTTTTAAACGGAGATAATTGCCAAAAATGCAAACTTTATCGTTTGATGCAATTTGGAAGTGATACAGAAAAATTCGCGTTCGTAGATTACCAAATAGCGGAGAAAAGGGTTGCTACAAACTTTTTCAGAATTCGATGGATAACCAATATATTAGCCGATCTATAAATAGATCGGCTAATAATAATACTTTCAAGATTTCAACACTTTCAGCCACTGTTGTTGTTGTTATAACCACGTGATCATGCACCTTGATACCGCAGCGCGACTAAAAGTACAATGTGATTAGAAACTAGACACGAGTTACGGTAACGCTATAAGTGCCGATCTGCGGGTCATATTCCAGCATTGTGTTCAAACAGCCATACGCTGTATGTCTGGACATAGCATTTCAAACATATGATATGTCTTCAAACGTAAATTCTCGGCTTTATGAGTCCCTTGTCCGTAATGTCTATGGGCGCAATTTATCAAGAATTGAAGCACGCCATGTAATTTTGTACCTAAGAAGATTTGCGATTTTTCACAAAAAATATTTACAGAAACTGCGATATTTTGGTGTGTTCTCACTTTCCCAACTTTCTATATTTCAGGTAAAATTTCAGAAAAAGTTTCTGGCTAAAGGTGACGACCAACTTCCGATGTCATTGACGGAAAATAAGATAAATATTGTACATAATTTTCATGAGATTTCGCACATCTTCTAAGGTATAAAATCACATGGCTTGCCTCAATCGAGACAGGCCATGTCATTTTGTACCTAAGAACATGTGCGATTTTTTTCATTAAACATATTTACAAAAAATACGATAGTTCAGTAATCGACGTCGACAGTTGACGAATTTTTCATTGCAAATGCGGAATTCAATTCCGCATTTGCTATGGAAATTTCGTCATCTTTCGACGTCATTTACAGAAAATATCTCAGCCAGCCTTGTTCCTGATCTGTGACTGTCACTGGAGAAATGGGGCTTATGGGAATTGTGGCCAGCCTTGTTCCTGATCTGTGGCTGTAACTGGAGAAATGGGCCTTATGGGAATTGTGGCCAGCATTGTTTCTGATCTGTGGCTGTAACTGGAGAAATGGGGCTTATGGGAATTGTGGCCAGCCTTGTTCCTGATCTGTGGCTGTAACTGGAGAAATGGGGCTTATGGGAATTGTGGCCAGCCTTGTTCCTGATCTGTGGTTTGAACTGGAGAAATGTGGCTTATGGGAATTGTGGCCAGCATTGTTTCTGATCTGTGGTTGTAACTGGAGAAATGTGGCTTACGGGAATTGTGGCAAGCCTTGTTCCTGATCTGTGGCTGTCACTGGAGAAATGTGGCTTGTGGGAATTGTGGCCAGCCTTGTTTCTGATCTGTGGTTGTAACTGGAGAAATGTGGCTTACGGGAATTGTGGCAAGCCTTGTTCCTGATCTGTGGCTGTCACTGGAGAAATGTGGCTTACGTGAATTGTGGCCAGCCTTGTTCCTGATATGTGGCTGTCACTGGAGAAATGTGGCTTATGGGAATTGTGGCCAGCCTTGTTCCTGATCTGTGGCTGTCACTGGAGAAATGGGGCTTATGGAAATTGTGGCCAGCCTTGTTCCTGATCCGTGGCTGTAACTGGAGAAATTGGGCTTATGGGAATTCTGGCCAGCCTTGTTTCTGATCTGTGGTTGTAACTGGAAAATGTGGCTTACGGGAATTGTGGCCAGCCTTATTCCTGATCTGTGGCTGTCACTGGAGAAATGTGGCTTATGGGAATTGTGGCCAGCCTTGTTTCTGGATCTGTGGCTGTAACTGGAGAAATGTGGCTTATGGGAATTGTGGCCAGCCTTGTTTCTGATCTGTGGTTGTAACTGGAGAAATGTGGCTTACGGGAATTGTGGCCAGCCTTGTTTCTGATCTGTGGCTGTCACTGGGGAAATGTGGCTTATGGGAATTGTGGCCAGCATTGTTTCTGATCTGTGGCTGTAGCTGGAGAAATGTGGCTTATGGGAATTGTGGCCAGCCTTGTTTCTGATTTGTGGTTGTAACTGGAGAAATGTGGCTCACGGGAATTGTGGCCAGCCTTGTTCCTGATCTGTGGCTGTCACTGGAGAAATGTGGCTTACGGGAATTGTGACCAGCCTTGTTCCTGATCTGTGGCTGTCACTGGAGAAATAAAGCTTATGGGAATGAATTGTGGCCAGCCTTGTTCCTGATATGTGGCTGTCACTGGGGAAATGTGGCTTATGGGAATTGTGGTCAGCATTGTTTCTGATCTGTGGCTGTCACTGGAGAAATGTGGCTTATGGGAATTGTGGCCAGCCTTGTTTCTGATCTGTGGTTGTAACTGGAGAAATGTGGCTTACGGGAATTGTGGCCAGCCTTGTTCCTGATCTGTGGCTGTCACTGGAGAAATGGGGCTTACAGGAATTGTGGCCAGCCTTGTTTCTGATCTGTGGTTGTAACTGGAGAAATATGGCTTACGGGAATTGTGGCCAGCCTTGTTCCTGATCTGTGGCTGTCACTGGAGAAATAGGACTTATGGGAATTATGGCCAGCCTTGTTCCTGATATATGGCTGTCACTGGAGAAATGTGGCTTATGGGAATTGTGGCCAGCCTTGTTTCTGATCTGTGGTTGTAACTGGAGAAATGTGGCTTACGTGAATTGTGGCCAGCCTTGTTCCTGATCTGTGGCTGTCACTGGAGAAATGGGGCCTATGGGAATTGTGGCCAGCCTTGTTCCTGGTCAGTGGTTGTAACTGGAGAAATGTGGCTTACGGGAATTGTGGGCAGCCCTTGTTCCTGATCTGTGGACGTCACTGGAGAAATGGGACTTATGGGAATTGTGGCCAGCCTTGTTCCTGAATCTGTGGCTGTCACTGGGGAAATGTGGCTTATGGGAATTGTGGCCAGCCTTGTTTCTGATATGTGGTTGTAACTGGAGAAATGTGGCTTACGGGAATTGTGGCCAGCCTTGTTCCTGATCTGTGGCTGTCACTGGGGAAATGTGGCTTATGGGAATTGTGGCCAGCTTTGTTTCTGATATGTGGTTGTAACTGGAGAAATGTGGCTTACGGTAATTGTGGCCAGCCTTGTTCCTGATCTGTGGCTGTCACAGGAGAAATGTGGCTTATGGGAATTGTGCCCAGCCTTGTTCCTGATCCGTGGCTGTCACTGGAGAAATGTGGCTTACGTGAATTATGGCCAGCCTTGTTCCTGATCTGTGGCTGTCACTGGAGAAATGGGGCTTATGGGAATTGTGGCCAGCCTTGTTCCTGATCTGTGGCTGTCACTGGAGAAATGGGGCTTATGGAAATTGTGGCCAGCCTTGTTCCTGATATGTGGCTGTCACTGGGGAAATGTGGCTTATGGGAATTGTTGCCAGCATTGTTTCTGATCTGTGGCTGTAACTGGAGAAATGTGGCATATGGGAATTGTGGCCAGCCTTGTTTCTGATCTGTGGTTGTAACTGGAGAAATGTGGCTTACGTGAATTGTGGCCAGCCTTGTTCCTGATCTGTGGCTGTCACTGGAGAAATGGGGCTTATGGGAATTGTGGCCAGCCTTGTTCCTGATATGTGGCTGTCACTGGGGAAATGTGGCTTATGGGAATTGTCGCCAGCCTTGCTCCTGATCTGTGGCTGTCACTGGAGAAATGGGGCTTATGGGAATTTTGGTCAGCCTTGTTCCTGATCTGTGGCTGTCACAAGAGAAATGGGGCTTATGGTAATTGTGGCCAGCCTTGTTCCTGATCTGTGGCTGTCACTGGAGAAATGGGGCTTATGGGAATTGTGGCCACCCTTGTTTCTGATCTGTGGTTGTAACTGGAGAAATGTGGCTTATGGGAATTGTGGCCAGCCTTGTTCCTGATCTGTGGCTGTCACTGGAGAAATGGGGCTTATGGGAATTGTGGCCAGCCTTGTTTCTGATATGTGGTATCTCAAATATAGTTCATGAAAAATCGCACATGTCCTTAGGTACTAAATCACGTGGTTTGTCTCAATTATAGATGAATTGACATGGCCCATAGACATGGCGGCGACTCACAAAGCGCGGGTGATGTACAAAATACAACGTCTCTTCACACGCTGGTGCTGCAATCCGCGCCGGCGTAAAACGTTTCACGTCGAAAAATGCAGCGGCTTTCTGACGATATCCAACTCAGATCTACTTAGAGCTATCGCATAAACGCATCTTCCGTCTAGCAAATTTCGTGCGCCGGTTACTAGACGAAAATGTGTTTAATCAGTATCTTCTGCATGTATCTGAATGGGAATTCGTCAGGAATCCGGCTCGTATTTCGACGTGAAACATTTTACGCCGGCGCTGAGTGCATCACTATTGACGCAAGTTGAGATCGGGGATTTTCTCTGATGATTCAACCCGATCGCATCACAGATTTTCCGAACCTGTGATTAGATCAAATATTGCGGATTCGGTTAAGATATTTACGAAGCTTTCAGAGAAAATTAATTATAGAAAAAAAAATGCGGATTACATTCCGATATGTTCCTACTTCAAGGCTGTGTCATATACGAATCCACGGCCATTTTCGATGTTATTGAAAACAGTATCTTCACATTTCGCTAAATTTTACGTCCAATATACGAACTATAATGATGAAGATTATAATTGTAGATTTCCAGTGTGTTTACAAACAGAACATGCCGGTCGATTAAAGGTGCATGCCCACTCAGTAGGCACAAACTGGTCTTTATATCGGAGACATCAACTGCGACATTTTCTAGCAAAATAAACATTCTTTAACCATTAGCCCACGCATTAATTGGCAGTATTATACATTTTATATCAGACGTAAAATGTCCACACTGATATCAGGGGCGATAACTGTGTTTCCTTAAAATGTTAACGGACATTACTATTTATTCTCTGTATTTATTTGTTGATGTGCAATGATCATACTTTATAATCTCTCTATAATATTTGTTTTCAGGTGACGCATTTAATTAGTATAAATAACTAAACAATAGTATGCCTCATTTGCATATGAAAATAGCCTGATACCACCGCGCGTCACAATCAGTAAAATAAATAATACTAAATGATTATATCTGTATAGCGGGCACTTTTAATTTTAAGAACTGGTGGAATAGTGACACAATTATACACTTATTTAATTCCTATAAAGAACATTGTGTGCCTACTAAGTGGGCATGTACCTTTAACACCTTTAATAGGGTCAGTAGAGACGAAAATAAATTGAACGTTTCGTCCCTTCCTTTCTGCACCGCACATAGATGGACATTAAGAATCTTAAGCAGTTCGATCCTTCGTTTCTAGCCGCGCAGAAACGAATATTTAGCACGTCATATTTCGTTCATTCGTTTCTACTCCAAGTAGAGACGAACTTAATGTTCGTCTCTACTCGGAGTAGAAACGAATGAACGAATGAACATTAATTTTCGTCTCAAAACGGCGTAGAAACGAATTGTCCCTAAAGACCCACCATACAGTATAACCGCCGCATCTGTATCTTGCGTCGTGCGTTTAACCACACTAAATCAACAGATATTCATGCGCGGCGTAGGTCAAAAGTAGTACGGTAAAGAAAATAATACAGATGTTTAATGCCATAGACACTATTTGCTTGAATAATCTGGTCAATGTATGTACTCGTCTACTGCACAAGCATGTTAATGTCTTTTAAATCAGTTTCAAACATTTTGGGGGTATGTTTTAATTCTGAAAATGTTTGTCACGTGATATAGTTTCAATTCCAGTCGCTGATATTTTGGGCCACCGCCAGATCAGAGGAAATTGAATTAATATTTCACGGGTGCCAACCCAGGACTCTGAGATGTAGGCTACTTCCACACTACACGATCGATTGCGTGACAATAACGTATGATTGCAAACTACTGCTTTGTTCGTATTAGAGAGGTTCCAGACAAGGAACTACTCAGATGGGTGTCTCAAGAACGTTACAGACAGGCGGAAGTGGCGTATTCCGAATGAGCATGGGGAAGTCATGCATAGTCCGGCCGTCAAACGCTTAACATTGTTTTGAATACCATAGATTGTTTAATACCAATTTTGCATATCTATATATTCTAGTTAGGTGTAAATCGACTGATGACAAACTGGCATCCTTGAGCGTTTTGAGACATCTGCATAAATCCAAGATGGCCGCCAAACAGTTATATTCAGTCATGTAGTTGCATCTATGCGAGGTATGTGTATTAAATACATGTAAGACTGCATAATGACCAATATAGGGAGACGGATTGACAACATTAATATTGAAATACATTAACGGTGAGATGGGTAATTTCAAGATTTACTGCACAAATCTTCAAACTGGATCCTACAGTCACACACTCGTCTTTGTCAACGAATGAAACTCACACGTGCTTGGGAACGCTGAGACGGCAAATCCGGTCATCCAAACGAAGAAAAAACTCTAAACTTGCAGCCGACAACACCCGAGTGCTGTATTGTGCAAAATAATCCACTTTTCCCGCAAATTTACACAAATTGATGAGGATCTTCTCATCTTATAGAAAATCTGCCGCGAATGAATTGCTATTTTCACTGGTATTATTTCATTTGTCTGCAGACGGGACCCGGTAAGTGGTGCGATCGAAATGGCGGGATTTAGTCCTACAACAACAATGGCGTTTAGTGAAAGCGCAATTTCATGGCCACCGCGCCGTCTGAAAAGAAATTTCGTTGAGTTATTCGCCAAAATAACGTCTTCCGCGTTTCACGCTATCCAATGAGTTACGGTGAGTTGTGAAGCAAATACTGCATTAAACCCATTGTATGCGGGGTGATGATTCACATGTGCATTATCAAAATTTTCAACAGCGATTTTCTATTTACTTTATTTCACAATGAAAATATATGTTGTTACCACTCATCTGAACCGCCTCGGTGAGACGGTTCAACTGTGTGGTAACAACATATCGATTTGGTGAGAAATGTGGCTGTGACTGGAGAAATGGGGTTTATGTGATCGGTTACCAATGTAGCTCCTGGTCAAATAGAACACCCTTCTAGCCTGATAGCAAGTTGTAAGAAGCATTTTATGGGTGTTTCATTGGTGGAATGACGGACAGTGTAGATCCTGATCCTGGATATACACTGGTCGCATAACCCGTAAGCCCCAATTTTCCAGTCACAGCCATAAACAAGAAAAAAATAGTTTTGTCGATGAGGAAAAGGGATTATATTCAGCATGAAATTGGTTAGATGAAATATTGACGGCTAGCGAATACAAACATGGCGGACATAAATTGATAACGTGGTATGGTTGAACATTTTCACAATCACACAGTATCATTACATACTATTATAGGAATGAATGGCCTTTTTGTGGAATGTATCGGGGTATAAACTTGGAAAAGTCGCGGGAATACTGGACGAAGGCCGGAAAGTCTCGTCCAGTATTCCCGCGACTTTTCCAAGTTTATATCTCCGATAAATTCCACAAAAAGGCCATTCATTCCTTATAATTCCAGCATTTGAAATAAATTCATCAGGAAAATGTGTTTATTTTGACAGACGACAGCCATTTGCTTACATTGACAGCACTGACAGCGCACCTGTAGAAAGTAGTTCGGCGTGGGAGTTTACTGGCATATAAATTTTGGACAGAGACTTGCTACGGGCCAATCAAATGTTAGGGAATTGTATAAATGTTTTTGTGCTGGAATTATGGGCTGATATTTCTCTATACTGACGGTAAAAACGTGAATTTGAACGAATTTAACGTCCCTGCAACAACTAAGGTAGTAGTATATTATTTATTCACGTGTCATGTGCAATATACAAATTGATTGAAACTCCTATACATATATTTATATCAAATGAAATAATGTTCGTGCATATTGCACCCAGTCGTGTTTTGCTTATGAGAGACACTGTCACAATATTATATTCCAGACACATGGTGTCCGGAAAAGCTGGGATGAAGATACAAAAGTCGTGTCCAATTTGCATCCGCGCAGTCCGATCAGGACATACACTGTTCGATATTTCTACTCACGGATACTTTCCTTTCACCTCCAACGTCCGCTATCCGACTACATGGACGTCCGCTATCCGACTATCCTGTACAAATTGGTAACTGGTCACAATTCAAGAAACCAATCTTATAAATATGTGTCAGAACAGATACATCTAGATAAACGTCCCTTAGAACAACTTCCGAGACAAGTCGATGAATTCGTCAAATTGACAAATACCGCCGATTATAACACCAAGGCTGCGTCGAATGACGCTCTAAGGGAAGTTACTCGTAATTTTCCAGGTTCGGTAACCTATTTATAAGACTAAGGGTCGTTTCACTAAACTTCGCAGGACGAGGAAATTTTAACTTATGTACAGATTTGAAATTTACTAAAACAAGGTGCATGATCACGTGTTTACCACAACAACAACAATGTCTGAAAGTGTTGAAAGCACACCCACTCCAAAGTAAATATTTGTTGATAGTTTCCTTAATATGCAACGGAAGTTGATGAAATATGGCATAGCAAACGCGTCTTCATGACCTGCATTTTATGTGGTAGTCTCGCAACCTTGGAACATACTTATGTCGTGTTTGCGAAGAATCGATTTCCATGTCAGTATTGACAGTAAACACGGAAATCGATTCTTCGCAAAACCGACCGAAGTTTGGGCCAAAATACAGAGACCACCAAATACAAGACCACCAAGACGCGATGGTTGCGCCATATTTCATTAAAATCCGTTACGTAATAAATGTAGTGTTGCTGGGAATTTAATTAACGCAACTCAAGTCCATTTAACATTCTTACTTATTAATTCAATTAATTTACAAGTGTATTAGCTTTCTAAAGTTTCTAAATAAAGTTAACATTTACTCTGATTCCGTACTCCGCGTTGTGCTCCTATACGTCGCGTTGTGCGTGGCTGTCCATTCGTTCGGCTTATATTTAAGGGTGGGAATTGGCTCGAACACCTTCCATACCCGGCGTGGCTGTCCTAATGAACCAGCATTTTATACCCTTGGTCAAGCTCCTCCTACTGATGATCAGTGCCATCCGAATACGTCATCAGCATCCAATAGTATCTAAGGGACTAGAGAGTATCAAGAATAGCATTTAATTGGATTGAAGTAGAATGGTGCAATCCTTGACATTTGGTATTGTCACCAATTTGGGAAGGTGCCAGTGTCTAATGTGTGGCAAGATAAACAGGTGGACCAAATGGTTCTCATTGGCCGTTATTTATATGGCTTACTTTACAGAGGTAAACTATCGTCACCTCCTGTCATCACTCTGTCAATCATTCAGGTGCATTTGCAGTACAACTACAGTGGAACTTATCTAAACCGGACAACAAGCAATATATGTGATCATAAATTTGATGGGTTTCTTGGTCATTTATCTCAGGTGATAATACCTGTTCGTGATCGCATAGCACACAGCCATGGCTCGGAATAATCAACTGCCTGATTTACAGTGAAACCTCTCTAAACCGGATACCCTGGGGACCTCAAAGGGTGTCCGGTTTAGAGAGGTTTCACTGTACCAGATGTTAAATGTGAATCCCATAAAAACACCTCGCAGTGAAACACAATAAAGCTTCCACGTGATAATATTATACAAGTACATCTCAAACTTAAATTCTGCACCTGCAATGGAGGCTACAATGTTACATAAAGACAATATAACAGAATACGTACTTTGAATCGGAGGCGCTTCTGGAAGTTTCAGTAATTGTTGTTGATGCAACCACGTGATCATGCATCCTGTACAGTAAACGACGTTAATGTGAGAAGCAAATCTATAAAACTCATCGTATGAACTTTTGTTTAGCAAGTACGCTGGTTAGTGAAGCGGCCGCTTGGTCTATTAGGCTCCTTTCCCCGTGGCGGTTCAATATTACGGAGAAAAGTGTTCCTGATGTCGTAATGCGATTACCAGAAATGTCCTTCTAGACAAATTTCTCCCCTTATCGTTTGTCGCCATTTCTAATTAGTCTTAAAGTGTCGGCTTGATCAAAGACAGCTTGTTCTAATATAAACATTTTGTCTCAGATAAATATCAAATTAACCCAGCCTGCGATGGCAATCATGTAAACGAGTCTCTGGGTGGTGTCACTGTGGCCGAGAAATGTGCATTGTGTGATTTGTGACCAGTGTAGCTCCTGTTTAATTAGCATACTACTGTAGCCTGCATGATGCACAGCCTGATCTGGATCTACACTGGTCGCAAAACATATAAGCCGTATTTCTCCAATAACAGCCACAAATGTCACAGAGACTGGGGAAACGGGGATTATGACATTTGCGACCAGTGTTGCATTGGATCCTAGTCGGCAAGCGAACCCCGCAGCCTTATAATGGTTGCTATTACTGCGTGTGTTTTTAGAATAAGACCATACCGTATATTTTCTATGTTAAGCGTCCACCCAGTTGACCAAAACCTACCTACATGTACGTATCCGGTAAAAAACAAACAATGCCGTACATGTATGCATAAAACTTCCTGCAAAGGGTTGAGGCAGTCTTTAGCATAGCTTTAAATTTCCACCAGCAAACTTTAGAAAAAAGAAGAAGAAAATACCCTTATTAAACTTATTAAGTGGACAATCATGAACGGATTTAATACTTGGACAAGTCCCCCAATCAGTTTTCATATACTTCACCAGTAAATAGTGTAAACTAGCAAACACACTGCGTTTTTTTTTCACAGAACCACTTTCAAAACTTACCCGCACGCGCCGCGGACTCTTAACTAGACAATCGCGAGTGTTTCGCAGACAGAGTGGAGAAGAGAGTGTAACTTTATCACATTGCGAGGATCTTGTAAAGTTTATGAGTCCCATTATCCAGTGACAAATGTTGGTTGTTTGTCTGCATTACACTATATATGGGTATTGCCCAGATATGTATCTGATATAGACCAGTAACTTTATTTGAAGTCACGGGACACAATTCCCAATGACCTAATCATATTAAGCAAGTATGCGTGCCGGTGATAGTATGTAAACTATATTTTGCTATCTGCAGTACCAAAGTGCATGATCACGTGGTTACAACAACAACAACGTCGCCCACTCGACAATTATCTTTACAACATACACAATATCAATGGTTATTAGCTGTCTGTCGTATTATTTTTGTTATATTGTACAATTATCCGCTCGCTGCAAGTATACGTGTCTTGGCCAAACGCAGAGCTTATAGCACGCTGTTGACAAATATATTTAGAACAGATTAAACACATTGCTATTAGTTTGCTCACGTATTTATCAGATATATACGGAAGCCTATTAGGGCCATTTATGTATTACGTCTCACGTATTACGTATTATGTCTTACGTAATATGTGTTAGGTCTTAGGTATTATGTGTAAGGTGTAAGGTTATAACGAAGCGGGAAATCTGATGGTGGACGATACATGTACACACGTTCCAGTAGTTGACAGTACAGACGACGATTGCAATAGCAAGTACTTGTAAGTATACTTAAGTGAGGTAATTAAAATGTTTAATCATTGGTATGGGTATATTCGTTCATGTTCCCCGCCGATGCAAACCCCAAAACGATGCACCCCCTTTCCGACATTGATAGGTCCATAATGAAACGATCACAGCAACAACTGTGTGTGTTGCTGATCAACGACAACGTGTGTCGTGTTTGTCCCCTAGCGAAAATGGGATATATAGCGTTAGTCGATGTCCGTGCATCTGTCCGCGCGTCCGTCCATAACACTTTACGTTTAGCATGATGGATTTCAATAAGTCTTGGCAACAGTGTATTTAACTGAACATGGTATAGTGACTCATATGTACCAGGCTTCCTGCACCCAATGAACAGCGAGAGGATTAACGTAGTGTTAACGATGTGCCTCTTGCTTAGACATAGTATTATGACATCCACTACAGCGATTAATAGACATGACATTCTAGTCTACCTCTTGTTGTGTAGTTTTTAGCTCGCCTGCACGAAGTGCAGAGAGAGCTTACGGCATACCCCCGGCGTCGTCGTCGGCGTCGTCAGCGTCGTCAGCGTCGGCATCGGCGTTGTCGGCGTCCACAAACTTAACGTTGGGGTAAATGTATTATAACTTCTGTTTCTTTGCATGGAACACCTTGGTATTTCATACATGCATTCCGCAGATGATCCTCTATCATGCTGTAGCAAATCCTTAACCCAACGCCCACCCCTTACCCCAGGGTCAAGGTCGAAAACTTAGTGCGTTCATAAACTTAACGTTGGGGTAAATTTCTTATAGCTTCTCTTTCCTTGATAGTTCATATCATGCATTCGTCTGATGACACTCTATCATGCTGTAACGAATCCGCCCGTCTTCAAAAATTTAAAACCTTAACGCTCGGGTACATGCAAATAAATCCTTGCTCGGATATGCTTCATATGTCACGCACGCATTGCTCCAATGGCCCTTTACCGCCCTGCGACAAATCCACACCCGTGCCGCCCCCGCTAATCCCAGGATTAAGGTCACATACTTTGTGCGTCACAAAACCTTAACGCTCGGGTAAATGGCCCATATTTTCTGTTTCCCTGCTCGGATCTGCTTCATATTTCACGCACATTTCTCCAAGGGTCCTCTACCGTCCTCCGACAAATACAGGGTCAAAGTCACATACTTGGCGGTCCCGAAACCGTATCGCTCGGGTAAATGGCCTCTATTTTGTGTTTCCTTGCTCGGATCTGCTTCATATTGCACACACGCATTGCTCTAATGGTCCACTACCACCATATGACAAATCCACATATGTGCCGCCTCCGCTGAGCCCAGGATAAATGGACTATATTTTCCCCAAGGTCAATGCGCGCTTCGTTGTCTTCTGACAACTCTTGTTTATATTGGTAAAACTGTAATTTATGTAATAATCCTATTGCCGTTCAACAAGCTATTATTGTAACTTTTACAATCTTATAGTATTTGGCTTCTTAGTGTTCAGATATACAAAACAATATTGCAAAGTTGTCTAAGAGTATACTAATACTACGGTTTGCAGGAAACGAAACTTTTTTTGATAAACAGTGTTAACTACGGGTAGTATATTTGACTATCCACAACTGCGACTTCAATTTGATGTAATGAAATTAGCAAACTTAATTACAATATATGTAATATCTCATTTCAGACCTTGCCAATAGCCATGGAGGCTGTATTGGTGAGTTTATGGTTGAGAATACCCCTGGTGAGGACAGTTGTGCCATCGAATATACCAGAAACAATTACAGCATCGACAACGACAAGACTCGAATTTATAGCACAATATTTTTACTGTGGATTTACCTACCCGGAAATAATTCTACTGTTGTTTGTGGTCAATGGCATTAGGTTATCGCTGCGCCAGCTGAAAAGAGTCCTAAGAAAAAACAACCTAAGACGACGGACAGCGTATACACCTGATGACATTGTCGTGGATTACATATCGAAAGAAATTGAAATCAGTGGCCAGTGTATTGGTTACCGTTCGATGTGGAGACGGTTGGTAAATGACCACAGGTTGAGAGTACCGAGGGATAAAGTTCTGACCCTCATGAGACATATTGACCCCGAAGGTATTAACTTGCGAAAAATGCATCGCCTGAAAAGACGAACATATCGAGTAAATGGCCCAAATTATGTGTGGCACGTTGATGGATATGATAAACTTAAGCCGTATGGATTTTGTATTCACGCTGCTATAGATGGTTACAGCAGGAGAATAATTTGGTTAGAGGTTTCACACAGTAACAACAACTCTGCTGTAATTGCTATGTAATATCTGGAAACATTGAAAGCACTTGCAATTGTCCCTAGAATCCTTCGTTGCGACAAAGGAACCGAAAACTCAACTCTTGCGCTCCTTCAACCGTTCTTCCGGTATAATGATGCAGACAGTATGTCTGGTATTAAACGTTTTATATATGGAAGAAGTGTTTCTAATCAAAGCATAGAGGCTTGGTGTGGAACTTTAAGACGTCAAGGAATCCAATGGTGGATTAGCTTTTATAAAGATCTAAAATATAACGATGAATATGACGAATTTAATCCTGTGCATGTCGAATGTTTAAAGTTCTGTTTGACAAGCCTAATCCAAGATGAACTTGACAGAGTAGCTGCGAGCTGGAATCTTCATTCCATACGCGCACAAAAGAATGCTGAAACACCGAATGGAAAGCCAGATTTAATGTACTTTATTCCCGAAGTGTTTGATGGTCATACTTTTGGCAATAAAGTTGACCAAGAAACGGTAAAAGCCTGCTATGACTTATATGGTACACGTAGGAAAATATGTTATCGAGAATATTAAGATCTAGCGCAATTCCTCATACCTGATCTTAGAGTTCCTATAAATGTACACGATGCTTTAAATTTATATAGAGAACTACTTGTACTTGTTGAAGACAACATGGAATGATTAATTAATTAATGTGTGAAATCTTTCGGTGTGATTCCACCTTTGCCTGACTTCCATGTGTTTAAGGAGTTGAGAGCATATTCTAAACTCGAACGAACATAATTTTATATCGCACCGACATAGAATCGTCAAATTCTGGTCAACAATTCCATATATAGATGATATTCAGATTTTTGCAACGAATATGACATATTTTCATCGAGTGGATCAAAATGTTCATATTTCACGAGTGACGAAGGCACAAGTGAAATATGGACATTTGGCACCACCAGATAAACATATATGTCATATTCGTTGCAAAAGTCTGAATTTTCTATTTATTACCTACTGTGAGCTGACTTTTACATTGTTTACAGCATGTATTCGACCCAGTTTGTAAATGCTTTAATTTAACGACGGCACTGGCTCGAGGGACTTGCATGTCGGGACCGACTATTTAAGTCCCCATCCGATAGGACTAGGCTATCACGAAGGTGTTCTTGCTCAGGACACGTCGAATCGGCCAGTGTTGGGATTCTAACTCGGGACCTTTCTATCTTTAGTCAGATGCTCCACCACTGAGCTATTGCGGCTGATCTAACCTCGACCCAGTTTCGTTTCACCGCCTAATTATAATCGTGCCGAATCGCACATTGTATAGGTCCTATGACAAAAAAGTAGTTCTCTTTTGAGAACGATATAGCAACTATTCAGTAAATATATACGTCAGTAAAAGCACCAGAATAAATACTTTGTGTTCAAATTAAATTTGTATTTATTGAACTCGTTTCCAGAATGATTTAGTAGCGTAAAATTCTCGCGGAGTAATACATGGAGATCACATGACAGGTGCGCATATGAGTCTTTTCACTGGTGAAAATTCATATTACCGCTAACTATCGATCATTCATACCAAGTTTCGTCGAAATCGGCCTGCCAGTTCGTGAGATATTTTTTAAAAAAAAATTACCTACTTTTCAACGGCCGCCAGTCAAGCGGTACGAAAGATGTTGAAAAAGTGTGGACGGACGACGACGACGGACGGTCGAAAAGCGGTAACAATAGCTCACTTGAGCCTTCGGCTCATGTGAGCTAAACATGAACATTAAGGGTATGTGATTGATTGGTGGTGTTTAAGGCATATCAACAGCTAAGGTCATTTAAGGCCAGGCCAACGGGTTGTATTGATTGATTATTGGTGTTTAACGGTCTATCAACAGCTAAGGTCATTTAAGGCCAGGCCAACGGGTTGGATTGATTGATTATTGGTTTGTACGGCCTATCAACAGCTAAGGTCATTTAAGGGAAATTGCCAAAATCAGAGCTCAATATTTATAGAAAATATATATTCAGCCCCGAAATTAGAATATCCTGACCTGGTGTCAGGTTCATGCCGCACCAGTTACTTTGCTCCAACCCCAAAAGTAATAGGACTAGCTCTAATCTTATTACTTTCTCAATGGGGCATAACAGGATTTAGCTCTCAAGTATCGAAAGCCAAAATGTACAGGAGGGCCAAACCATGTAAGTCGGCATTCCGGTAGGAATGGAGGGTATGTGAAAAATACAAATGAAAGTAACTTGATCTAGAACACATGGTGAAGGTCACATGAGCTTCCTCTTTCCTGAAATGGGTACCATACAGTCCTAATGTGTTCCATGTTTGAAGATGCTAGGACTTAGTTTTCCAGAAACATAGAAAATCACAAAAACGTGAAATGTTGATGACTACGACCACGATGACAATGACAGAAAAGCTGTACCTACAGGGTGTTTCAAAATATATGTGACCATTGGTTGTTTTCTTGTGGCGATGTCTGAAGGACAGAGTCTACAGTCCTTCGTCTACCTCTACAGAAGAACTCAAATCTGCAATAAGACGAGATATGAGGAATATTTCGTTGGAAACGTGCACTGCGGTGGACAGAAACCTTTGAGAGAGGACTGACGTCATGATCACACAAAAAGAACGTCATTTAAAGTGCATCCTATAAAATGGTAATGTCATTAGTGACATTATGATATCAACTACGTTCAGTATTTTTCTGATGAACCAAAACTTAAATGAACTTTAAAATGATATATTTCATGTTTTTAAATATCCCTATTCAGTCTGTAGCTATAGCTAATTTCAATGGTCACAGATATTCTGAAACACCCTGTATGTCCCACTGCTGCTTAAAGTAGGCCGGACAAAAACTGTAAGGAAAAACAAAGTATTTCAGTTACGATTTATTAAGGACGTAACATATTTTCAACATATCAACTGTCTGTTCAACATCTCTGGAATACTGGTAAGTCCTGGTGCCACCGCGTTTTCTGGCAGTTACTTGTCTGAATTTTCCTCGGTGGTAATGCAACCACCCAATTTGGATTTTCAGTTCTGGATATCTAGCACTGCCTCGAGATTTCTGCAAAGATAAACTTAAGGATTGACAAAATTCTTATAAGATATTATGTCTACGTCTCATGTCTGTCTTAGGTATTGCGTCTCATGTCTTACGTCTTGTGTCTTACGTCTTAGGTATTACGTCTCATGTCTTAGGTCTTAGGTATTACGTCTCATCTCTTAGGTCTTAGGTATTACGTCTCATGTCTTAGGTCTTAGGTATTACATCTTAGGTCTTACATCTCATGTCTTAAGTGTCATGTATTACGTCTTATGATTTCCGTTTTGATGATTGACAAGATTCATATAAATGTCAGGGAAATATAAACAACAGAATGATGTTCATGATAACTGGTCCTGGTGACGCAATGTGCCACTTACATTCACAATGCCAAATATAACTGCGTGCGGAGATTTCGCAATAAGTAATGCTGGTGGGTGGTACAATTAACATAGGTATAACTTGACCCTTAGTACGGGGCGCCAAGTGGGACATGGCTCAATTTTGTCAACAAAATTTTTGTGCCACAAAATTCAATTCTGTGTCACAAAATTCAATTCTGTGTCACAAAGTTCACTTTTGTGCCACAAAATTCAATTCTGTGTAACAAAATTCAATTCTGTATCACAAAATTCAATTCTGTCAATTCTGTTTAACAAAATTCAATTCTGTGTCACAAAAAATTTGCACACGCATGTAAGAAGGACTACCATTGGTCAGAAACTGCACTGGAGAAATGGGTCACGGTCGTCGATCTACACATTCAATGTCGATGATTAATTTCTCATTCTGCCGATGATTCATTTCTCATTCTGCCATTTTGCTTCAACTATCTCCAAACAGTCAAACGTTGACAAACCCATTCGTATTTAAACTCATTTGCGTTATAATTGTACACATAATTCATGTACATGTAGATCTCCCGCGAGTACAGACCTCATTTATTGTGTATCGCAAGGTACATCTGCACCAGTTAAATCAATAATACACGCGCTGTGACATGTGTTCTGACTGCTGTCTGTATTTATAAACAGAATGTGTGTATTGGGCCATTTGAGGAAACCATTTGTAGTATTTGTGTAGATACCATGGATACTAAGATGGTGTATACTGTAAATAATGCATGTAGACACATAGTTGCGAACACGTAACTTCGCAACTAGTAGACACAGATCCAATACCATTTGTTTCACAAGGTTATATCTACTGTTAGAATACGACGTCATCTAATGTCATTGTCGAGCATTAAACGTTACCTGATAAATAGAATACCAGGCTAGTGTATTTTAATATCAAGTTTATCAGGCTCGGCTCGGAAACGGTAGGAATTCCTCGGCAAGCCTCGGAATTCCTACGCGTTTCCTAGCCTTGCCTGATAAACTTGATATCAAAATACACTAGCCTGGTATTCTCTATATATGGGCATGCTCTCAGGTCTAGCTATGTCCCGGCTACTTTATGTTTGACCCTGTTTACATAATTGAGGGAAAATTCTGAATATTTTTCTTATTTCTCCTTCAAAGTATATATGCTTATATGGTGTGACCACTCATTTGTAATCATAATATAACCAAAATAACTGTCCATAAAGAAGTATAATATTGATATACAGGCTACGCTCGTTTACTCAAAGTCGCTTACGTCGAAATCACCGGTTACGTCGAATTACTAGCACGGTCCCGTTTAAAATCCTATGATTTTCCATATAGCTAAGTTCGGTTAAGTCAAATTTCGATAACTCAAATTTTCCGTTTATTCGAAGGTATATTTAGGTCCCGAAAACGTAAATCTACTGTATTTCACACTCGTTAAGTCGAAATGTCAATTTGCGGAGGTAAGTAGAAATTTGTCACCTGCAGTTTACCTGATCAAAGTCGGGTATTCAGACCGTAGTTAAAGGTGTTTGCGTTGACACTGATTAAACAGGACTCCCGAAATGACCGTCGGTGATCATTAAGTGGTGAGCAATAAATGGCAACTATTTTATGGACCGATTGTTAGTAAAAGTGCACATTTCCCGCGTACATAACAGACAAATCAGACATGACAAGTTTTTTACGTGAAGTGGACGTCGCAGATGGGGATCGATTGTGATATTATTCTAACTGTATTTACTGTGTACATGTATGTGACGTTTTGTGTTTTAATTTAAAACTGTAATTACATACAGTGCAACAATCGAAACTGGTGTGGATTCAGATTATACAGTATAGGGACGAAACATTGAATGGGCGATTTGTATGTTCTAAACATTATTAGTTTGTACAATCAAGTCTGGTCAGAAATAATCATTTATAATAGTGTTACAAATCAGTATTTCTTGTTGTTTTGTGTTGTTTCCGTGTATAATTTATTAAAATAATTCATAAAATATTATGTTCTTGTTATTATTTATTTCATTGGTGAACTGAATATGTACATATCGCTACATGCGCATGTCACGTGTGCCACGTCTATTTATTAATTACACACGGACATGCATATGTGTATTTGTAAACAAACCAAAAGTGTTTAAATATGATTTGTCTTAGAAACAGCATTTAACATGTATCCATGTACATTTAATTGCTAAAATAAATCATATTTACTACTCAAGGCTACATCAGCAAGTAATCATTTGGTTCTAACTGTCAATAAAATAGTTTGTTGTCCGACAGGTTGCGTACTACGGATACGTCAAACTACGGTTAACTCGAAGTATTTTTTTATCTCCCTTCGAATTCGAGTAAGTGAGTGTGGCCTGTATTGGGTTATATTTTCGCATTGAAATATTTAAACCTGCAAGTGTACTCCACCATCTAGTAAAATGGACTAAGACCGATCTCAACCAATCAACGTAGAGATGACATAGACTATCCTACGCAAACTAATGTTTGTGGACAAAACTGACTTTTGTGAACAAAACTGAATTCTGTCCCACAAAACTGAATTTTGTTCACAAAACTCAATTCTGTCTTACAAAATTGAATCCTTTATAACAAAAATGAATTTTGTATATCAGAATTTTACATAATTGGATTTTGTGTTACAAAACTCAATTTTGTCTGGACAAAATTGGTTTTTGTATCAGAATTTTACTTAATTGGATTTTGTGATTTTTAGTGTTACAAAACTCAATTTTGTCCGGACAAAATTGGTTTTGTACACATAATTAACCTGTCCTGCATGGCGCCCCGTACTTAATCAGCTCTACTAATATCAACAACACTCCACTGAGTTAAGACAATTGCGTGAACATTAATGCAAGGATGTGGAACGTGTTATAGAAATTGGAATACTATTCCATATCATTCTACAGAGGTAATTTTCTTCAGATATGTCTCTGTTTTGCACACATTTTCCCACAGACTGGAAAACAGTGCAAGAACATTTCAAATAGTTCATATTGAAGCAATCTGTGCAGTTCCAACACTTATTTTCAAGAGCCGTTTCTATTGGATTGGGCTGAGGCATCCAAAGTCATGTGTATGGAGTAAAATGTTAACAAGAGTTGTCAGAAGACAACAAAGCGCGTCTATTGGTGCTTGACCTTGGGAACATATCTAGTCCATTTACCTAGAATTTTAAAGTTTTTGGACCGTCATGTATGTGACCTTGACCCTAGGCTCAGCGGGAGCGGCACATACGTGGATTTGTCACAGAGCGGTAGAGGACATTTAGAGCAATGCGTGTGTGAAATATGAAGCCGATCCGATCAAGGAAACAGAAAATATGGATCATTTACACAAGTGTTAACCCTTACAGAGTGGGAAACGGAAATTGTTGTCTGCTTTTTTTCTATTTGTCACCCTATTTATTACTAAAAACACCTTTTGGCATCACATAAGAATCCTCTCCAATGGAGACGATTATCATGTTCTGCCAAAATATGTTTTTGTTAAGAATTATTGATAATAGCAGACGGCAAAATTTATTCAGCGTTGTAAGGGTTAAGGCTTTGAATTTTTGAAGATTGAATGACGCCTACGACGCCAGGGGTATGCCATAAGCACCCCTTCCTTCGGAAGGCGCACTAAAAATGTATGAGCGGAAGGACAACTAGACATCCAGAAGATCCACTAGTTGATTTAACATGGGTGTTCTTCAGACCACCAGCTTAAATGAACAGAAAAAAGTAAATTGATGAACACAATTTACTACCAGACAAAATACGTGAGGAATATGTTTTGATTCTATTCCTTCATCTGTGTCACATAATGTACCAAAATTGGCACGGTCAATGACAAAACGCCACCTAGCACCGGATTAAGTGCTACTCAATGTACATGGGGAGCAACATAGACACTGAACGTGAAACTATGCACAACTCTCGGAATGACAGTAGTACTCAATGATCAACAAGGATCGGAAAAGTATTGATAGTGAGAAAAATGAAGATTTTAGTTGACATCCTACTTAACACTTTCAACTGATGAGCATATTTAGATCAATTTACCTTTCAAATTTCATCATTGACTTCTGTTTGTTCTTTTTTGCAGTACCAATGCTACGTACAAGTGCCTGCATTCTAGTTCTTATACAACCATCACCTATCTGAAAGAATAACAAGAGTTGTCAGAAGACAATGACGTGCCCCTGGTGTTGCTCGACCTTTTTAAAAATATTGTCCATTTACCCGAGTGTTAAGGTTTCGGGACGCGCCAAGTTTGTGACCATGACCCTAGGCTCAGCTGGGGAGGGCACGGAAGTGTATTTGTCACAGGGCGGTAGGGGATCGCTGGAGCAATGCGTGTGTAAAATATGAAGCAGATCGGAGCAAGGAAACAGAAAATATACGCCATTTACCCAATCGTTAGGTTTCGGGACTGCCAAATATGTGACCTTGACCTTGAGGTTTCGGGACGGACGGACGTACGGACACCGGTAACACTATATGCCCCCCTCACCATTCATGTTCATGTGTTACAGTGAAACGTCAATAACATATTATTGTTCACACCTTTTGAAATACACAGCCATTCTGACAATGTGGGATTAAGATAAACTAGAGCAGCTTGAGCTGCATCAACGGTTTGAGCCTCAAATATTGATTTCATGTGTAACTAAGCTTTAGCCCAAGGTGTAAACTATCGGTTGCAAAAAGAATTTCTGAAGTTTTAGAATGAACAGTCCAACATTATTGTGTTCGCATCATCACACCGATGTGGGGCCGGTTAGCTTAGAGGTAGAGCGATGGACTCGGAGCGAGGGATACCGGGTTCGATCCTCAGCCAAAGTTTTAGCTAAAGGACTGAAATATCGACTACAGCAAAAACAATTGAAATCGAATGATAAATAACGAAGCTGACGTCACATCCGTTTGTTCTATTTTGAAAACTTGAAAAAATACGTTCATCTTTGACATCGAATAGAGCCGTAAGTAGTCAAGATATAGCTCTGAAAAGTATCATCTTTCATGCGGCTGACACCCCCCTATCACCCTGGCAAGAAATTATGTTGCTGACAGTACTGTACAAATTGGAAAACGTTTGTAAAGACCACCCGTTATCAGCCGAAATTCGGCAAAATCGATGAAAAGTATATACATTTTTCAACTTCAAATGCATATAGCTCTTTTATTTGAGCAGATAGCCGAAAACTGTCAGCGGGTCTGAGATAGAGAATTTTGTCAGCTTTCCAATGCAAAAGGAATTCTTGAAATCGGCTGGAAAATAAGGAAGTTATAGGAAGCATGACGTCACTTCCGTTTTCGTGGAAAGTAGCATTAAATGATATCTGAAAATCCCTGAGTCTCTGCTCACACTTGATCCGAATCGGCATGCAAAATTTGAAGTCGATCCGACCAGCGGTTTGGTGTAGATGGAGGGAGCCCGTAAGTCAGCGGCTGATTATTTGTCGATAGTTATCGCCCTAAATTGCAGTTTACGCCATTTGTAAATACACCTAATAAAACGGAAATTACATATGTGCAATATTCCGCCAGTGAAGTTTTCGTTTGTTTTTCACCATAGGCCGGGCACAAAGCGGGAAAGTTTTAGCTAAAGGACTGAAATATCGACCGCAGCAAGAAATTTTGAAATCTATTGATAAATAACGAAGCTGACGTCACATCCGTTTGCTCTATTTTGAAAACTTGAAAAAAGACGTTCATCTTTGACATCCAATAGAACCGGAAGTAGTCAAGATAGAGCTCTGAAAATTATCATCTTTTATGCGCCTGACACTCCCCTATCACACTGGCAAGAAATTATGTTGCTGACATTACTGTACAAATTGGAAAACGTTTGCAAAGACCACCCGTTATCAGCCGAAATTCGGCAAAAATTCGGCAAAATCGTTGAAAAATATGTACATTTTTCAACTTCAAATCCCTATAGCTCTCTTATTTGACCAGATAGCCTAGAACTGCCAGCGAGTTCGAGATAGAGAATTTTGTCAGCTTTTTGAATTTTTGAAATCGGTTGGAAAATAAGGAAGATACAGAAAGTATGACGTCACTTCCGGTTTCGTGGAAAGTGGCATTAAGAGATTTCTGAAAATCTCTGAGTCTCTGCTCACACTTTATCCGAATCGGCATGCAAAATTTGAAGTCGATCCGACCAGCGGTTTGGGCTGTAGACTGAACGGCTGAATAAAAAAAAAAAACAAAAAAAAAAACAACGAATACAATAGGTTTTCGGCGCAGCTGAAAGCCGCCTCAAACCTAATTAGTAAAATATTAAGACTGAACAGTGTATATCCGTACCGATCAGCATGGGTAATACAGTACATTTGCAAACAATGTAGATCCAGATCAGACAGCTTTACTATTACGTATAATGATGTAATTTAAATACCGCATGCACCGATGGTTTGTTGTAGCTAATGGAATACACAGCATAGACCCGGATCGTGATACACTACATGTTCGAGTCTGTCTGTTAACGCTTATTTTTGTAAACAAATCCAACAACTACATGATCATTGATGTATATGGTATACCAGCACATTTCCATCTACTTGCAATCAATAATATCACGGCAACTGTGCCATTGATATCGGATCCAAATTGTTGTCAATAAAATGAATTAAAGAAAAAAAAAACGTATTGGACTGAAACAATATATCACATTATTACAATTGTTATCAGTGATAACACAGATTGGAAAATTTTCAAAATAATGTATTATAGCAATCCGTCAAGTATTATTAAAGTTATACCTAGTTATAAGTTATACCATGATTACGAAGCTTGTACAAACTTTTAGACACAAACAAATGGCTAAGTGTTTCTGCAAAAATTGAAGGCAGAAAAGACACAACATAGCGAAAAATTGCTTTTTTTATGTAACTGATTACACTAGGTCCATATACCCGCGGTACTTAAGCTCTCGCGGTTAATTAAAGACGAAATAAACATCATACATGTAACAAAATCTGCAGTTACACGTTTTTGCATGTGCCATGCACTTATTCAATAATATTCAACTGAATAGACTATACAAAATTATCCCAAGTCCTCATTCAAGATGTGACCCATTCCCGTCGTCATCATCAGCTGCTTCTCATATACGTGCGGTAGTCATGTTCTTTACTACAGTTTCAGGATCATTTTAATTATTCCATGATAATAAACATATGTGACATAAATTTGCCATATTAGTTCAAAACAAATGACAGTATTTGATAACCTATCTATAATTCTTAGATATCACTGCATTATGTGGGTCGGGTCTAAAGTAAATTAAATTTGACAAAATATGTGCTATTTTTTTCTGATACGTTTTATCATGCAGAATATATCATAAAAACTCATATTGTAAATTATTGTTTTATCATTCAGTGTAATGTCGACTTCCATGTTACACATTTATGACTGTAAACAACAGCTAGATGACGCAGGCATTTTATAATTCAAGAATCAAAATTTACCGCGGGTATATAGACTTTTACAAACCAAATTGCCCCCGGGCATTGCGGGGCATTTTACCGGGGATTTCACAGACCATGTTGCCCCGCAGTGCAGGACTTTTACCGGGGCTTTAAATTGACAATAATATAAGTCCCGCTATTTCCCCGGAGGGGGATTTACATCATTCACTGATGCATAAGCGATCTACATTTTAAATAGAAATGGACCTCGGTGGAGGTTGGTTAGGGGGTGGGGATGGGGGTGGGGGGGGGGGGCACCGCCTCTGCGTACGGGCCTGACTGTGTACTAATAATTAACTAGGCCTACATCTATGTGCGGAGAGTGATCAGAGTTGTAGCTAATCAGATTGGAATAAATACCTACCAATCAAATACCCGGGTCTAAACGTACATTAACCGTACATGTTTTCGAACCAAAACGGTTATTACTGAAAGGTAGCATAAAAAATCACACGCATAACAAATAATAAAGCAATGTGCATGTGTGTAGGTTGAATATACTTGCATCATCTGTAGATTTAACCTCATCTTCCTCTGTAACGCTTGCTGCTCGATCGTCCGCCATCATGATTACTTATGAGATTTCTTATTAAATTCCCGCTTTGTCTCTAATCTAATACCTAAGACCTAACACATAAGACGTAATACGTAAGACATAATACGTAATACATAAGTACTAAGACAAAATGGCCCTAATAGGCTTCCGTAGTACGACGCTGCAAGAAGTGAAACTGATCGGCGGTTTGAACACGTGTATACCATATTGTTACCGCTGTCTACGTCAGCGTAGACGATTTTGTCTCGATCTTCAAATGTGGCAGTGACTGGAGAAATTGGGCCTTTGTGATTTGTGGCCAGTGTAGCTCCTGATCAAAAAGCACTCTCTTGTGGCCTGAACACAATTGATATTGCTTGTCAGAAGCATGACCGGTGTTTGATTGATTGAATGGCGAACAGTGTGGATCCTGATCAGACTGTGCGTATGCACATGCTGATCTGGATCTACACTGGTCGCAAAACCCATAAGCCCCACTTCTCCAGTCACAGCCACAAATAACCTTCACTCACATGTACTTGATAAATATAAGGCATGTATTGTGTAGCTCTATTTTGATACACTTTCTATCCACAGTAGAAATTGTGTGGCATTGGTGGTCAAGTCACAATTCTCATAACAAAGTTTAGAAACCAGCAAAAAAAAAAGACCAGTGAACTAAAAATATCCACGGACAATCGAGAATACGAAAACGCCAATTAATAATTGGCATATAGTGACTATGTGGCTAGTTTTGTTATGTTTATGACGTAATTCTGTTTATGAGTTTATGAGGCTGCGAACGAAAGGAAGTCTGTATTGTGCCCATTGGTATTCCTACGCAGGCCCGTAGCCATACCTGTTTGAAGGGGGGTCGTTTCGAAGGCCCAAGGGGCCTGAGGTATCTAGGGGGGTCTAAAAAAGTGGACCTCGAGGCAAAAAAAGTGGACCTCGAGGCTGTGCGGGGGGGGGGGGGGGGGGGTCGGACGACCCCCCATCCCCCCCCCCACCCTGGCTACGGGCCTGCTACGCGTTTCCTATCGTCGATGATAAATTTGATATGAATAGGCACTAGACATACAATTGTTGGAAATATCCTAAGGCTCCATTCGTCAACAGGCGGTTAAAATAATCTTTATGTTCCTTAAATGGAAACAAAGTGGAAAATAGGATTACAGGCTGTAGGAAAATGAAAATTGGCTATTTCACAAGTAATTCCAATCTGTCAAAGAGAATAATTGTTCTCGAGGCGATATATAAACCATATTGTAGGCAAAGTGGTCTATTGAACTCGGAGAAAATACGATATTACTGCAGCAGTTTTCCAGAATGTCAGGTTACAGTCAAGTTTGGAGGTCGTTGTCATCACAATAAAAGGCTATACACTACAAACTTTACAGAATATCTACGGATTACACGTGAATACCGCACGCATGAACTCGCATGTGATCGCTGGTGATCCGCACGATAATTGCACGATAAACAACGATGCAGGTATGATGCTGGAATATGGGGACTCCCATATTTCATGGTCAGTTTTGCGGTGTTTGTCACTGCTCATCTGTCTCAATACAGCATTCTACTTGACATATTCGCGATCGTCATTCCAATGGAACCGCTACTGATAGAAAGGACAAGTTGGCAATTTAAACGAGTTAATTTCATAACATGGGAGTTCACAGTGTAACAACACAGTGTGTTAAAACTCATAATACACGAGTGTAATAAAGATAAATGAGGCGGCTGTCAATGATATGTTGATATAACTATAACGTCAATGCATGCTATTCACGGTGTGTATTAAACACATACTCTAACAGTTGTGCTCATTTAATCTAATATTTATTAAACGTGTTGACCTATTTCATAAAAAAACTCGACATAGCCTCTCTCTTGAAATCAGTAAATTCGTTTTATAAATATTGCATTAAATCATCACTGATATAAGATCCCCTATTATTATCTCGTTGCCTGAGTTCATAAGAAGCTCGGCATAGCCTCGTTTATATTGTGAAATCTACGGAGCCCCGCAAGGGAAGTAGAATTCTTTTTTCTATTAATTCGTTCGCACGAAATAACAATTCGTTCCCACGGAAACGAATTGTTAATTCGTGGGAACGAATTGTTATATCGTGGGAACGAATTGTTAATTCGAGGGAACGAATTGTTAAATCGAGGGAACGAATGGTTAATTCGAGGGAACGAATTGTTATATTGAGGGAACGTATTGTTAATTCGAGGGAACGAATTGATATATCGAGGGAACGAATTGTTAATTCGAGGGAACGAATTGCTATTTCGTGGGAACGAATTAACAAAAAAATCCATGTCCCCTGCGGGGTTCCGTAGAAATCAGTAAACTCATTTAATAAGTATATTAAATCATTACTCGTGTAAAATCCCATATTTAAATTGTTCGCTTGTGTTCTTGATACAATTCCATCAATGATGCGTATACCGATCAGGGCCCGTTTCACTAAACTTCGTACGATTAAAATGTTCGTAAGTGCAAAATTATGATAGTCTGTAAATTTCACATTAACAATGTTTTCTTGAAAACAATTATTGGATTTACATTTATTGAGCATAGGCTGCACATGCAGCCTATGCTCAATAAATGTAAATCCACCAATTTAAATTTCCAGACGATCCTAAATTTGCACTTACGAACATTTTAGTCGTACGAAGTTTAGTGAAACGGCCCCCAGGGTCTATACACAGGCGGCAGAGATCACAAGCCCAATTTCTCCTTTTACAGGCGCATGCACTGGTGGGAATGCTTATACAGTGGACACGCTCGAAACCGGACACCCTGGGAGGTCCCCAGGGTGTCCGATTTCTAGAGGTTCCACTGTAAAATAGAGAGATGTCTACTTCAAGAAACACGCGGGTGCTTTGTGATCACGAACATACACTATGATCAGGAATAAGTGGCATTGAACCCGATCAAAATTATGCAGAACTAACATTTCTCTGTGTCCTGTTTAAAGAGGTTCGACTGTGTAACCCATTCCTTTCACAATACACGTTTACGGATATGAAATGTATTATTATTTCTCAATGAAAGTATATGTTGTGACGACTCATTAGAACCGTCTCGACGAGAGGGTTCAAATGGTGGTCGCGACATATACTTCTGAGCGCATAGAAGGACAATATTTAGGCGTAATGGCGTATCCTCAGCATGACAAGGGATAATCACGGGTCTGAGGCTTTGACGGGATAAATGGGGCTTATTGCATTTATGACCAGTATAGCTCCTGATCAAATAGTACAATCATGTAGCCTGATAGCGATCTATATTAATTGCTAGAAAAATGACGGGTGTTTCAGTTATTGAATGGCGAACAGTGCAGATCCTGATCAGACTGCGCGGATGCAGTCTGTTCTGGATCTACACTGGTCGCAAAACCTATACGCCCCATTTATCCAGTCATAACCACATATCTCATGTGGCGAAGATTCTATAACTTGATTGCGCTGTTGCCCATGCTGTTTTGGGCTACACTGGTCACATGTCTTTATTTGATTTCCTTATAGGTGCATGCCCACTCAGTAAGCACAAAATGTTCTTATTAGGAATTAAAGGTACATGCCCACGCAATAGGCAAAAACTGCTCTTTATATCAGAGGCATCACCTGAGACATTTTCTGTCAACATAAACATGCATTCACCATTACCCCACGTATTGATTGGCACAATTATACATTTTATATCAGAAGTAAATTTCCACACTGATATCAGGGGCGTGTTTCCTGAAAATGTTAACGGACATTACTATTTATTCTCTGTATTTATTTTTCGATTGGCAATGATCCTACTTTATAATCTGTCGTAAATATTATTTGTTCATATAAAGAACAGTTTGTGCCTACTAATGCCCACTCAGTAGACACAAACTGTTCTTTATAGGAATTAAATAAGTGTATGATTGTGTCACTAGTCCACCAGTTCTAAAAAATACGAGTGCCCGCTCTACAGATATAATCATTTAGTAATGTTTATTTTAATGATACTGACGCGCGGTGGTATCAGGCTATTTTCCTAATGCAAATGAGGCATGATATTTTTCAATTATTTATACTAATTAAATGCGTCACCTGAACAATTTTTTTTCGACAAATTATAAAGTATGATCATTGCACATCAAAATATAAATACAGAGAAAAAATAGTAATGTCCGTTAACAGTTTAAGGCAACACGGTTATCGCCCCTGATAGCAGTGTAGAAAGTTATGTCTGATATGAAATGTGTAATAATGCTATTCAATACGTGGGGTAATGGTGAATGAATGATTATTTTGCCAGATGACGTATCTGATATAAAGAACATTTTGTGCCTACTGAGTGGGCATGTACCTTTAATCAGAACAAAACAAAACACAGAAAAGATGCGAGTTCTTTAGCACCAGTTACAGTAAAACCTCTATAAACCCTGGGGACCCCACTGTGTTTAATTTAGAAGGGTTTCATTGTAATTTATGTCATCGCTGTGTCTGTTCATGATTGAAAATTACAAAAATGTTCATATAACGATTAATTACAGTGGAACCTCTCTAAAATGGACACCTGTGAGGATTACAGTGGAACCTCTATAAACCTGACACCCTGGGAGTTGGCAGGTTTAGAGAGGTTCCACTGACTATACCAACGAAATAAGTTTGATCCTAGTGCAAGCAGCGTGACCAGGTCATAGTTCATGGGTACATGTTCAAATTTATGATAAAATACATATGTATTAGCATAATGTTAACACAATAGTTTGTTTTCATTTAAGGACATGAGGGACCCCGGATCATTCTATGATTCATGTATCATTGCTTCATAAATGTGATGGCATATATGCATAACATACATGTGAACATTATATTCTTACTATATCCTACACGTCCGCCACAAAGACTGCGCTTTCAACTGTCCCGTTACGCATACCTACTGGTGTAGGTTTCAATGGCTGAACGTCTGTGACGTCGCGTCATGGGACCGGATGTCACGACGTTACCAAGCGACGTCGTTCAGTTTGCATCAAGCAAAGCCACCGTCAACATCGCAGAAATTAAGAGTCTAATATATTTACGACTTATACTGAATCATGATGAGTTTTCGTTGTGGGCGACTTCCACCAATGACGAGAGTTGCCGACTGGAACCGATTGGCAGCGAATGGTCCCACCGGCAGTTTCCGGGACGCTGATATTCGAAAGATATTGCCGAATGTATTCAAAACGTACAAGCTCCAACAGGAAGACGTAAGATGTGTTTTATTATTAGTATTTTCTTTAAGTTATTGAGTCATTAATTAAGCATGTTCGCCCGCATGTGAATGGAATGTGATTAATTATTCAGCAGTATGTTTTAGGAATGTTGAAATATACCTTACATTAGTATTGATTCATAGACGGTGGCTCATCTGGAGTTAACAGTTTTTGTATTTTTTTATCATTGCATTCGGGCTATTTGGTCCATACATTTTATAGTAGGTATCTACCGTCTGTTCCACGTGTTGCTGCCGATGATCTTTTGGCCATTAAACACATTAGCTCTTAACAATATTTAAATGTAAGTACTTTGTCATCTATAACAAAAAAGTCACCCCGCCCCAAAAATTAATTTTTTAAGAAATTCCATCAAATACATGTATTGATTTTATTGCGGAAAAATAAATGTATATGGGAATTTAACATGGGGGCTAAAATAGATTTGCTTTAAATATTTTTTTATTTATGGACAGATTTTCAAAATCTAACTTGTTTTCTTATTTACATCATTTCCATTTTGTTTTCGTTTTAGATATATGCATATACATTGTCCTCGATCGAATACGATGGCATTATCGGACATAACTGCAAAATGCATGTGTTCGGCAGAAAAAGAAAAGCTTGATTAGTCTGTTATATGTATTTGGAGAATTTTGTTTTGCGGACCGAATGTCTATATTTCGGCCCTTCCCTTCCTCTAAATTAAACTGTGAATGTGTTTGGTTTGAAATGGGGGCTTATGGTATTTGTGGCCAGTGCAGATCCTGATCAAATAGCACACTGCTGTATCCTTATAGCAAGTTATATTGCGTTTTAAAATCATTACGTGTGTTTTAATGCATTGTTGGATTGGCGAACAATGCAGACCCCTGATCAGACTGTGCGGATGCACATGTTGGGTCTGGGTGTACACTGATCGGCCAAAACGCATTAAAGCCCAATTTCTGCAGTTCTCCAGCCACCATATGAGAATAGATTGTTTTTAAAATTTAAAATATGAGTCCTCAACTGTTCTTCATAAAATGCTGGTAATAGCGTATTTACAGGAGCTGAACCGCTGCCCAAGGAGAGAGCAGATTTGACCCTCCATGGAGCCTCAGAAAAGACTGGACAAACCGCGACCAGAATCCCCGCCTCTATAGAGGACAGACCGCTACACTATGCTTGGTGGCATTAATTAGCGAGAAGATTGTCTACAAACGTACGACCAAGAAATCATTGAGTTAGGAGAAAGCAATCAAGATAGTGGCTGAGGAGATTTCGGGAGAATGGAGATAAAGGTAAGCTGAATTTTTCAGAAAGCAATTTCCCGGCTTTCGATAAGGTGGGAAGATACAAAAGCGTGCAAGGTTGAAACTGGTGGTAGTTAAGGAAGGACGGTACGCAGAAAAGAAAGAAGAAGAAGAAGAGGAAGGTCCAGAAATCTAAACGGACGTAAGACGAAAGAAATGATGGGAAACAAATTAAAAAGGAAGTTCCAAATGATGATTGCAGAAAAGCCAGATGTTGATATTAGCGATATCTACAAGAACGGAGAAGGAGGGAGAAAGGAGCTGGATGGAAAAAAGAAAAGCAAGGAAGCTCGTCCACAGAATGCCTTTACATGCAGCCGTGAAACTCGAGGCAAAATAATTGAATCGGTCGCCGAAGTAGTAGTAAAGAGCGTCAGTAAATGATCGCACAGGCAGATCAAGAAGAAAAGATTGATGTTCTGCACCATGCAAGTGTGGTAGTTGAGAATGCTATCAAAGGCGCTGTAAACGCAATGAAGGCTAAACAGAAGAAAGATGAGATGGATGCAAAGGCAAAACTGATCGTCGCCGATGTCCTAAAGAGCGCAGTAAAGATCGCACAGGCAGATCAAGAAGACAAGATGATGTCTGCACATGCAAGTGTGATAGTTGAGAATGCTATCAAAGGCGCTGTAAACGCAATGAAGGATAAACAGAAGAAAAATGAGATGGATGCAAAGGCCAAAGAAATCGCCGATGATGCAATCAGGGCAGCTGTGAATGATATGAAGGATGAAAAGGAGAAACGTGAGATGGGTGTCAAGGCCAAGGTAAAGAGCGCAGTAAAGATCGCAAAGGCAGATCAAGAAGAAAGATGATGTCTGCACATGCAAGTGTGATAGTTGTAAATGCTATCAAAGGCGCTGTAAACGCAGTGAAGGCTAAACAGAAGAAAAATGAGATCGATGCAAAGGCAAAACTGATCGTCGCCGATGTCGTAAAGAGCGCAATAAAGATCGCACAGGCAGATCAAGAAGAAAAGATGATGTCTGCACATGCAAGTGTGATAGTTGAGAATGCTATCAAAGGCGCTGTAAACGCAATGAAGGCTGAACAGAAGAAAAATGAGATGGATGCAAAGGCCAAAGAAATCGCCGATGATGCAATCAGGGCAGCTGTCAATGATATGAAGGATGAAAAGGAGAAACATGAGATGCAAGTTATGACAGCCGAACATGCGAAAGCCGAATTGGCCACGGAGATCGAACCTGGCATGGATGACGGAAATGTTCTGGGGGCAATGCTGGGCCAGAATGGTATGTACACGTTTTTATTTTTCTTCATTAGCACATGACATGCGGAATATCCTTATACACTATCATTCAAAATACGATCGACAGTATTTTTCCTATTTCGCATCTACAGTATATGGTGTTGGCAATGATTTTAACCGTTTTAACTAGTTCAAATAATGATCACAACATTTCTGATATTCTCTATTTTCACAAGTCAAACTTGTTGGCAAAGTTACTACTGGTGAAATAGTTTATGCGTTGTGTATTTCTCAGAAAGTATTTCAAAGACATGCAATGAACTTATGATAGATAGCAAACTCTATAATGTATAATTATGTGTATGACTAAAATTACATTACAATGGCGCAAGTCTAAAAATCATTATTAAAACGTTTCCCTGACGCGATACGTAACAGTGTAGACTATGATCAGAATGCGCGGATGCGCAGACTGATCTGGGTCTATACTGGTTGCATATTCAACAAGTCCAGTTTCTCGTGGCGGTTCATGCATGCTCATTTAATTAATTACTGTCGTTTTCAGGATATGACCATCGCCGGATACACGTACACGTCACACCGGAGAGGTTTACAGTGAAAGAAAGAACTGGTGAGTTCAATAAACACTTCTAAAAATGTGGTTGTGACTGAAAAAAATGGGGATTATTGGCTTTGCGACCGGTGTAGATTCAGAACATGTTCCCCATTCCGCCACTGAAACACCAGTTATGCTTCTAACTATGATTATACCGTAGATGTGTATCGGGCTACAGGAGTGTGCTATTTGACCAGGACCTACACTGGTCAGACATCCCATAAGCCCCATTTCTCCAGACACAGCCACAAATGACTATTACTATTAGTATGTATGGTAGAAAATGAGGCTGCGAGACTGTGTTGTCTGACCAGGAGTTATACTGGTCACCGACTCAATACGACCATTATTATCTTAGTGGGTCACAAATTATTAGTCAAATATCAGTAACAAAAACATCCAGAAAAGCTAACTGTGTTTAATGTTGATGGGATTCGCTGCCATTTGTGTATGTGACCGGAGAACTGGGGTTTATGGATTATGCGACCGATGCAGATCCAGATCAGTCTGATCAGGATCTGCACTGTTCGCCAGTCAGTCAATAAAACACATGTAATGTATCTAATTAATAGTTTTTATCCTTATCAGGCTTCGGGAGTGTGCTAAAGATCAGAAGTTTTAATAACCACAAATGACATAAGCCCCATTTCTCGAGTCACAGCAACATTTATTTCTGATGATAAGCCCGTGTGTGATGGCAAGGCACACAAACTCGTCGATTATCTCCTCGTACAGGCGGATGGATGGTATTTTAAGTACTGATTATTATTATTATTATTACAGATATCTGCCAGTACTGGAGCGAGAGACTCGGCATAGCCACAACAAAGAACACAAAGCTTCACCGTGACGTCACCTACTTCGGCCGAATGTAGGTGACCCCTTCGAAATTAAGAACAAATAACAGAAAAAAAACAACAAAAAAAAACATAAAACTAATCTAGAAAATTTGTAAGCCATACATTGTAATTATATTGCGAAATCTGTGGCCTTTACTGACATTTGTATATTGGCGAAATGTTACCGACTACCCGCACCAAAATCGCAGTATTACTACAACTGCAGGTATGGTTACACCAAAAAATAACAATAAATATATAATATAATATAATAACAAAAACACCAAAAAAAGTAATATAATGATGAGAAAATGGAAGAAACTAAAGACGTTATTTTGTACATATATTTATTGACGAGTTGGCAAATCAACTGCAAACGTATCAGCTGAAAACATGAACAGAACAAAGGAACATTTGTCCGCGGAAGAACAGTTGTAATTTCATCAAATATTCAACAAGTGATTACCACTGTCACACAAGAAACCGTGAACAGATAAACCAGGACACAGGTGCCGGATGTTTGACGGAACAAAGATTCCAAAGACACAGGCGGCAGAGATCACAAGCCCAATTTCTCCTTTTACAGGCGCATGCACTGGTGGGAATGCTTATACAGTGGAAACGCTCGAAACCGGACACCCTGGGAGGTCCCCAGGGTGTCCGATTTCTAGAGGTTCCACTGTAAAATAGAGAGATGACTACTTCAAGAAACACGCGGGTGCTTTGTGATCACGAACATACATTATGATCAGGAATAAGTGGCATTGAACCCGATCAAAATTATGCAGAACTAACATTTCTCTGTGTCCTGTTTAAAGAGGTTCGACTGTGTAACCCATTCCTTTCACAATACACGTTTACGGATATGAAATGTATTATTATTTCTCAATGAAAGTATATGTTGTGACGACTCATTAGAACCGTCTCGACGAGAGGGTTCAAATGGTGGTCGCGACATATACTTCTGAGCGCATAGAAGGACAATATTTAGGCGTAATGGCGTATCCTCAGCATGACAAGGGATAATCACGGGTCTGAGGCTTTGACGGGATAAATGGGGCTTATTGTATTTATGACCAGTATAGCTCCTGATCAAATAGTACAATCATGTAGCCTGATAGCGATCTATATTAATTGCTAGAAAAATGACGGGTGTTTCAGTTATTGAATGGCGAACAGTGCAGATCCTGATCAGACTGCGCGGATGCAAAACCTATACGCCCCATTTATCCAGTCATAACCACATATCTCATGTGGCGAAGATTCTATAACTTGATTGCGCTGTTGCCCATGCTGTTTTGGGCTACACTGGTCACATGTCTTTATTTGATTTCCTTATAGGTGCATGCCCACTCAGTAAGCACAAAATGTTCTTATTAGGAATTAAAGGTACATGCCCACGCAATAGGCAAAAACTGCTCTTTATATCAGAGGCATCACCTGAGACATTTTCTGTCAACATAAACATGCATTCACCATTACCCCACGTATTGATTGGCACAATTATACATTTTATATCAGAAGTAAATTTCCACACTGATATCAGGGGCGTGTTTCCTGAAAATGTTAACGGACATTACTATTTATTCTCTGTATTTATTTTCGATTGGCAAATGATCCTACTTTATAATCTGTCGTAAATATTATTTGTTCATAATAAAGAACAGTTTGTGCCTACTAAATGCCCACTCAGTAGACACAAACTGTTCTTTTATATGGAAATTAAATAAGTGTATGATTGTTGTCCAATAGTCCACCAGTTCTAAAAAATACGGTTATGAGTGGCCCCTCCTACAGATATAATCATTTATAGTAATGTTTTTAGTTTTAATGATACTGACGGCGCGGTGGTATCTCAAGGCTATTTTCCTAATGCAAATATGAAGGCATGATATTTTTTCAAATTCTTTTATAACTAATTAAATGCGTCACCTGAACAATTTTTTTTCGACAGATTATAAAGTATGATCATTGCACATCAAAAAAGTAAATACAGAGAAAAAATAGTAATGTCCGTTAACAGTTTAAGGCAACACGGTTATCGCCCCTGATAGCAGTGTAGAAAGTTATGTCTGATATGAAATGTGTAATAATGCCATTCAATACGTGGGGTAATGGTGAATGAATGATTATTTTGCCAGATGACGTATCTGATATAAAGAACATTTTGTGCCTACTGAGTGGGCATGTACCTTTAATCAGAACAAAACAAAACACAGAAAAGATGCGAGTTCTTTAGCACCAGTTACAGTAAAACCTCTATAAACCCTGGGGACCCCACTGTGTTTAATTTAGAAGGGTTTTGTGATATATTGTGCTAACATTGTAATATGGTCACGTTGTGATCCTAGTACTACGTTTTATCTCATGCCTCTAAATGTAAATAAAGTCACTTCCGGGTTAACGTTCTTGTCTCGTGGTAAACAAACATTACATGGTGTCAGAATCTAACCGAATCCACGGGAAGTCAGCAACATCTGAGGTCAGAAAATGACAGATAGATACTAGAATATCTATTTAACATATACCCTCAAATAAATCCATTCTAAGAAGATGGAAGGTGGCGGTATAGACTATCCCAAAATGAATTGGTCAAGCCCAGATCTGCCAGGGGCGTTCCAGTCCTTCAAAACTCATTGCGAATTTATGTTCGGTGGACCTTTGAAATCCAAATCCGAGGCTGAAAAATGCAATTACATAATGATATGGGCCGGTGAAAAGGGTCGGAATATATTCTCCACTTGGAAACTCACTGATGATGAAAGAAAAAAGATGAAATCTTATTTTGATGGTTTCGAAACTTATTGTAAACCCAAATCAAACCAAATCTTCACCAGGTACAAATTTAAATCAAGAATACAGATCCCTGATGAACCATTTGAACAATTCGTGACTAATTTGAAATTGCTAATAAAAGATGTGGGTACACTGAAGATGTCCATGACGAAATGATCAGAGACCACATTGTTTTTGGTGTGAAATCCAGCAAAGTGAGGGAAAAACTGATCAATGAAGGTACTCCTTTGACATTAGAAAAATGTATTGACATTGGAAGAACGCATGAGATGTCGAAAAAACAGTTGCAATCCATGATGGGCGAAACACCTATTAATTACCAGAATTCACAGAAAAAAAACCAAATCACAAGGCGCCAGACCAAAAACCGTATTCAAACCGAAAGAACAGAAATCGGAAAATCAGAAAAAAATGGCCGAAAAAGGGTGGAAGTAAGAAAAATAAATTTTGTCGCTGTGGCTACGACAAACATGCGTATGATAAATGCCCAGCAAAAGGAAAACAGTGTTCCAAATGCAATAAATTTAACCATTTTGCTTCGGAATGTCGCGGAGAAAAAGTACATACATGTACAATCGAAAATTATGAAAGTATGTCCAGTGATGATGCGTCAGATGATGAATTTTGCATGAATAAAATTGACAAATCTGAAAGTCAATCGAGTGCGAATCCAGACGACGCAAATTTCTACGAGAAACTGGAAATTTACCGAAAGCGCGTAAAATTTCAACTTGACACTGGAGCGAAATGTAATGAAACTCGACGAAGAAAGCTCAGAACTGTGTACATTTAACACACCATATGGTCGATATTTATTTAAACGTCTACCTTTTGGAATAAATTCAGCAAGTGAAGTTTACCAGCGCGTAATAACTGATCTTGTGACCGACCTTGATGGATGCGAATCAATAGTCGATGATATCCTAGTTTATGGTAAAGACCAGAAGGAGCATGATGAACGACTAACGAAATTACTCGAAAAATGCCGCGCATACAACATGAAACTTAGCAAAGAAAAGTGTGTGTTCAGAACAAATGAAGTGACATACATTGGACATTTGCTAACCGACAAAGGTGTAAAACCAGATCCGGAGAAAGTAAGAGCTGTTAACGCGATGAAGACGCCAGAAAACGTCACAAATCTGCAAAAAACACTATTTAGCCAAATTCATGCCAAACATGTCGGAAGTATCAGCACCTCTGAGACAATTACTGTTGAAAAACACAGAATGGCATTGGGAGAAAGAACAGGAAGAAAGTTTTGTAAAATTGAAACACATGGCAACAAATGCGCCAGTATTAGCATACTATGATGAAACAAAACCCATCACTCTAACAGTTGATGCAAGTTCGAAAGGACTCGGTGCAGCAATAGTGCAAGAAGGAAAACCAATCGCGTATGCTTCACGTGCATTAACGCCAACTCAACAAAACTAATCGCAACTAGAAAAAGAAACACTAGCGATAGTTTACGGATGCAGTAAATTTCATCAATATATATATGGACAGAAAGTTGTAGTGGAAACTGACCACAAACCTCTGCAATCGATATTTCGGTAATCAATACATGAAATTCCAGTACGCTTGCAGAAATTTCGATTCACGTTGCAATTAGATGTCAACTACAAACCAGGCAAATTAATGTTTGTTGCAGACACATTATCGCGATCGTATTTAGAAGAAACATCAGAAACGCTCACAGATGACATGAACGTGAATGAAATACATTTATTGTCATACCTACCGGGTTCGCCAGAAAAGTGTGAAAACATAAAGGCAGAAACGGTGAAGGACATTGAACTAACAATGCTAAAAAACACAACTTTGAATGGATGGCCAAATAGACGTGAACTTGTGCCAAATGAAATAAAACCATATTGGAACTACAGAGATGAAATAACTTGTATCGACGGACTTATGTTTAAAGGACTGAAACTTATCATACCTAAAGTACTACGAGCTGAAATGCTAGAAAAAGTTGATGAATCACACTTGGGCATAGTGAAATGCAAATCACGGGCCAGAGAAGTGATATTTTGGCCGTGTATGTGTGCAGAAATCGAGGATACTGTTGCTAAATGTACAAAGTGTGCAGTAGCCAATCAGAAAATGCCTCCAAAGGAACCATTGAATCCTACCGAAATACCCAGCAGACCTTGGTCGAACATCGCAGCCGACATATTTGAATATAACAACAATCACTACCTTATCACGGTAGACTACTATTCAAAATGGCCACATCTGCAGAAGCTTAACAACATGACAAGTAAATGTGTAATCGCTGTCTTCAAAGCACAGATTGGATTATATGGTTACTTTGACGAACTGATAACCGACAATGGACCTCAATTTACATCAGAAGAGTTCAAAAAGTTTGTGCGAAAACATGATTTCATACACACAACTTCTTCACCACATTTTCCGCAAAGTAATGGTCAGGCGGAACGCACAGTCCAAACAATAAAAAATCTGCTGAAGAAAAATGAAGATGTAAATAACGCACTACTGAACTATCGTAATACACCACTCGAAGGAGTAGGAAAATCTCCAGCACAACTCTTCATGGGAAGAAGACTGAAAACTTCTTTACCAACAGCTGCGACATTGCTGTCACCACTACCATGTGAATCGGTAAAGAAAATGCTGCAAACACGACAAAACAAACAAAAGTACTACTATGACAAACATTCTAGCAAACACCTGAAAGAATTGAAGAAAGGTGAAAATGTTGTCATGCTTCATGAGAAAAAATGGATACCAGCAAAAGTAATTGAAGATCACACGACTCCAAGATCTTATGTCGTACAAACACCATCAGGTACGAAACTACGCAGAGAAACCGGCGACACATCAGTCCAACAAAGGCTGATATACCAACGGAAGAACCAGATATGGAGATTCAACTTGAATTCGCTTCTCCAAGCACCTACTAGACATACAACAAATCGGTGTATGCAGAATGAAGCTCGTCCAAGCCAGCCGACAAGGCATTCAGAAAGAAACAGCAAAGTTCCGAAGAAATATCGCGATTACGTGTGTTCCAGTATCTATACATGTTAATAATAATCATAAATACTCAACTATAGTAATACAAATAGTGCTATCATTACAATGGCCATAATAATGCCATTTGTATCCGTGAAGTGTCGCGTGCGAAAATTAAGATATCCATACATACTACGTGAAGTGTATGATCATAATGGTCATAATAATGCCATTAGTAATAGTAACTGTTTTCATTTAAGTTTTTTTTTTAAAGTGTTATCAACATAAACTTGATAATGTATGCATTTATGTGCTTTAAAATTCTCATTTTAAAACTTGATAAATATTCAAATGTGTACATCTAGTCAGATGCATAAATCACCAGTAAACATCTACAATTTGTTAATTAATACATTTCTAGTCAAACATGTAAAATGCATACATCATCAATATGAGATAGGCAGGTGAAATTATCCATTCAGTTGAAAGACGTGACATAGAAAAGAAAACAATACAACACAGATTTCACCGCATGATTTACATTTTATTATCCATATGTTTTTCATATATACATGTTTATTGTTCACATGTTTCCATAATATTACAAAGTAGTAATAGATTCATTCAGTTAGCAAACAAACAAAAACAGAACCCATGAACATATGAAACTAAAGACAATTTACAGAGACGGTGATATGTATACGTTAAGTACAGACATATTTGAGATACATTTATTGTCATACCTACCGGTCTCATTGTATTTTATACAATTTCATGGTAAACATCGACAGTTCCAGCCCTGTCTAAAGTTCTACTTCATTACTAGACATTTATGATGCACGTAATTGTATTGTGTCTACAGTACAATAAGTCGTAATTACATTCATTAGCATCTTAACATTGCATTAACACATCTGGAAAAGGGAGGATGTGATATATTGTGCTAACATTGTAATATGGTCACGTTGTGATCCTAGTACTACGTTTTATCTCATGCCTCTAAATGTAAATAAAGTCACTTCCGGGTTAACGTTCTTGTCTCGTGGTATACAAACATTACAGGTTTCACTGTAATTTATGTCATCGCTGTGTCTGTTCATGATTGAAAATTACAAAAATGTTCATATAGCGATTAATTACAGTGGAACCTCTCTAAAATGGACACCTGTGAGGATTACAGTGGAACCTCTATAAACCTGACACCCTGGGAGTTGTCAGGTTTAGAGAGGTTCCACTGACTATACCAACGAAATAAGTTTGATCCTAGTGCAAGCAGCGTGACCAGGTCATAGTTCATCGGTACATGTTCAAATTTATGATAAAATACATATGTATTAGCATAATGTTAACACAATAGTTTGTTTTCATTTAAGGACATGAGGGACCCCGGATCATTCTATGATTCATGCATCATTGCTTCATAAATGTGATGGCATATATGCATAACATACATGTGAACATTATATTCTTACTATATCCTACACGTCCGCCACAAAGACTGCGCTTTCAACTGTCCAGTTACGCATACCTACTGGTGTAGGTTTCAATGGCTGAACGTCTGTGACGTCGCGTCATGGGACCGGATGTCACGACGTTACCAAGCGACGTCGTTCAGTTTGCATCAAGCAACGCCACCATCAACATCGCAGAAATTAAGAGTCTAATATATTTACGACTTATACTGAATCATGATGAGTTTTCGTTGTGGGCGACTTCCACCAATGACGAGAGTTGCCGACTGGAACCGATTGGCACCGAATGTTTCCGGGACGCTGATATTCGAAAGATATTGCCGAATGTATTCAAAACGTACAAGCTCCAACAGGAAGACGTAAGATGTGTTTTATTATTAGTATTTTCTTTAAGTTATTAAGCATGTTCGCCCGCATGTGAATGGAATGTGATTAATTATTCAGCAGTATGTTTTAGGAATGTTGAAATATACCTTACATTAGTATTGATTCATAGACGGTGGCTCATCTGGAGTTAACAGTTTTTGTATTTTTTTATCATTGCATTCGGGCTATTTGGTCTATACATTTTATAGTAGGTATCTACCGTCTGTTCCACGTGTTGCTGCCGATGATCTTTTGGCCATTAAACACATTAGCTCTTAACAATATTTAAATGTAAGTACTTTGTCATCAATAACAAAAAAGTCACCCCGCCCCAAAAAATATTTTTTTAAGAAATTCCATCAAATACATGTATTGATTTTATTGCGGAAAAATAAATGTATATGGGAATTTAACATGGGGGCTAAAATAGATTTGCTTTAAATATTTTTTTATTTATGGACAGATTTTCAAAATCTAACTTGTTTTCTTATTTACATCATTTCCATTTTGTTTTCGTTTTAGATATATGCATATACATTGTCCTCGATCGAATACGATGGCATTATCGGACATAATTGCAAAATGCATGTGTTCGACAGAAAAGCTTATAGTCTGTATATGTATTTGGAGAATTTGTTTGCGACCGAATGTCTATATTTCGGCCCCTTCCCTTCCTCTAAATTAACTGTGAATGTGCTTGGAGAATGGGAGCTTATGGTATTTGTGGCCAGTGCAGATCCTGATCAAATAGCACACTGCTGTATCCTTGTAACGAGTTATATTGCGTTTTAAAAGCATTACGAGTGTTGCAGTGTTGGATTGGCAAACAATGCAGACCCTGATCAGACTGTGCGGATGCACATGTTGATCTGGGTGTACACTGATCGCAAAACGCATAAGCCCAATTTCTGCAGTCACAGCCACATATGTGAATAGATTGTTTTTAAAATATGAGTCTCAACTGTTCTTCATAAAAGCGGTAATGCGTTACAGGAGCTGACCGCTGTCCAGAGAGAGCAGATTGTCTCCATGGAGCCACAGAAGACTGACACCGCGACCAGATCCCGCTCTATAGAGGACAGACCGCTACACATGCAGGTGGCATATAGCGAGAAGATTGTCACAAAGTACGACCAAGAGATCATTGAGTTGGAGAAAGCAATCAAGATAGTGGCTGAGGAGATTCGGGAGATGGAGATAAAGGAAGCTGAATTTTTCAGAAAGAATTTCCCGGATTTCGATAAGGAGGAAGATACAAAAGCGTGCAAGGTTGAAACTGGTGGTAGTAAGAAGACGACGCAGAAAAGAAAGAAGAAGAAGAAGAGGAAGGCAGATACTAAAGGACGTAAGACGAAGAAAGAGGGAAACATAAAAAGGAAGTTCAATGATGATTGCAGAAAAGCAGATGTTGATATTAGCGATATCTACAAGAAGGAGAAGGAGGAGAAGGAGCTGGATGAAAAAGCAAGGAAGCTCGTCACAGATGCTTTACATGCAGCCGTGAAACTCGAGGCAAAACTGATCGTCGCCGATGTAGTAAGGAGCGCAGTAAAGATCGCACAGGCAGATCAAGAAGAAAAGATGATGTCTGCACATGCAAGTGTGGTAGTTGAGAATGCTAGCAAAGGCGCTGTAAACGCAATGAAGGCTAAACAGAAGAAAGATGAGATGGATGCAAAGGCAAAACTGATCGTCGCCGATGTCCTAAAGAGCGCAGTAAAGATCGCACAGGCAGATCAAGAAGACAAGATGATGTCTGCACATGCAAGTGTGATAGTTGAGAATGCTATCAAAGGCGCTGTAAACGCAATGAAGGATAAACAGAAGAAAAATGAGATGGATGCAAAGGCCAAAGAAATCGCCGATGATGCAATCAGGGCAGCTGTGAATGATATGAAGGATGAAAAGGAGAAACGTGAGATGGGTGTCAAGGCCAATGTAAAGAGCGCAGTAAAGATCGCAAAGGCAGATCAAGAAGAAAATATGATGTCTGCACATGCAAGTGTGATAGTTGTGAATGCTATCAAAGGCGCTGTAAACGCAGTGATGGCTAAACAGAAGAAAAATGAGATGGATGCAAAGGCAAAACTGATCGTCGCCGATGTCGTAAAGAGCGCAGTAAAGATCGCACATGCAGATCAAGAAGAAAAGATGATGTATGCACATGCAAGTGTGATAGTTGATAATGCTACCAAAGGCGCTGTAAACGCAGTGAAGGCTAAACAGAAGAAAAATGAGATGGATGCAAAGGCCAAAGAAATCGCCGATGATGCAATCAGGGCAGCTGTGAATGATATGAAGAATGAAAAGGAGAAACGTGAGATGGGTGTCAAGGCCAAGGTAAAGAGCGCAGTAAAGATCGCAAAGGCAGATCAAGAAGAAAAGATGATGTCTGCACATGCAAGTGTGATAGTTGAGAATGCTAGCAAAGGCGCTGTAAACGCAGTGAAGGCTAAAAAAAAGAAGAAAAATGAGATCGATGCAAAGGCAAAACTGATCTTCGCCGATGTCGTAAAGAGCTCAATAAAGATCGCACACGCAGATCAAGAAGAAAAGATGATGTCTGCACATGCAAGTGTGATAGTTGAGAATGCTATCAAAGGCGCTGTAAACGCAATGAAGGCTGAACAGAAGAAAAATGAGATGGATGCAAAGGCCAAAGAAATCGCCGATGATGCAATCAGGGCAGCTGTCAATGATATGAAGGATGAAAAGGAGAAACATGAGATGCAAGTTATGACAGCCGAACATGCGAAAGCCGAATTGGCCACGGAGATCGAACCTGGCATGGATGACGGAAATGTTCTGGGTGCAATGCTGGGCCAGAATGGTATGTACACGTTTTTATTTTTCTTCATTAGCCCATGACATGCGGAATATCCTTATACACTATCATTCAAAATACGATCGACAGTATTTTTCCTATTTCGCATCTACAGTATATGGTGTTGGCAATGATTTTAACCGTTTTAACTAGTTCAAATAATGATCACAACATTTCTGATATTCTCTATTTTCACAAGTCAAACTTGTTGGGAAAGTTACTACTGGTGAAATAGTTTATGCGTTGTGTATTTCTCAGAAAGTATTTCAAAGACATGCAATGAACTTATGATAGATAGCAAACTCTATAATGTATAATTATGTGTATGACTAAAATTACATTACAATGGCGCAAGTCTAAAAAATCATTATTAAAACGTTTCCCTGACGCGATACGTAACAGTGTAGACTATGATCAGAATGCGCGGATGCGCAGACTGATCTGGGTCTATACTGGTTGCATATTCAACAAGTCCAGTTTCTCGTAGCGGGTCATGCATGCTCATTTAATTAATTACTGTCGTTTTCAGGATATGACCATCGTCGGATACACGTACACGTCACACCGGCGAGGTTTACAGTGAAAGAAAGAACTGGTGAGTTCAATAAACACTTCTAAAAATGTGGTTGTGACTGAAAAAACTGGGGATTATTGGCTTTGCGACCGGTGTAGATTCAGTCAAATATCAGTAACAAAAACATCCAGAAAACCTAACTGTGTTTAATGTTGATGGGATTCGCTGCCATTTGTGTATGTGACCGGAGAACTGGGGCTTATGGATTATGCGACCGATGCAGATCCAGATCAGTCTGATCAGGATCTGCACTGTTCGCCAGTCAGTCAATAAAACACATGTAATATATCTAATTAATAGGTTTTACCCTTATCAGGCTTCGGGAGTGTGCTAAAGATCAGAAGTTTTAATACCTACAAATGACATAAGCCCCATTTCTCGAGTCACAGTCACATTTATTTCTGATGATAACGTCCGTGTGTGATGGCAAGGCACACAAACTCGTCGATTATCTCCTCGTACAGGCGGATGGATGGTATTTTAAGTACTGATTATTAGTATTATTATTATTACAGATATCTGCCAGTACTGGAGCGAGAAACTCGACATAGCCACAACAAAGAACACAAAGCTTCACCGTGACGTCACCTACTTCGGCCGAATGTAGGTGACCCCTTCGAAATTAAGAACAAATAACAGAAAAAAAAACACAAAAAAACCCATAAAACTAATCTAGAAAATTTGCAAGCAATACATTGTAATTATTTCGCGAAATCTGTGGCCTTTACTGACATTTGTATATTGGCGAAATGTCACCGCACCAAATAAACGAAATAACCCGCACCAAAATCGCAGTATTACTACAACTGCAGGTATGGTTACACCAAAAAAGTAATATAATAACAAAAACACCAAAAAAAGTAATATAATGATGAGAAAATAGAAGAAACTAAAGACGTTATTTTGTATATATATTTATTGACGAGTTGGCAAATCAACTGCAAACGTATCAGCTGAAAACATGAACAGAACAAAGGAACATTTGTCCGCGGAAGAACAGTCGTAATTTCATCAAATATTCAACAAGTGATTACCACTGTCACACAAGAAACCGTGAACAGATAAACCAGGACACAGGTGCCGGATGTTTGACGGAACACAGATTCCAAAGACGAACCAACAACATTCCGACAGATGTGAATACGAATGCACACACGTGCATAATGTCAGAGAGAATATTAACACAAGAGACAGAAACATAAAATAGATGGATTGGACGTATAAATACCACGTGTATAAAACACAAATTTTTCCATTTGTAAGAAACAACGAACAATAAATAGACAAAGAGTGTCGAAAATAATTACGATGATCACAATAAATAGGAAAGTAAGAGAATGTAAATAATCCATACAAATAATGACACCATACATCTCTACGTTATATAGCGATGGATGTGTGTAGAAAATAAAATAAAAGAACTGTAGAAATTGTGAACTGCGTTCGTGATTTAGTTTAGTATAGTTGACAATATGAATCCCTCCTCGAAATGTACATTTGGTACGGAGCCCCGCAGGGACATGATTTTTTTTTATTAATTCGTTCCCACGAAATAACAATTCGTTCCCTCAATTTAACAATTCGTTCCCTCGAATTAACAATTCGTTCCCACGATATAACAATTCGTTCCACGATATAACAATTCGTTCCCACGATATAACAATTCGTTCCTTCAATTTAGCAATTTGTTCCCACGAAGTAACAATTTGTTTCTACGGGAACGAATTGTTATATCGTGGGAACGAATTGTTATATCGTGGGAACGAATTGTTAAATTGAGGGAATGAATTGTTAATTCGTGGGAATGAATTGTTAATTCGTGGGAATGAATTAAATAGAGGATATTCTATCGTACATTTTGAATAGCGGGAACTAATACACGAGTATGCGTCGGCTTCCACGTAAGCAACGAGTGAGCGTAGCGAACGAGTTGCTTGCACGGACGCCGACGGACACGAGTGTATTATTTCCGCTATTGAAACATGTACGACGGAATATCCTATTTATTACACTTCCACGGCAGATACATATGCACATTTAGTCTATTTTTGACATGACGTGTTTTTTCCGCGTTTTGACGTCAAATGTGACGTCATGTAAATTTTTTGAAATCCAAATTACGCAGCTGTTTCTATGAACCAGATATATTTGAGTGCATGTTTGGAATGTGTTCATCACATTAACATTCTAGATTAGTAGAGACCCTTAGTAGTAGTAAGGGAGTCAAAATGATACCACCTACTGTGATATCATTTACAACCCTCTACACTACCTCCACCGAACCCCCCGAAAATTCAAAAAAATTGGTTTTTTTTGGTTAACGAGGAAATTGTCCCCCACCACCCCCGAAAAATCCAAAATTGGTCGTGAAAAAAAAACATAATGTTTTCCCGACAGCAAATTTATGAATTTTTGAGAAAATAATTAATGCAATACCAATTCACTATTGGATGTGCCCACGAGTGATAGTTTATATTCCAACACCCCATTTTTCTCCTCCAATAATTTTGGTGTCATAAATACCTTATGTTTTTTTCACGTCCAATTGAACATATAAATTTAATAGGTTATAATAAAATATTATAACAAAATGGATAATAAAATACGCAACGAATTGGAATTTTGTAATGACTTTGATGAAGAATTTTACGCTGCTGTTTCTACAGTATTAAAACACGGTAAAATGACAATACTATGTGATATCGAATACATGAAATATCAGCGTAATTTATTACGCTGCGATAAAAACGTTGCATTTACAATATTAAACCGGCAATTATGTCGCCGGTATAAGTATCAAATTTATGTAATGAAGCGACTAAATAGGATCGGAGAAACACTACCGAAACATTATCAAACTAATTTTATAAAACAGTTTAAAAATCAAAGATTCGTTTACGGATATGCGTTTCTACAATATCGCTTTTAACGAAGAAATTGGAAAATTATTATTAGAAATTGGAAATTGAACAGAAAAAAACAACTACCAATATTATGAGAGAAAATGGATAATACAATACAAATGGAATTGAAAGTTTTTAATGCCTGTGTTGAAGAAGTTTACGAAGAATACGGGGTTTATAGTCCTATATATAAATTCTATAAAATGAGAACACTAGGCGATATCGAATACATGAAATATCAGCGTAATTTATTACGCTCCGATAAAAACGTTGCATTTACAATATTATACCGACAATTATGTGAACTATACAAGAGGCAAATACAAACATTAAGACGGATAGTGTGTATCGGATATGAAACTAAGGTGTATTATTTAAAATTGTTAAAACCCAACGATTCGTTTACGAATATACATTTCTACGATATCGCTTATAAAGATATTGAAAAAATTATTATTGAACAGAACTAATTTATGTTGTAATCACACCAAGCAGACGACAATGTTCCAATTACACGTGTTATGAACATTCAAATTAGATGTCCCACCTTACACGTATATTAAGTGTCCATTTTATAGAGAGATTTACACGATTACGTCTTCCGGGATGGAAAATAAACACACTGTAATATATAATACACACACGGTTATTTATAGCCTTATCGATGGTATGTAAACGGGCTATCAATTTACACAGGTGGTGTGTACACAGTTTATAAACACTTAGTGAGGATTATATAGTTCACGAATTTCCGGGATGGTTCGTTATTTAATTAATTAATTTTAATGAAATTATTTATAATTTAAAGCGGAACACCCCCTATTATATTAATTAATTTATTAATATAATATTTTCACCAACAAAGTTAGGTTTATATACGAGAAATAAACACAGTTCATTGTCGGGACGCCGGCACTAATATCTCAACAGTGAGATAGGTTTCGCCACATGTACTTCACTCTGGCCGCTCTACACATTATAGCGGATGGAGGTAATGAAGAGGAGGGGTCCGCGGTATCGGTCCAATGATGGGGTGGAGGAGATGTGAGCGTGACACATCCCACTAAGCCAAAAAAACGAGAAGAGAAGAGATTTAAAGCGAAGGCTTAGTGGGATGGGCCCAGAAGGGTTTTGCTGGCGCGGGTTCGAGCCTCGGTGGGACCTAAACTTTTTTTTTTTTAAATTGTTTATTTATTATTAATAAATTGTTTACTGCACCAATATAATTAATTAATTATTTTTTAAAAAATTATTTTATAAAGTATCACAATGGTGCTGTAACATTTCCTCCGACTTTATTTCCAAGTTTTACCCTAAATTTATCCCAATCAGTACACTCAATTTTGGGCATGGTGGCATACCTTCTGTGTCGTTGTTCGTACGAACGGTCTGTCGGTAAACCGACCACTCGTCCGGGGACCACAGGGAGTTGTCCAACCACTGGTCGTCCACGTACTGGAAGAGGCTAGTAACCGGCTCGGAGCTGCCATCGGCCCGGTCACGCAGCCTCTCGAACGCTCGTGGGATGTCGCGTCCTGGCAGGAACGGTAGAGCCAGTAACTTCCGGACGATGTTGTGGACCCCCTCTCGCCGTTGGTAAGTAGCCTGCAGGCCGACTTCCTGGACCCGTCGCTGCAGCGCCTGAGCCCAGTGGAAACGTAGGTTGTATTCAGCGCGCTGTCTGGTGTAGTGCGATCACCGGCAGTTGACCCGGTACTAAAATCCAGGTTGAAAGTGACGCAGCGTTGTATCTCTCTCGCTGGCGACTGAAAATATAATATTGAATTTATTTAAATAAGTTTAAACATAACTATTTAAATAAATTCAATGTAAATCAACAATCTCAATGACACATAGCAAAATCAACATTTGTAATCAATACCAACCTCTGCTAATGTCGAATGTAAGGCACTCCCGGCTGCCTCGGCTAGAGAGAGGTCTACCGACGTTTCGGCTACATCAGTGTCGTCAGCCTCAGCTCGCATACATACATTGCAGGTGAACTCCAATGTGATGAGCCGTTTCTTGGCCCTGTAGTAGTCAGTTTGGTCAATACCTAAAACATACATATTCAGAAAATTGAAAATAAAAATAAATAAAAAATATATATATATTTTCCGATACTAAAATATGTATCTTTCGTTTTCATGATACTTGAAGCAAAAACTAATTTCATTTTTCATGAAAAGCAATTCAAAATAGGTCGGTTTACATGATTATTCTTTAATCCAGTTTGGCACACTTCAAACCAACGGCGCCGTCCGGTGACACGTGTGGGTGTTACAATGTGATTATTAACTTATTTATGATACATCAGACTGCAATTCCCTTTGAAGTGCCGAAAATTTATTTAATGAATATATTATTATTCTGAAATTCAACATATTTCATGATTATATCAACTAACTTACTACCAATGTACTTACCGGTGTAGCAGTGTTGTATCATTTCAAGTTTAAACTATTCTGATCTCAGATTTATTACTATTGAAATTCTGATGTACTTACCAGTGTCTCGGGTTTCTAAGGCTTCTAAACTATCACATCATACTTACCAGTGTATTCTACACTATTATATTATACTTACCAGTGTTGCATGTACGATGCTGCCACTTTTCGCAGACATCGCACGAGATAGCATGTTGTAAACGACGCACGGCAACGCCACACTCAATACATAAGTCGGACGTGTCTGACATTATGACAAGACGTATGCACAAACTTATGCGAAGACTTAATATTGATACAATATTTCTGTAGGTATATATGTTCTAGCGGAAAATGAGCAAATGTTGAGTGAATATTGTGTGAAATCAATTAAACTTGCACACCAAAGATGTGGTACCCATAATCTGCCGTAATTAACATGATTACCTATATTAAAGGATTTAATCGATGTATTCCGAACGCAGTTTGCTTGTACAAACATTTAGCTTGACTGGCGATTAGCTTCTTTGATGATGTATCCCTTTCATATGTGTTATTAACGACACAAATTAATTTTGGTGAACGCCATCAAATATTTTAAAACATTGATTGACATCGATTAAGTAATTTCTATTATACTTACACCACCGCATTCAAAATCTACATTCAAAGTGTTTTGACAAAAATATATTATCATAATTTTGCATATTGTAACAAGAATTTTGGTCAATTTTCAGCAATTTACAAAAGAACATAGTAGTTCACATTCATACACATCATATACATCGTGATTATTCCAAAAGAATAATATTTATAATTATTTGTATCATATACATGCGTGCATTGAATACACATTTTATATTTGGGGTCGAGATGTCCTGGGGTCGAGATGTCTCAGCCTTTTTGGGCCATCTGGGGTCGAGATGTCCTGGGGTCGAGATGTCTTGGGGGTGGACTTGGGGTCGAGATGTCCTGGGGTCGAGATGTCTGGCAGCCCTTCAGCTATGTTCACCGCGCGCTTATATTTGTTAGCGTGTCTTTTTCTATTTGCACATTCTCTAACTAAAATATCCTGCATAGCGACGATATTATTCAACCTAAAATCTGAACTTCTTTCGTTAATTGGATACAGTGTTGATGTAGTGGTATTGAGAGTTGGATACAGTGTTGATGGATCGGTATTGACAATTGGAAGCGGTGATTCGTTCATATTTAAATTTTACAAATTTATTTCAATATATTAGTATTTACAAAATAAGTTCAATTAACAATGAGACAATAGTGGAAGAACTCTCTGTGTCACCGATTTTCGTAACAAAGTTAATAACACTACCTTTGGAAAGTCTAATTCGATCATAACCGGAGAACGAAACCACCGTCGAACTATCTCCAGAGATTTTAGTGACTCCAACCCCCCGTTCTTCCCCATCTACTACAATATTTATCGCGACCGCGCCCACAGGTTTACCACTACCATTAACCGAGCAGACTGCCATTTGGATAACTTCACCTGCAGCTGTCATAGTGTATCCCCCATATTTATTACTCGCTTTGGCACCGAACGAATATTCATAGTGCCCCTCAACCAATGGGCCCCGCTTCTCAGCCCAAACTGTTATGACACGTTTTGGCGTTTTCATTGTTTGCACTATTCCGGCAAGCGCACTGTTTGCGTTATATGCCTCAGTACGAATCTTTTCAGAGGTATCCTCAAGAGCTTTGGTCGCGGCTATACGGTCATGTTTCAGTTTATCGGAAACTTCGGTTATCTTTCCGTCTAGTTCAGTAAGTGCCGCTTCTCTGCTGAGAGAGTCCTCTAAGCGCAACGCATCATAAGCCTCCGTAATGGTCGCCTGGTGGCCTTCTAGGGCTTTCTCAACACCCGACCGGGCCTCTTTTTGAAATTCGGTTATTTTTCCGTCTAGTTCAGCAACCGCCGCTTCTCTGATGAGAGAGTCCTCTGAGCGCAACGCTTCATAAGCCTTCGCAAGGGCTGCCTGATGGTCTTCTCGGGCTTTCTCAACACCCGACCGGGCCTCTTTTTGAAATTCGGTTATTTTTCCGTCTAGTTCAGCAACCGCCGCTTCTCTGAGAGAGTCCTCTGAGCGCAACACCCTATAAGCCTCCATAATGTCCGCCTGGTGGTCTTCTCGGGCTTTCTCAATACCCGTTCGGACCCCCTCAACCCCCAACCGGGCCTCTTTTCGAAATTTGGTTATTTTGTCGTATAGTTCAGTAAGTGCCACTTCTCTGTTGAGAGAGTCCTCTGAGCGTAACGCCCCATAAGCCTCCGCAATGGCTTCCTTGTGGTCTTCTCGGACCCCCTCAACCCCCGACCTGGTCTCTTTCAGAAATTCGGCTATTTTCCCGTCTAGTTCAGTAAGTGTAGCTTCTTTGCTGAGAGAGTCCTCTAAGCTCAACGCATCATAAGCCTCCGCAATGGCCTCCGCAAGGTTCACCTGGTGGTCTTCTCGGACTGTATCAATACACGACCGGGCCTCTTTTCGAAATTCGGTTATTTTTCCGTCTAGTTCGGTAAATGCCGCATCTCTAATGAGAGAGTCCTCTAAGCGCAACGTAAGGGCCGCCTGGCGGTCTGACTCGGACTTTATCAATCGCCAACCGGGCCTCTTTTCGAAATTTGGTTATTTTTTCACCTAGTTCGTTTAGTTCCGTATGCGTTTCTTCACGACTTTGTGTATTCACAGCCAGGGCATATTCTCTAAGTTGTGATAGTAGACTCTTATGAATCTCGTCCGTGGCCATCGATATAGTTCTATTGATCAAGGCCTTTGTTTTTTGGGTAGTTAAAAAGTCGCCCTCTGTCGGGATGAATCCCCCTTCTGCCGGTTCCAAATTCTTTGAATTTGTCACCCAATCGGAAGAACTACCTGGTCCGTATATACTCATTTTCAATAATGTTGATAATATATAAATTACGAACATGCGTTTAATTATAAATAATTTTCTTAATTTTTTCAAAATTATTAATTAATTTGAAATTTCTAGGATGACCGAAATCGGGTAATCGTTCTTCAACTCTCGCCCTTTATCATCAAGAATAGAAATCTTCAACTCGTGGATGTGTCCCGATTCCAAAACTTTCATCTCGGGGTGTGGGAAGTCTAAGGTCACAGTCTCGCCATAGAAACAGTCGCTGGCGGGCACAGTTTTCAGTAATGTGCTGGGGGATCCGTCTACCGTGTTGTACGATGTGTTCACCCGATCAAGGTGCACCCTGAGAGTTTTCGTGAAGGCGAAGTTTACTGGGGTATCGCCGCGGTGATAACCCTCGGTGAAGACAAAGGTCCCCGGGACCAGTCGCCCTTCATCCTCGTTGTAATGGGGTTCATATTTAAATCCTAACATTGAGGCCAACCCCGGAGTGATCTCTAATTTTTTATCAACGTCCAATGTCGCAATCCCCGTGGCTTTTGAGATTTCGAGAGTGACACTACTAGGTATATTCCTTGCGATTAAAGCTTGGACATTTCTGAAACCCCAAAGGCCAGGAAGTAATCCGGCAGCTGATTCCCCAAAAGCTACGGGTGTGATAGCCTCTACCCGTTCTATTCCTTTGATATCCTTGTACATTTCAATGTTTTTCCACCCAACCGTGAAGGTGATTGATCTAAGGCCTACCCGGTGTTTTCCGCAGCAGTTGTCTATTAATTTTTGAAGTTCACAACTCCCTTTTTGAACATTAGTGATAGTAGCAAACATAATAATATATTTCAATGGATACCAAAGCATTTAGCTTTTAACTCTAATGCAAAGTACGCGGTCGGAGGTAAATACACGCAAAAAGACGTTGTTAACCGCCTTGTACACCCAACCGTAACGGTTAGACCGGACAGCGGCTTTGCCACCAATTTCCCTAAACATCTTTGAACAATACAGGCTGCCCAAGATTACTACGATGGAGGTGGTAAACGGGTGGAAAGCAACACCGATGCAGTTTTGGCAGAACCAAATAAATTTCGCTGTATGGTGCGCAACAGCCGGGTGTGGAGTTTCATATAAAGACCATCTGACATCCAAGAATGTCATGCTCCGAAGTGTCTACAACTTTCATGCGTATTATACTATTAGGAGGATACTCAAAGAACTAGGTATTTCACTACCTCAAGACGACGCCTGTGATCCCATTTCCAACGCATACGACCGTATGGCGTTTGAAAGACTGTGTAACGAATTTAGCGTTTCAAAAGACGCGGACTGGAGACAGAAAGCATTTCCTACCAGCACCGGCCTCGGGGACGTTCTCATTCGGGGCCAGTCCGGAAATTGGACGCAGACTGATTTTAGACACGATCACTCCGGTGACCACATCGTCAGTCGGAACGCCGGGAATTTTTACCCCGCGATGATGACATTCGGGCCGGAAGTGTCTGGAGGTCGGCACTGTGGCGTGTTTTCTTGTAAAAATAAAATGTTACCTCCGAAAACGGGCTCACGTCGATTTACATTACAGCAGGCTGCTGAGGTTCAGGACGCGTGGGGTACATTTATGTTAGATAAGGGTATAGGGTTCACACAGGCCGGGGTTACTCGTGTCAACGACTCCATTCGCACGTACGTCTGGGCCATCCTCGGCGCACAGAAGCAAACTCGCAGTTCTATACTGGGCATGGGAACAGCGTTTGATGCACAAAAACAATTCTTGGCACTTGTAGAGGACGCCATCTCAGCTAGGGTGGACCTGGAGAAGGCGATCCAGAATTTATCAAGACGTTTTTGCAGAATGCCAGCACCCCAGTAGACTATGTATTTGGAATAGGTCTTTATATGGCGCCGAGCAATATGATACTACGAGACGACCCGGTTGACGGTTACAATAATCAGATCGTAATCGCCACCGCCAATCAAAAAATCGGCCACAACGGTAACGTGAACACGGATATCATCAAGCGCACCCCCAACCAACATGATCGGGTTCAACAGTGGAACCGATTTCATAAAACACAAAATGGATACACCTCCCCCAATTCGTAAATTGAACCCAGTACCCCAAATTCGTAAATTGGATGCACCATCGAGTTCCATCAACAGACCAATCGCGATTGGAGAAACACCAATCAATCGTAGATTGGGTGAAATTGGAAGCACAACACACGAGGAGGAGAAATTAGGGCTCGTCATCGCCCTCGTGGCGATCGGATTATTTACGCTTTGGTTGTAGGAACTCTCTGGCAGAGAATAATAGGAGACCGGCGATTGCCACGATTAAAGCCCAGGTATTTTTGGCTAGCCATCCGGCCGTTTTTGATAATATAGATAGCAAGTAAGAAACGATACTTCCGATCAGTCCAGGTAGTGCGGCAGCCGCCTTTCCAGCTAATTTAGCTAGAAGATTGGCGAGGGCTTTTAGTTGTTTTTTTACCCACTCCTTGGCTCCACCGGATGGAGCGGGTGCTGGTGCTGGCGCGGGTGGTGGCGCCGCACCACCAGTGAAAGCTAGAACTATGGTCGATATAGTCATGCTGATAGCAACGAGGATGCTTGCTATCGTGACGCCCTGCTCTCTGAACAGAGTGAGAAGACGCTCACCGAGTGTCGTCTCCTCGTGCAGGACCCTCGAGATTGATTGGCGGATCCGACTTATTTGTGTGCGGAGAGCCTCACGGTTAGCCGAGGCGGCCTCCAAGCGAGCTTCTCTTTCATCCCGCAAAGACCACAGTCGTTCGGCGATCCGCTCGGTAGATTCTCTATCGTCACCGGCTTCCTCCAGTTTTCTTTCTTCTAGCGCGATATGTTCATCCAGCGCCGTGAGTTTGGAGAGGTAAGGACCAGTTCGCCCCGGACCGTTTGTAGAGCCTTATCGAGTCCACGGAGTTCTCGAAGAGGTAACGGTGGGTCATCGTTGAGTATTTCCCCCAATTGCGATTGGACGCTGAACGTGGTCTCCATCGTGTTAATAACGTCGGTGGCTATTTGAGGGACCTCGCTGAGCTCGACCGTTTCTATCGCGGTGGCCGTCTTCGCTATAGTTTCGTCGGTAGACTGTAGGGCCTCTACAGCGCGGGCCGGCACAATTGTTTTACCCCTCTTCCAATCCGTGAAGCCTAGTTCGTTCTTTATGATTTCGCCACCGCCCCGGTTTCCTGCAATGGTGTTTAGCGATAGGGGTTTTCCGGTCCTCGTGTTGACTAATGGGAGATTTAGTGCTGCTCTTAGTCGCAATCTACCGTTCATATCAAATTTGAACTTGGAGTAGTCGCGACCGACAGAGGGGACCAGACCTTTTTCTGCTGCCAAATTGTTATAGTAGTCGTTTACAGCTCCCTCAATTAATTCCTGACTTTGACTAGTGGTAGCTCCACCCAATTGTGATTGGATTGGAACTGGAGTCTCTATGGTGGATGTCTCGAGGGAATCCTCGAAATTATCATCATCACCATCGAGGTAATCGTCTCTGCCGATTTCATCCATTTCAACATCGTAATCAGCCATATTAATTATGTATTAAAGACAAAACCATACGGGTTTAATAGTTTCAATAATTTTGAAAACATTAATTATGTCTTCGAGTCAATACGGTCGCAAACTCAATCCATACCGCAGACTGCGTGAGCCCCTCGGGGCAAAAGGCGTGAGACAGAGTGTCGTTATTACGAACAACCCATCGACGATCGACCAGAACCAGCAGCTCTTAGTCCGCTTCCCCAACCTCGGAACTCACGACGTCATTGTTCCGGGTACTGTTCGCCTCGCTTTCACTATTTCGCTAACGTCGACGGACGCGGACCGAACCGTCGTTCAGAACCTGGGTCGCGCCATCGTCAAGAAGACCATGATAAAGATTTCTGGTAATGAGGTGATGTCGATCGACGACAGCGACGTCTACCATTGCTATCAGGACCTGTGGAAGACGGCACAAGAGCGCGAAAACGCCGTCTATCAGTGTATTGACACCAGCAAAAATAAGAACGTAACCAGACTTAGAATCGGGGCTGCTAACAAGGCAGATAACAACGCGAGTGACAATGCGGTCGCGGGCGCTTACGGCAACCGCTTCTACATTCCGCTCGACTTTGAGTTGCTGGAGAGCCACATGCCCTACTATCAGAGCGCTTTGGCTGACCGCCTCGAATACGAACTAACGTTCAACGACTACGGCCGAGTTCTCATAACCAGCGACATGTTATCGACGTATACGATCGATAATGTTTCGCTGGAGTACGACATGGTCACGATGCCCGAACTCGCGCGATTGATCAGAAACCAGTACGCCGGGCGCGTTGCCATACTTTACGACCGAGTTCTTCGCCATCGCAAGATGACGAAAGACAAAGGCGACACATTGTGGAATATCAACGTCAACGTACCCGCCCGCTCTATGAAAGGTATACTGATGCTGTTTGAGGATGCTCGGTTCGCGTTCGGTGCTAGAAAAACCGACAAATTCTATAACCCCACCCCAAAATCACGAAGGTAGAGGTGACGATCGAGGGAGTCCCCAATCAACTCTACAGCGCGGGTCTTCGCGCGCACCAGCAGTGGGATGAAGTAAGAAAGCAGTTTGCTGCCGGCTCTAAGCGCTCTCCGGAGGTTGCAGCAGTTGCCAAAGACCTGCATCTCTCGGCCGTCTCCCTCGCGGAGTTCTTGAATACGAAACACGCGTTATGGCTAGACATGCGAGCCAGCGACGACGACCAAATACACGGTAGCGGACGCCAAGTTGAGAACGCTAGCGAGGGTGTGACGATCCAGATAACCAAAGAGGCGGATGGAAATGGGCCATTGAACGTGTACTTATATATAATTACAGACGCACAACTCAACATCGAAGATGGTCGATACGTATCAGCGATCTACTAATTTTGATAATTCTAAAGAATTAATTAAGAAATCTAGCAATCAATACCAATTCACGATTGGAGATGCTCACTCTGCCATAATATGTGGGCAGACAGGATGTGGAAAAACGGTTTTCATCCTCGACTTGCTCGAGGAGTCCTACCGCGATGCCTTTCGTCACATTGTGATCCTGTGTCCCACTGTGCGGCACAACGATACTTATCAGCGGCGCCCGTGGATATGGACCGACCCTGAGGTATACGTTATTGACCCGGGTGATAGGCTTCACGATTGGTTGCGTGGTTTATACCAAAGAGTCCAGGGTGAGCCCACCCTATATGTGATTGACGATTGCTCGGCCAAGGCGGCGATGACCAAAAAGAAGGACATGCTCTCCGAGCTCGCATTTTCTGGCCGCCATGCGAGGCAAAGCGTATGGATCTCCACTCAAAAATACAACGCCGTCCTCAAGGATCTGCGCGAGCAAACGAAATGGGTCGCCCTCTTTCACTGCAAGGACCGAGACTCATTCGATGACTGTCTTCGAGAGAATGACGTTATCCCAACGCACGAGTTCGACAGATGCTTTCCGAAACTAAGCACACCAAGCTTCTGCTAAAGACTGATCAACCAACTGCTTATAAAGTTATCAATTAATTAATAATTTTGAAAAAATTAGGAAAATTACAAAGTAATAAGCTATTGCAATGCTTAACAATGCTTAACAATGCTTAGCAATTGCTGAACAATGCTTAGCAATTGCTGAACAAATGCTGAACAAATGCTGAACAATGGTTAACAATGTTAACAATTTGGTGCTCCGCTGCGAGCTTTGTTGCGAGCATAATGGTGATCATAAGTATCGGGTGGTGCGCTTGGCAATATGTTAAAGTGATGAGACTTGTTAGAATAGTTAAATTAATTTTAAGAAAAATGAACTGCGACGAACTACTCGATCAGCTAATAGAAGAAACCTCAACTCCGACTGCCAACAATAATGATCCGACAGAGCAATCGGAATCGGGGGTTGGTATTGGGTTGAGTGCAACGACTCCGAATGAAAATGAAAATGCGGCGCGACGAGAGCGGCTAGCTGCGCTGGTTGCTGGGGGACAATCGGAGCATTATCTCGGTAGGCGTCTCTCAGTTTTTCAGGTGGATAAGATGTCAGATGCGGAGATCGATCAAATGTATGCGCGATACGAATCCAAATTGGGAGCGGAGATGACAAAAACTCTCGGATCGGCGGCTATTCATTTATTTGTACGCAACCGCCGTTAGTATACTTCTCCCTATACCAAACACCGCGGGGTTGATTGATGATCTAGAGACTGACCCTTTTATAGATCACACTCTTAGAACAGCCTGCTGCTCAATTTATCACAAGTTTGGAATGTACTTCGCTCCGCTGACAACCGCGTTGACCACGGGTAAACACTGTCAATTTGGACATATATGCCCACGAACTATAAGCCCTGAAAATGATGACACAAGACACACCCACGAGAGTGACGGAGTTGAACCAGATTGCTCCAACACAATCGAACCAGATTGTTACTCCGCCACTGGATGACATACCGCATATAAAAAATCCCAAAAGACAGGCAGCTGGGCGGGCGGCGGCTGCCACCCGAAAAGTTAAACAAGATAAAATACTCGCCGAGCTTCGAGAGGCTAAACAGTCGTTGCAATCGGGGACGGAGACAGCAAAACATCTGAAGACAGAGCAATCGGGTTCAACTTCAATCCCGATTGGGTTGAGTGCAACAACACCCCAAATTCACGAATTAGAAGCACACCCAAATTCTTTGAATTTGTCACCCAATACCAACTCCCGTTGGAGTTGGACTGAACCCCCCCCGATTCACGAATTGGAGTTGGTTTGTTGGTGGTAGTCTGGCAGTTGTTGGTGCCCTGTGCGTGTGGAAATACCCGAAAAAACAACCAGCCAGTGTTCAGAAGAAAGTTACGAAACACCAATCATCAACAATGTTGAATTTGGATGCGCCCCATTTAAACATTGATCGCGACCCCTTTTATATGCAATAATTATAACAATGGCTGAACAAGATGGTAAAATGTTAGTGAATGCGCTTTATCACGCCGTGGTGATATCGGGTTTCAGTATCGGGTATGCTCGACTATCAAAGATGGCCCTAGGAGGAACCGCTCCCAAATTGGACTTTACTGTGAGAGACGTAGGGCTCGCGACCTTAGATGTAGCGGCCGCAGTTTGGACCCGAGATTATCTAGTTAAAGCTGGAATTCTACCAGTTAATATATGGAAATAAATGGCTTCAATCGCAGTAATACGTAGGTGGTGCGCTTGTAAACGCATTGGCGTTCAGCGGTAGCAACTTTATATTCTCTAAAATGAAAAGCTCGAATGTGGATGAGGAGCGTAAGCGTCATGATTTAGCTGTAGAACAACTCAATAGCGCAAAGGAAGCGTGGTCGAAAAAACGAACCGCCCATCTGGACTGGGTCAATGAAGAGCTTCGCCGCGAAAATCACGCCGCGCAAACATTTCAGAACGTTGAAGAAGCCAACCGCGAGTACGCGCTGGCATATCCGCACAAAAGTCTCGATCCAATGGATCCCGAGCCCCAACTTTCAGATTTCTATGTACCGTCAGAGGCCCAAAAGGACCGCGAGATCGCGTTCATCATCGTGGGAATGGGTGTGGTTGGGCTCGTCGGCTACTATATAAAATAATTAATTAATTAAAAAAACATTTTTTTTTTATAAATATATATATATAGAACGATGTTAGTTGACGAACTTTATGACGCTATGATCGATGTAGGCTACACTGCCCCAAAACATCGTTTACCTGGTGCAAAGAGTATGATTCGTCTGGCCCGAGATTCTCTCGAGACGTGGCGCGAGGACGAAAAGCGGCCACCCTTTTCGCAAAGCGGATGTTAGATTCCTCCGAGTTAGATTCCCCTCTCCTGTTCCAACCCAAACGCGATTGGGGCTGCAGCGAAACTTCCAACAAAGGTTTATTATTAACGACGCAGTTACCGGACGAACTGGCGAGGGCATGTTGGAGATTGTCCGATATATTAGAATACTTCGCATACGATGAACACGCGCAAACTTGATACCAAACTAACGCGCAAGCTGTCGAATACATACTATAGCCCACGCGGCTACTGGAAGGGACTCGCGGCCATCAAGAACCTCGCGGCGGCGACCAAGGTTTCAGAAAACGCTGTCAAGGAATGGCTCAAGAAGCAGGCCATCTGGCAGATCTATTTACCCGCGCCTCACAATATTCCGCGCCCGAAATTCGACGTGCCGGTGCCGAACCAAGTTCACCAAGCGGAGCGGATCTCCTGTTTCTACCTCACGATCGCGTCGGTCGCAAGACGTACAAGTACGCACTGACAATCGTTGACGTAGCGAGTCGTTATAAGGGGGCTGAGCCGTTGGCCACTAAAGAGTCTAAGGAAGTGGCCAGAGGCTCTTTCCGAATATATAAGAGGAGTCCTCTCAAATGGCCGAATCTTCTCCAGGAGTCAGATACCCGGCCTTGCGAGTTCTCATGGGACGTGGTTCCTACTCATCTAATTGTCTAAGCCATAAAAAGTTTCTATAAGACGCGGCCGCGTCAACATCCACCGGGACCATGGGGATCGTGGAACGCTTCAATCGAACCCTGGCTGAGAGACTGTTCGGACACCAATACGCTAAAGAACTTGTAGACCCTCATTCGCGATCGACCGAGTGGGTGGCCAGACTGCCCGCCGTGGTCTCCGCACTGAACGGAGAGGTGACCAGATTGATAGGTAAGAAGCCTGTAGATGCTATCAAGTTTAAAAGGGTGACGAGCAAGCCCTCTGCCGTCTCGCGCGGGCGACCCGTTGGTTTAGAGGAGCAGCGGCTTCCATCAGATATTGACGTCCGGTACCTCTATCAACCGGGAGAGCTCGAAGGTGGCAGCCGCCGCGCGACTGATCCCGTGTGGTCTCTCAATGTATATCATCTAGATCGATCTATTACCAAACCTGATGAGCCCGTGCTCTACTATTTGGATGATGGGTCATCTCGAGGGTTTGTTCGCGAAGAACTTCTTATGGTGCCTTCTGACACCCAGCTACCCCCGGATCGTCAGATTCTTTAGAGATGTTCTGTATGTATTCCGTCTGGTAACACGCGTCTTTTATCGTAGTATGCCGAGAGTCCTAATTTTTGTTGACAGTACGTTTTCATAACGCCGTCTTTCATTTTAAATCCTCTATTTTGTGCTACATCTATAATGTGTTTTCCATCTTCTGTAGTTTCACTTAGTACTCGTTTATATCTATCCCAATTTAAATTGTTAGTTCTCTTGGACATTCCTTTCGCAGAGTTTTTATTAATTTTAATTTGTTCCAAATTATCTTTAGTGAAATTAATTTTTTCTACGAAATAACACTTACTAGATAACGCTATCGCCCTATCCCCGCTAAATTCCATTTTGAAAAGTCCGGGCTCTCTTTCGCTCCATTTATCCCAAGCCAACCATTTATTTTTTTCTTTTTCAAACTCGTCTAGTAAGTTAGGTCTAATCAATTCCTCTATCGTTTTTCCACTAACTCCTATATACATACTATCTGTATCCATCTGTATTAATTCAAAGTCTTCTCTTTTTACGTATTTATCTAGAAATTCGTAGTAAAATTCCAAGATTCTCAATTTAGCTAGTTGATAAACCGCTATTCCACAATGGAATGGTCTCTTTACCGCACATCTTGAAGATATTTCGTACGCATCTCCTATCTCTTCCAAATCGTCAAAGAATGCAGATCTTAATGCTTTGTCAACACAGGTTTCGTTTTGTGTATATGTCGTATTTAAATGTCTCCGTTGCCTCTATCATTTTTCCACAACACGAGTTTCCTAATAATTTCATTATGTCGGCTACTGGTTTCTTATTTGGTTCTACATCGCCTGTTCGTCTTGCGGCTGTGACTTCTTTTGCGAACCATTTGAATGGTTTTCCGCTAATATAATCTATAACACGATGAACTCCAGTTATTTCTAGGCCGTGTTTTAAATACCATTTCAACAGTGGCGCGAACAGCAATACTTTAGTGGCGGTCATAGATCCCACCAATTTTCTTCCATCTCCTCTTGTTCGGCCAGTATCTTTTAAATATTTTAACATGTGTGCGGGAACTTCATCAACCTCTACTTCTCTGTTTATAAATATTGGGGACATTTCAGAAAACTTATCTTTTAAGTTGTGTGGAACTTCTATATCCACCTCCGCAAACCCAAACCAGTCTCCAGATAAAACTCTTTCACAAAACTTTTTAATAAATTTAGGGTTATGTGGGGTATCTATATGGTGTATAGTTTCTCTCCCACACGGCATCTCTTTATTTAACGTAGATAAATATAACGCGTTTGCATCGTACCCCAAAACAGCCTTGCAAGGTTTGTTAATTCCTGTGGAATTAGATCTAATATTTGAAACACCAGCTTCTGCATATCGTGTAAATACTATTGATGGACCGCCAACTAATGCGTCCTTCATCATTTCGTATGTTTCTTCTTTTGGTGCATATAGAGCATCCTCCGGTATAGATTTTTGTTCTTTAATGGTTCCTCTCAATAAATATTGTATAGCTACTCCAGGTAGTGTTACCGCATCTTTGAAAATATCCACACCTCTGTGTTTATAAAATTCACACATTTTTTCCACCGCTTCTAGGAACGGTGCTACATCTAAATCGTTATAATATTTCAACCAATCTCTGAAAGTTTTCATATTCTACGACATTTACTTAATTCTGTTTCCTCTATTAACATTTTCCCAGATAGTTTGGAATACCAATTCTCTATATCCGGTAGTCCTGGGTAATCCAGTTTGTCTGGAGAATCGAACCACTCATAAGGAAAGAAAGATTTCTGTCCTTTGCATTCGTAGGCTTTTATCCAACTATCATAACTTACACCAGGTCCTAGATAAAGTATTACATCAAGAAATCTAAACTCTGGAGTAAATAGAAATATTGTTGCGTTTGCACGTTTTCCGACCATTACTTTCTTTGTTGTTGATGCCATTTCGCCTACTAGGTATTTCTTTATTAAGTTTATATCGTACTTACTGCTGTTAAAACCTATAACCGGTACTTGCTCTATCCACTGTTCGATCTTGGCGATTTGGTTTTTACGTAAATGTTCTGTATTAAACCTATATCTTGACCACACTTCTTCTCTTATAGCTTTTCCCCCTGACTTTCAAATCTTCTACGAATTTTTCTATAAGTTTTGCGGGATCTTTATCACAAATATGAGTTACTGTTCCTGAGAAATTATCTCCTATACTAACGCTTACCGGAACGTGCTCGGCTTCGTACTCTAGATTATTAACCGAGAGTTTTCAAATTCTGGGTTGAGATATGCCTCAAAATCGTATACTATCTGATATGGATAAAGAGTAGTGTCGCAACCGATCTTTATGTCTTTACCCGTTCTTTGAAATTCGCATTCCCACATAACTACTAGGTTGAATTCTTTGCTTCTTCTAATAAATGTATCTCTTCTCATAGTGGATGCGCGTTCTTCTTTTCTATGCTTTGCATGAATCTCACACCCGTGCCAGTAACAGCCGTGATATTGATATACGGTATTGGTTTCTGGACAGTATCCATCTACTGGAGCTCCTAAAATCCATCTTTCACCCCCGTGTCCACACTGTTCGTGGTGAATGTGAATTCCTCGCGCTTTTCCACAGAGTACATCCAATCGATCGCCCCATAACTGTTAGAACTTTTTGGGTAGAACGCTTTCTCGAACGACGAACGCGGGCGCTCTAAATAATTACCATCACATATTACTTTTGTCTCACCTCTCATACATTTTGGCCCTTGTCTCTTCATATTACTCGCTTTCGTGAATTTCTGCTTGCAATTATCGCAGGCGTAAATTTTAGATAGGTTTTTAAGGTTTTTATCAGAAATGCGTGATTATTAAACAGTCCTATTGTCATTGGTTTATTACCTATTGCCTTATAGTGCGCTGGTACCTTTTTCAACCACCATACATTACATTCGGTGGGTTGATATACTTTATACCGATTTTAAAAAACTCTTCAACCTTTTTCAGATCTGAAAAAGGAATTGGTGAAACCACATTACTACCAAAATATTGCTTACTAAGTTCTTTCGCCTTTTCTGTACATCTGTCGGGTCTTTTATCTGTCATATGCATAGCTAGACACCTGAACAGACAAAGGTCGTCATTATACTTATCTAAAGAATACATACCTTTTTATTCTTCAGCCATTCTGGAAGTTCTCCTCCTGCCGCTTCTTTGGATTGTAGTCCCAAATCTATTCCCCTACTACCCTGTATTAGCTTTACGAAAACCTCTACCCATCTTACAAACTTCCACTTTGTATTCGGTCTGTCTATTTTATCGGACATTATTCGTGTTTGCTCCTTATCTGACAGCCATTTTTTAACGGTTTTCATTGATGATAGTGGTTCGCTACCACCGAGATTTTTGTGAAATATTAGAGTTATAGGTTTTCCATTTTTAGTTTCCTCCATATGTTCTAGCTTGTAAGAATATGAATATCTCAAATAAAAATTGGTTGTTAGATACGGAGCGAGTTTATCGGACATGCGTTCAGACTCGTTAATGTTAATGTTTTTACGAAAGGATAATGTAACTACCCGTCTTCCATTTTTTACCTTTTCCAATTTTATGTTTCATCGTGAGCCCCCAATATGTCTTCACCTTTTTCCACTATGCGAGCGAACTATAGATCTTTTATTTGGTATTTGGTCACCTGTGTGTCTAATTTGAGACGTGCTTGAAGGTAATTCTTTAGAATTAATTACACTAGCCCTTAGCTCCGCAATACTTTCTTTTTGAATTCTGTTACCAACTTCCTCCGCTAGTGAGAGGTCTTTAAATGCCCCTCTTTTATAGGCGCGGGTAAACCGCTTCATAAACGCCTCATTCTTTGTGGCATTTATCAGCTTTGTCAACCCCCTAACTCTCAACCGTGTACTATAAGTAATCCCTAGAGATTCGGCTTCTCTTCTCAAACTTTCTATTTCTGGCGTTATCATATTTTCTGTAATATACTTTTGTATAACCTATGAAATTTATCTGTTCAATTATGTTTTTTTCACGACCAATTGAATATAAACATATACATATACATATATATAATGGAGTGTGAGACATGTTGTAAGACGTTTACGCGTAAAGACTATCTACGAAGGCATCTAGCGAGACGTAGAAAAATTCCTTGTGTCCCCCCGCAATTTCAATGCCCCAGATGCCCTTGTAAATTCGTTAGTGCCCAAACTCTTTGTAGACATAAGCAACTACGCTGTCAGGTGGCTACAGGTGAACGTGGTAGACTAGAGCTGGTAGAATTAGTTGCTGATCTGCGAAATAAATTAGCTGTATTGGAGGAGAAAAATGGGGTGTTGGAATATAAACTATCACTCGTGGGCACATCCAATCGTGAATTGGTATTGCATTAATTATTTTCTCAAAAATTCATAAATTTTCTGTCGGGAAAACATTATGTTTTTTTTTCACGACCAATTTTGGATTTTTCGGGGGTGGTGGGGGACAATTTCCTCGTTAACCAATTTTTTTGATTTTTCGGGGGTGGTGGGGGTAGTGTAGAGGGTTGTAAATGATATCACAGTAGGTGGTATCATTTTGACTCCCTTACTACTACTCCCTTTCCAAATGTTCAAATAACTTCATTTTGACAGTAATAAAAAATGAACATTTTGCATGGTAGCTCGTGGTTTCCAAGAAAACAGGCGCGCAATTACGGGTGTTCTCTTCACAGTGTATTATTTGTAAGGAGTTGATAACGGATTTTCTCTCATAGCGAAACCCGTGCAAATAATTTGCAAGAGTGTAATAATAAAATATATTCTACGTCCCCTGCGGGGCTCCGTACATTGGAACTCGTTCACCAGTGTAGCTCCTGATCAGCACATATTTGCGTCCCGATATATATATACTCGTGTAAAATCCCATATTTAAATTGTTCGCTTGTGTTCTTGATACAATTCCATCAATGATGCGTATACCGATCAGGGCCCGTTTCACTAAACTTCGTACGACTAAAATGTTCGTAAGTGCAAAATTATGATAGTCTGTAAATTTCACATTAACAATGTTTTCTTGAAAACAATTATTGGATTTACATTTATTGAGCATAGGCTGCACATGCAGCCTATGCTCAATAAATGTAAATCCACCAATTTAAATTTCCAGACGATCCTAAATTTGCACTTACGAACATTTTAGTCGTACGAAGTTTAGTGAAACGGCCCCCAGGGTCTATACACAGGCGGCAGAGATCACAAGCCCAATTTCTCCTTTTACAGGCGCATGCACTGGTGGGAATGCTTATACAGTGGACACGCTCGAAACCGGACACCCTGGGAGGTCCCCAGGGAGTCCGATTTAGAGAGGTTCCATTGTAAAATAGAGAGATGACTACTTCAAGAAACACGCGGGTGCTTTGTGATCACGAACATACATTATGATCAGGAATAAGTGGCATTGAACCCGATCAAAATTATGCAGAACTAACATTTCTCTGTGTCCTGTTTAAAGAGGTTCGACTGTGTAACCCATTCCTTTCACAATACACGTTTACGGATATGAAATGTATTATTATTTCTCAAAGAAAGTATATGTTGTGACGACTCATTAGAACCGTCTCGACGAGAGGGTTCAAATGATGGTCGCGGCATATACTTCTGAGCGCAAAGAAGGACAATATTTAGGCGTAATGGCGTATCCTCAGCATGACAAGGGATAATCACGGGACCAGTATAGCTCCTGATCAAATACTACAATCATGTAGCCTGATAGCGATCTATATTAATTGCTGGAAAAATGACGGGTGTTTCAGTTATGGAATGGCGAACAGTGCAGATCCTGATCAGACTGCGCGGATGCACAGTCTGTTCTGGATCTACACTGGTCGCAAAACCTATACGCCCCATTTATCCAGTCATAACCACATATCTCATGTGGCGAAGATTCTATAACTTGATTGCGCTGTTGCCCATGCTGTTTTGGGCTATTTGGTCACATGTCTTTATTTGATTTCCTTATAGGTGCATGCCCACTCAGTAAGCACAAAATGTTCTTATTAGGAATTAAAGGTACATGCCCACGCAATAGGCAAAAACTGCTCTTTACATCAAAGGCATCACCCGAGACATTTTCTGTCAACATAAACATGCATTCACCATTACCCCACGTATTGATTGGCACAATTATACATTTTATATCAGAAGTAAATTTCCACACTGATATCAGGGGCGTGTTTCCTGAAAATGTTAACGGACATTACTATTTATTCTCTGTATTTATTTTTCGATGGGCAATGATCCTACTTTATAATCTGTCGTAAATATTATTTGTTCATATAAAGAACAGTTTGTGCCTACTAATGCCCACTCAGTAGACACAAACTGTTCTTTATAGGAATTAAATAAGTGTATAATTGTGTCACTAGTCCACCAGTTCTAAAAAAACCGAGTGCCCGCTCTACAGATATAATCATTTATCAATGTTTATTTTACTGATACTGACGCGCGGTGGTATCAGGCTATTTTCCTAATGCAAATGAGGCATGATATTTTTAAATTATTTATACTAATTAAATGCGTCACCAGAACATTTTTTTTTTCCACTGTGATTATAAAGTATGATCATTGCACATTAAAAAATAAATACAGAGAAAAAATAGTAATGTCCGTTAACAGTTTAAGGCAACACGGTTATCGCCCCTGATAGCAGTGTAGAAAGTTATGTCTGATATGAAATGTGTAATAATGCCATTCAATACGTGGGGTAATGGTGAATGAATGATTATTTTGCCAGATGACGTATCTGATATAAAGAACATTTTGTGTCTACTGAGTGGGCATGTACCTTTAATCAGAACAAAACAAAACACAGAAAAGATGCGAGTTCTTTAGCACCAGTTACAGTAAAACCTCTATAAACCCTGGGGACTCCACTGTGTTTAATTTAGAAGGGTTTCACTGTAATTTATGTCATCGTTGTGTCTGTTCATGATTGAAAATTACAAAAATGTTCATAGAACGATTAATTACAGTGGAACCTTTCTAACATGGACACCTGTGAGGATTACAGTGGAACCTCTATAAACCTGACACCCTGGGAGTTGTCAGGTTTAGAGAGGTTCCACTTAATATACCAACGAAATAAGTTTGATCCTAGTGCAAGCAGCGTGACCAGGTCATAGTTCATCGGTACATGTTCAAATTTATGATAAAATACATATGTATTAGCATAATGTTAACACAATAGTTTGTTTTCATTTAAGGACATGAGGGACCCCGGATCATTTTATGATTCATGCTTCATTGCTTCATAAATGTGATGGCATATATGCATAACATACATGTGAACATTATATTCTTACTATATCCTACACGTCAGCCACAAAGACTGCGCTTTCAACTGTCCCGTTACGCATACCTACTGGTGTAGGTTTCAATGGCTGAACGTCTGTGACGTCGCGTCATGGGACCGGATGTCACGACGTTACCAAGCGACGTCGTTCAGTTTGCATCAAGCAACGCCACCGTCAACATCGCAGAAATTAAGAGTCTAATATATTTACGACTTATACTGAATCATGATGAGTTTTCGTTGTGGGCAACTTCCACCAATGACGAGAGTTGCCGACTGGAACCGATTGGCAGCGAATGGTCCCACCGGCAATTTCCGGGACGCTGATATTCGAAAGATATTGCCGAATGTATTCAAAACGTACAAGCTCCAACAGGAAGACGTAAGATGTGTTTTATTATTAGTATTTTCTTTAAGTTATTGAGTCATTAATTAAGCATGTTCGCCCGCATGTGAATGGAATGTGATTAATTATTCAGCAGTATGTTTTAGGAATGTTGAAATATACCTTACATTAGTATTGATTCATAGACGGTGGCTCATCTGGAGTTAACAGTTTTTGTATTTTTTTATCATTGCATTCGGGCTATTTGGTCTATACATTTTATAGTAGGTATCTACTGTCTGTTTCACGTGTTGCTGTCGATGATCTTTTGGCCATTAAACACATTAACTCTTAACAATATTTAAATGTAAGTACTTTGTCATCAATAACAAAAGTCACCTCGCCCCAAACAATATGTTTTAAGAAATTCCATCAAATACATGTATTGATTTTATTGCGAAAAAAAAATTTATATGGGAATTTAACATGGGGGCTAAAATAGATTTTTTTTAAATATTTTTTTATTTATGGACAGATTTTCAAAATCTAACTTGTTTTCTTATTTACATCATTTCCATTTTTGTTTTCGTTTTAGACTCCTGCACCACCTCTTCCACCTCTTTTTCCCCCGTGAATTTATCCCATAGGAAAATCGATTTCTCACTATAAAATTAACCATGCTTTTTTTTTCGAGTTGGAGCGGTATGTGGGAGGTTTTATGGTCTGTGAATCAGTTTTACGGCGACGCTTACGCGTTAGCGTCGCCGTAAAAACTGATTCACAGACCATACAACCTCCCACATACGCGTTAGCGTCGCCGTAAAACTGATTCACAGACCATAAAACCTCCCACATACCGCTCCAAATAGAAAAACAAGGCATGGATATCCCCATTCTAATGCACCTAGCTAGTGTGCTCCCCGCTTTCTGCAACGTCGTAGCATATCACGAACAGTGATATTTTTCAATACGTCAGTATTGTTGTCATCGATAACCGCCTCACACCAAATTAATTGGAAGAAATTTAACCAAAGAATATTCCCATTTCAAATTGAGATTAACGGGACTTTTTCTAAGACATCTATACATTTATTCAACTGTAATATTTATTTTAACAATTGTATTGCTTTTATATGTGTAGTTGCAACAGTTATTTGCCTTTATTCATTTAAAGAAATGCCAATATTTCTGCATGCATTGGGTTCGTGTGATTTTTACAAAGGAAATGTCAACAACTTGTTGTGTCAACAGGCCTAGGATTTCCCTGGAATTACGCCTAATTCAGGTGACTACCCATTTGCAATATGGGTGTGCATGTATGTGCACATTGGAATTCGTAAAGTTATAGGTACTGGCATATTGAGTTTGCATTTGAGCACTTTACTAATATGTAGCCTCTTACTGCCGAACTCCGGGGGTGTAAAGAACATCCGGGGACTTTTGGGTATTCATCTACATTTAAACATTGATTGCTTTACATATTTGTTTTCTTTGAAACATGTGAAAACACCATAATAAAACAAATAAACGCACAATAAACATTTCTAACCTCTCAGCCGTCCGCCCTCTTGCAGGTGCCCGGGTCAGGAAGTTAACCCAACTATATGGGAAATGGTCTAATAGGCTGACTCTCTTTACTCCACATGGCAAAAGTCTCAAAATGTTCACCCCTGTCAAACGTGTGGTCCATCATTTCGCATTTCATCCAAAATTGTTTGTAGTTTAGTTAATTGATTTGGAAATATAAGCCTATGAAATGGAGACAGCATACAAAATTAACTGTCATTTTTAGTAAAAAAATCCCATACTCTTTTCATGACACAAACTTGGGAGACAGTCGAGTAGACCATGTTCTGTTCTGTGTTAACATTGCATATCACGTGACCTGGTATCTACAGACGCTGGGTCAAACTTTGCACTCGTGTGAAATGTTACAGCGTGCAAAAACAAAAACCCACGGAGTTGTTCGTACCCCCGGAGTTAGGAAGAAGGAGTCTACTCTCCTGTATTTTGGGCGGGTGGGGTAATAATTTTGGGAATTTTTGAAGGGCCACCACACTGAAGTCCCGTTTGTCAGTCGTTGGTAGATTCTCCTTTCCGCTTTGAGTTGTACAGGTCAATATGGCAGAATGGATAACCGAAAATGTACCGAAATTAATTTGTAAATATTTGCATTCCCCGCCGCTGGCCATTGTTTACAAAAGCGCGTAGGGTTATATAAATCTGTCAAGTTGTAAAACACAGACTGGTAAAACGGAGATTTTATATGCTGTGATTTTTCATATTTTATAGGCTGAGATTTCAATTGACCAATCAGATGCGTGCTTTCTATTTTCGGTGCATTAGAATCAATATTTTAGGGAATTTCATCAAATTGCGGTGGGTGACTTTTTTTGTTATTGGTGAAAAAGTATTTACATTAAAATATTGTTTATATATAATGTGTTTAATAGCCAAATGTTTGTCGGCAGAAAAACGTGGAACAGACCGTAGTCAGCTTTCTCCCACTCAGTTAGCGGTGCGTGCTCAAGGGGAGTTAGAAAACATATAAATAGCCCCGAAACGGGAATTAGACAGTCTGAAAATGAATGTTGCTACGTATATTCGATGCAGCATTTTATTGGAAGGGCGAATGCAACGTCATTGCCGCCGGATGCTGGGGGCCGGGACGTGAACTAGTGAAATCAGCAGTCTAATTCTCCCTCATAATTAAACATGTATCTAATTGCCTAGGATGGGAGCAGTGTTATCCCATACACTCAATAGTATGGACAAACTAATGGACCTTTAATATCTGCACCAGAGGAATTGTTTGGGCCTTGGCTAGCTTGCGTCCGGTGATTTGTTTGGCATTCAAATTCCACGTTCATGCTGCCACCACCTCGTGCGGGGATGACATCGATATGTATTTACAATATACAAAATTACCACACCACAAATATACTTCAATTATATTTGTGTGATGGCACGAATCAGGATCCCATTAATGTGCATATACATTGTCCTCGATCGAATACGATGGCATTATCGGACATAACTGCAAAATGCATGTGTTCGGCAGAAAAGCTTATAGTCTGTATATGTATTTGGAGAATTTGTTTGCGACCGAATGTCTATATTTCGGCCCCTTCCCTTCCTCTCAATTAACTGTGAATGTGTTTGGAGAATGGGGGCTTATGGTATTTGTGGCCAGTGCAGATCCTGATCAAATAGCACACTGCTGTATCCTTGTAACGAGTTATATTGCGTTTTAAAAGCATTACGAGTGTTGCATTGTTGGATTGGCGAACAATGCAGACCCTGATCAGACTGTGCGGATGCACATGTTGATCTGGGTGTAAACTGATCGCAAAACGCATAAGCCCAATGTCTGCAGTCACAGCCACATATGAGAATAGATTGTTTTTGAAATATGAGTCTCAACTGTTCTTCATAAAAGCGGTAATGCGTTACAGGAGCTGACCGCTGCCCAGAGAGAGCAGATTGTCTCCATGGAGCCACAGAAGACTGACACCGCGACCAGATCCCGCTCTATAGAGGACAGGCCGCTACACATGCAGGTGGCCTATGGCGAGAAGATTGTCACAAAGTACGACCAAGAGATCATTGAGTTGGAGAAAGCAATCAAGATAGTGGCTGAGGAGATTCGGGAGATGGAGATAAAGGAAGCTGAATTTTTCAGAAAGAATTTCCCGGATGTCGATAAGGAGGAAGTTACAAAAGCGTGCAAGGTTGAAACTGGTGGTAGTAAGAAGACGACGCAGAAAAGAAAGAAGAAGAAGAAGAGGAAGGCAGATACTAAAGGACGTAAGACCAAGAAAGAGGGAAACATAAAAAGGAAGTTCAATGATGATTGCAGAAAAGCAGATGTTGATATTAGCGATATCTACAAGAAGGAGAAGGAGCTGGATGAAAAAGCAAGGAAGCTCGTCACAGATGCTTTACATGCAGCCGTGAAACTCGAGGCAAAACTGATCGTCGCCGATGTCGTAAAGAGCGCAGTAAAGATCGCACATGCAGATCAAGAAGAAAAGATGATGTCTGCACATGCAAGTGTGGTAGTTGAGAATGCTATCAAAGGCGCTGTAAAGGCAATGAAGGCTAAACAGAAGAAAGATGAGATGGATGCAAAGGCAAAACTGATAGTCGCCGATGTCCTAAAGAGCGCAGTAAAGATCGCACAGGCAGATCAAGAAGACAAGATGATGTCTGCACATGCAAGTGTGATAGTTGAGAATGCTATCAAAGGCGCTGTAAACGCAATGAAGGATAAACAGAAGAAAAATGAGATGGATGCAAAGGCCAAAGAAATCGCCGATGATGCAATCAGGGCAGCTGTGAATGATATGAAGGATGAAAAGGAGAAACGTGAGATGGGTGTCAAGGCCAAGGTAAAGAGCGCAGTAAAGATCGCAAAGGCAGATCAAGAAGAAAAGATGATGTCTGCACATGCAAGTGTGATAGTTGTGAATGCTATCAAAGGCGCTGTAAACGCAGTGGTGGCTAAACAGAAGAAAAATGAGATCGATGCAAAGGCAAAACTGATCGTCGCCGATGTCGTAATGAGCGCAGTAAAAATCGCACAGGCAGATCAAGAAGAAAAGATGATGTCTGCACATGCAAGTGTGATAGTTGATAATGCTATCAAAGGCGCTGTAAACGCAGTGAAGGCTAAACAGAAGAAAAATGAGATGGATGCAAAGGCCAAAGAAATCGCCGATGATGCAATCAGGGCAGCTGTGAATGATATGAAGAATGAAAAGGAGAAACGTGAGATGGGTGTCAAGGCCAAGGTAAAGAGCGCAGTAAAGATCGCAAAGGCAGATCAAGAAGAAAAGATGATGTCTGCACATGCAAGTGTGATAGTTGAGAATGCTAGCAAAGGCGCTGTAAACGCAGTGAAGGCTAAACAGAAGAAAAATGAGATCGATGCAAAGGCAAAACTGATCTTCGCCGATGTCGTAAAGAGCTCAATAAAGATCGCACACGCAGATCAAGAAGAAAAGATAAAAGATGTGACTGCCAATGCAAGTTTGTGATAGTTGAAGAATGCTATCAAAGGCGCTGTAAACGCAATGAAGGCTGAACAGAAGAAAAATGAGATGGATGCAAAGGCCAAAGAAATCGCCGATGATGCAATCAGGGCAGCTGTCAATGATATGAAGGATGAAAAGGAGAAACATGAGCTGCAAGTTATGACAGCCGAACATGCGAAAGCCGAATTGGCCACGGAGATCGAACTTGGCATGGATGACGGAAATGTTCTGGGTGCAATGCTGGGCCAGAATGGTATGTACACGTTTTTCTTTTTCTTCATTAGCCCATTACATGCGGAATACCCTTATACACTATCTTTAAAAATACGATTGACAGTATATTTCGCATCTACAGTATATGCTGTTGGCAATGATTTTAACCGTTTTAACTAGTTCAAATAATGATCACAACATTTCTGATATTCTCTATTTTCACAAGTCAAACTTGTTGGCAAAGTTACTACTGGTGAAATAGTTTATGCTTTTGTGTATTTCTCAGAAAGTATTTCAAAGACATGCAATGAACTTATGGTAGATAGCAAACTCAATAATGTATAATTATGTGTATGACTAAAATTACATTACAATGGCGCAAGTCTAAACATAATTATTAAAAACGTTTCCCTGACGCGATACGTAACAGTGTAGACTATGATCAGAATGCACGGATGCGCAGACTGATCTGGGTCTATACTGGTTGCATATTCAACTAGTCCAGTTTCTCGTGGCGGGTCATGCATGCTCATTTAATTAATTACTGTCGTTTTCAGGATATGACCATCGCCGGATACACGTACACGTCACACCGGAGAGGTTTACAGTGAAAGAAAGAACTGGTGAGTTCAATAAACACTTCTAAAAATGTGGTTGTGACTGAAAACAATGGGGCTTATTGACTTTGCGACCGGTGTAGATTCAGAACATGTTCCCCATTCCGCCACTGAAACACCAGTTATGCTTATAACTATGATTATACCGTAGACGTGTATCGGGCTACAGGAGTGTGCTATTTGACCAGGACCTACACTGGTCAGAAATCCCATAAGCCCCATTTCTCCAGACACAGCCACAAATGACTATTGCTATTAGTATGTATGGTAGAAAATGAGGCTGCGAGACTGTGTTGTCTGACCAGGAGCTATACTGGTCACCGACTCAATACGACCATTATTATCTTAGTGGGTCACAAATTATTAGTCAAACATCAGTAACAAAAACATCCAGAAAACCTAACTGTGTTTAATGTTGATGGGATTCGCTGCCATTTGTGTATGTGACCGGAGAACTGGGGCTTATGGATTATGCGACCGATGCAGATCCAGATCAGTCTGATCAGGATCTGCACTGTTCGCCAGTCAGTCAATAAAACACATGTAATGTATCTAATGAATAGGTTTTATCCTTATCAGGCTTCGGGAGTGTGCTAAAGATCAGAAGTTTTAATACCTACAAATGACATAAGCCCCATTTCTCGAGTCACAGTCACATTTATTTCTGATGATAACGTCCGTGTGTGATGGCAAGGCAAACAAACTCGTCGATTATCTCCTCGTACAGGCGGATGGATGGTATTTTAAGTACTGATTATTATTATTATTATTATTACAGATATCTGCCAGTACTGGAGCGAGAAACTCGGCATAGCCACAACAAAGAACACAAAGCTTCACCGTGACGTCACCTACTTCGGCCGAATGTAGGTGACCCCTTCGAAATTAAGAACAAATAACAGGAAAAAACACACACAAAAACATAAAACTAATCTAGAAAATTTGCAAGCCATACATTGTAATTATATCGCGAAATCTGTGGCCTTTACTGACATTTGTATATTGGCGAAATGTCACCGACTACCCGCACCAAAATCGCAGTATTACTACAACTGCAGGTATGGTTACACCAAAAAAAGTAATATAATAACAAAAACACCAAAAAAAGTAATATAATGATGAGAAAATGGAAGAAACTAAAGACGTTATTTTGTACATATATTTATTGACGAGTTGGCAAATCAACTGCAAATGTATCAGCTGAAAACATGAACAGAACAAAGGAACATTTGTCCGCGGAAGAACAGTCGTAATTTCATCAAATATTCAACAAGTGATTACCACTGTCACACAAGAAACCGTGAACAGATAAACCAGGACACAGGTGCCGAGTGTATTATTTCCGCTATTCAAACATGTACGATGGAATATCCTATTTATTACACTTCCACGGCGGATACATATGCACATTTAGTCTATTTTTGACATGACGTGTTTTTTCCGCGTTTTGACGTCAAATGTGACGTCATGTAATATTTTTGAAATCCAAATTACGCAGCTGTTTCTGTGAACCAGATATATTTGAGTGCATGTTTGGAATGTGTTCATCACATTAACATTCTAGATTAGTCGAGACCCTTTCCAAATGTTCAAATACTTCATTTTGACATTAATAAAAATTGAACATTTTGCATATATATGTTCGTCGTGGTTTCCAAGAAAACAATTACGGGTGTTCTCTTCATTTGTAAGGAGTTGATAACGGATTTTCTCTCACAGCGAAACCCGTGCAAATAATTTGCAAGAGTGTAATAATAAAATATATTCTACGTCCCCTGCGGGGCTCCCTACATTGGAACTCGTTCACCAGTGTAGCTCCTGATCAGCACATATTTGCGTCCCGATATATATATGAAGATCAGTCTGAGCATCCAGCATAGTCCCAGATCAGTCTGCGCATCCAGCATAGTCCCAGATCAGTCTGCGCATCCAGCATAGTCCCAGATCAGTCTGCGCATCCAGCATAGTCCCAGATTAGTCTGCGCATCCGCGCAGTCTGATCAGGGCATACGATGAGTGTATTGTTACTACTGTCTATTTGCCTTCTATGCGAGCAAATATGGCTTTAACCTGTGGTAGATGTACTTCTAATAATGAATAATAGACAGTGCATCAGTTTGATATTTTACACATTGAAAAAGTGTTCATTGTATAGTTTGTGAGTGATAGTAGAAAAGCTCAGAAATCTAGCTTTTTGTGTAGTCTGCTGAAATAATAGTTATAGGACGTTGTCGTCCTATATACCAGGGACGTATTGCACCAACTTTTATTATATGTTCTGCCATATTATTTGCTGTAAGTGTCAAACGCACCAAGTGGTGAAACTGTTCGATAGCATGTACAGACTAAAATCAAGAAGAACAGGGTTAGATATACTGTATATATATAGTCAGTCTCATGTATGATTCTACTACATTTGAAACAGAAGATCATATTCTATAAAGTCAGTCTTTAAAACTAGAACAAGTGAGCAGAGGCTGCCGGCCGCCGCTTGGACCGACAAACAAAATATTTAAAGCAAATATTACGGATGGACGGAGGAATGAACGGACGAACGGACGGACGGAAATACGAAAACTGAATACCGCTCCACATACTTCGTATGCCATGGGCATAACTACGCTGATTACGAACTATATCCACTCATTTTGTCGTGGCGTGTCACCCTTAGTAAGCGCCTTGCGCACAAATCATATTAGACGAAACGAAACGTCCCGTGGCAGACTTTGATCAGCTTGTAATAGAATATCCGGGACACTCAGATATCGCAATTACGTCGTAGTTTGGGCTTGTATGGTACTAGATATGTTGTCACTCAAGTATGGAACGCCATATCTACATACACTCTAATAATTAAAGGTGCATACTCACTCAGTATGCACAAACTGTTTTTATATCAGAGACATCATCTGTGACATTTTCTGGCAAAATAAACATTAATTCATCATTATCCCATGTATTGGCATTGCTATGCATTTTATATAAGGCGTAACTCTCCACACTGATATCAGGGACGATAACCGTGTTTCCTCAAAATGTTAACGGACATTACTAATTATTCTCTGTATTTATCTTTTGATGCGCAATGATCACACTTTATAATCTGTCGAAAACAGATGACGCATTTTGCAGGTGACGCATTTAATTAGTATAAATAATTAAAAAATACCATGCCTCATTAGCATATGAAAATAGCCTGATACCACCGCGAGTCACTATCAGTAACATACATATTACTAAATGATTATATCTGTATAGCTGGCACTCGTAAGTTTTAGTACTGGTGGAATAGTGACACAATTATGCACTTATTTAATTCATATAAAGAACATTTTGTGCACATTGGGTGGGCATGTACCTTTAATGCTATCTCTAAATAATTAGAGCTCGCATTAAATATTTAGAGCAAGCTCCAAATCATCTGAAGAGCTCTCTAAATCATTTGGAGCTAGCTCTAAATATTTAATCATACCTCTAATTATTTAGAGCTAGCAATATTTATTTGAGTTTATGTAGATTCGGCCTTCCAGGAACGCCAAATCTACATACACTCACATAATTAACGCTAGCACTAAATACTTAATGCTACTAGCATTAATTATTTGAGTTTATGTAGATTTGGCGTTCCGTACTTAAGGGGGAATGATGCATACTAGCGCTGCTGTAACACATGCCGAGTTTCTTATGACATCAATCAACGGATTTATTAAATACAGGATCGTACGTGAGTGATGCTTTAACCGTAAAAGGCGGGAACCGAAATTTGTCGTCTGCTGTTGTGTCATATTTTATATTTTTTTCTCACGAAAAACATGGTTTGACAGCACTTTAGAATCATTTCCAACGGAAATGATTCTAAATTGCTGCCAAACCATGTTTTTGTTGAGAAAACAGGAAATTAAACAATAAACAGCAGGCGACAAAATGTAATTCAGCATTGTAAGGGTTAACATGGTAATTAGTTTACTACGACAGCTTAATAGGGACCTGTGCATTTTGCTTTTCTATCTCGTTGTTTCCCACGAGATAGGATCGCGTTCCCATTTCGTTCGAACGACATAATCAGCCAATAGAATAACATATATTACTCCACCATCTTGAATGACAATGTTGCTACCTTCTGATTGGCTGATTATGTCGTTGGAAAGAGATAGCTAACCCTTTGGTGACGGGATCCCATTTCGTTGTAACGAGATGTTATATCGTGGGAACCAGACAATTAACTGGTAACGAGATACTTTCTCGAGGGAACGAGATGCTATGCCGCTGGAACGAGAAAAAAAAACCGGATGTCCCTTTTATGCTTCCGTCGTTTATTGTTTCCAATAGAAGCGAGGCTATGCCGAGTTTCTTTTTTTGAAAAGGCAACGAATTTAATAAACTTCTATTTTTCATTTTCCGCCCAGGTGGTTCATGTCCCTGAGATTGCAAGTCATGAATTATCTGGCAAACTGTCATATGGATACTCCACCATCTTGAATGACAATGTTGCTACCTTCTGATTGGCTGATTATGTCGTGGGAAAGAGATAGCTAACCCTTTGGTGACGGGATCCCATTTCGTTGTAACGAGATGTTATATCGTGGGAACCAGACAATTAACTGGTAACGAGATACTTTCTCGAGGGAACGAGATGCTATGTCACTGGAACGAGAAAAAAAACCGGATGTCCCTTTTATGCTTCCGTCGTTTATTGCTTCCAATAGAAGCGAGGCTATGCCGAGTTTCTTTTTTGAAAAGGCAACGAGTTTAATAAATTTCTATTTTTCATTTTCCGCCCAGTTGGTTCATGTCCCCGAGCTTGCAAGTCACGAATTATCTGGCAAACTGTCATATGGATATTCTATTGCAAAATAAACTACCGCCTGCGCTAATCTTGCCATTTGTCTTGAATTTTGTTCTTGAAATCAGCTTCATTGTCTGAGCCTGAGTTATGGGACAGGATTAGCCCTGAAGGTTGCGTATTTCCTGAACAAAGGATTAGACAACGATGTCAATTGGTTCTTAAAGTGTCCAGCTAAACAGTATTGCAAGACGGCGCCAAGGACATTCGTGGTCCCGCTGCTGACGAAATGGGACCCTACGTCCATTGCGACCAGTGTACAACACCCCCTGCGCTACTATTGCCAATATATGTCCATTTCGTTATTTCAATATACTCGAATATTGTGCTTGAAATCAAGCAGCTTGGTTGACTGAGCCTGAGCTATAGCTCAGCTCAGGCTCAGCCAATCAAATAAATTGCTTGATTGCGAGTTGGCATTGTCAATAGACGTTCAGAAACGTTGATAATCTGGACAAGATTAACGCGAGCTGTTGTGTACTCCATAAACAAAGGAATTAAGAATGATGTCAATTGGTTCTTTACGTGTCCAACAAAGCAGGGTTGCGAAGTGCTGTCAACGACATTGTGGTTGCACTGCCGACAAAATGGACGACTATGTATCGTTTGAAACCAGTGTACACTACTGCCTGCGCTAATCTTGCCAATATATGTCCATTTCGTTACTTCAAAATACTCGATTACTGTGCTTGAAATCAAGCAGCTTGATTGGATCAGCCTGAGCTGTAGCACAGCTCAGGCTCAGCCAATCAAATTGCTTGATTGCGAGTTGGCATAGCCAATAGATGTTCAGAAACGCTGATAATCTGGACAAGATTAACGCGGGCGTTTGTGTACTCCATAAACAAAGGAAACTTACGTGTTCAACAAAGCAGGATTGCAATACGATGCCAAGGACATTGGTGCATGGTTCCGCTGCCGTCGACGAAATGGACCCCTATGTAGCGTTTGCGACCAGTGTACACTACCCCCTGCGCTAATCTTGGCTTTGCCAATATATGTCAAATCGCTTGATTGCGAGTTGGCTTTGCCAATATATGTCAAATTGCTTGATTGCGAGTTGGCTTTGCCAATATATGTCAAATTGCTTGATTGCGAGTTGGCTTTGCCAATGTATGTCAAATTGCTTGATTGCGAGTTGGCTTTGCCAATATATGTCAAATTTGTTTGATTGCAAGTCGGCTTTGCCAATAGATGTTCATAAACTTTGATAACCTGGACAAGCGGTTGCGGACTTTCTAAACAAAGAAATTGACCCTTTCACGCCTAAGTAACTGGAATGGATTTTTATATGTTAACATTCCGACCAACCGAATCGTCACAAAATAGTTTTCAGACTAGTACATTTATGAAAAGGGGATGTTTTTGTTCTAAAAATATAAAAATTGCTTGCAAAAAGTGCAGATCCTGATGGGACGGCTCATTACGAGCCGGCTCATCTGGATCTACACTATTTGCAAACATCGCTGTAGAGGGCTAAGCCTGTAGTGTTGAAAGGGTTAAGAACATGTCAATTGGTTCTTTACTTGTCCAGCTAATCAGGATTGCAATTCGCTGCCAAAGGACATTGATGACCCCACTGAAAAAGTTGAAGTTGGGACCTTTGAGTTTAATAGGCTTATGTGGAACTGTCCTGTCTGCGGCCTCCATCATGACACTGGTTAGAAATGTTAGTTTATTACAGTAGCGTATTATGAGTTTTAATGCATATACGGATCTTACATGAGTGATGATTTATTATAATATTTATTAAACGAGTTTATACTCTTTTCATACGAAACGAGGCTATGTCCAGTTTCTTATGAGATCAGTCAACGAGTTTAATAAAACTCGTATTAAATCAACACATATGTTAGATTATATTTACTGCATAAGAACAGCATAATATGTTGAAGCTGTAATGACAACCTGGCGTCTTTTCTGTTGCAGCCTGATTTGTATATTTAATACACTAGTGTATTATGATTTTTAATACACCGTGTTATTACACTGCGAAAGAACATGCTATGAAATAAAACATAATCCGTAGACAAATTGTAAACAACCAGTGAATTTGTTTTAACCGAATGAATTCTGCAGAAACTTTAACATTATAATCCAGCAGTGCTGAATCTGAAAAACAATTATTTGTTTATAATTCCAGCACAAAAATATTTACACAATTCCTTAACATTTGATTGGTCCGTAGCAAGTCTCTGTCCGAAATTTATATCCCAGTAAACTCCCATGCCGAACTACTTTCCGTAACCGTCAGGCGCAGTTAAAATAATTCTTAAGAAAACGGAAAATAAACACATTTTCTTGATGAATTTATTTAAAATGCTGGAATTATACAAGTTTATAACCCCGATAAATTCCACAAAAAGGCCATTCATTCCTATAGCATATTTTTTGTATTATATTTCACACAGTTGTAAGTACATGGTATACATATTCACACTGTCTGTGTGTTGGCGAGTAAACATTACCTACATACATGTTGTAGTTGTGCTGACAGCTTACACAGACATTTTGTATGGAATTGGCGGCCATTTTGATTTTTCTGTTTTTATAGTCACTGTGTGAATTTTCCCGAGGGTTGGCCGTCTCAGAAATGTTGAAGGATGTCCATACTTGTGAAAAACTGTGGCCAACCTTTGCCAGCATGCACAACATCATGAAATGACCCTGTTGCGTCCCAAGTAATTTTGGTCAATTTAACCCTTTCACCCTTAAGTAACCGGAATGGATTTTGATATGTTAATTTTCCCAACAATCAAATCTTCACACACTGATTTTCAGACTAGTACATTTATGAAAAAAATGGGGGGGGGGGTAGGTTTGTTCTCAAAAATATGAAAAGTACAGATCCTGATGAGACGGCTCGTAGTGCACCGGCTCATCTGGATCAGGGGCCCGTTTCACTAACAAATCTTAGTTTGTTCATAAGTTCGAACTTAAGTTATAACTTATGACAAAAGTTATGACCGACTTAAGTCATTGCTTATTTGGTTTCACAACACAAACTTAAGACGGTCATAACAAGTCCGTCATAAGTTACAACTTAGTTATTGTTTACAGCTTCGGTATGTGCCGCGCGGGTTCGAATCCCGCTCGGGGCTTATATTTTTATGATGACTTTACTTTCCCTTTATGTGTTTTGACATCTAAAATAACGGATTTGCAAGCCTAATGTTGAATATTATTAATTATCTCATGTAGAATATAAATTTTATCTCAATATTCCGACGCCATTGAATACATGTGGATATATTTATTGCCAACTAGTGAACATTATACTGTAATATAAATTGGCATATGACATGAAACAGCAACAAAAGAAGCAATTAACAATGTTTTTATTTTTACATTCCAATAAAATGGTAGTTCGACCTTTTTTTAAAGTTTACTTAGATTACCTCATAAACTCAGAAATCACGTTTCAGAGTCAACAGAACACATGTACTGTCGATTATTAATGGTATGCCCGGTCAGATATGGATGTATCTGATACAACTACTGAATGACATATTATATTTATTTGAACTGGACACGGGTAATTTGTTGATTACATGTAGAAATGCATGCACTGTGTGAGTCAGTGTCACACATATATGATTGCCCCTGAACATGTTGACCAGTATAGGACTGGATTAATGCGCACGTGCATTCAGAGGACGGGTCTGAAATTTTTGTTAAATGCGTCAGGACTGTTTCTCCATCTAGTCTGAAAACAAGGTATCTCCTTATCAGAAACGAAACACAGGCTAACACTGTCCGCAAAAGTTCTACTCCACTTTCTAGAACCACTTGATTTGTTATGTTGTATATATCTCCAGTAACCGCCAGGAAACTACCAGTTGCGTAAAATCGCAATGCAGTCAACACTTGCAATGACACTGACAGACTGCGTGATCTCAGGTTTGACCGTATAATGTCAGCATGTGCAATGTCGCATACTTGTAGAAAAAAAATCACGAGACAGCCTGAATTTCGATATTTGGTCCTCGTTATCCATCAAGTCTAGGGGATTGGTTCGGTCCTAAAGACTCGTTTCCCGTCGTAAATTACGCGCCTGGATTATAACAAATGCAGCTGCCATCGTTTGTATGTTCTGTAAAGAAAGAACAAACAATAGTCGGATAGTCAATCAGACGGATGGACGGACGGACGTTCATACATGACACACCATTAGGTGGTATATTCATCGTTTTTAAAGAAAAGAATGACCACTTAAGACACAAAAGGCTTCGGTTACGTAATATGCTGCATTGTTTTTGTTTATCTTAGGCGACATCTCCAACCACCTAAGATCCCAAACATGTGCCCGGACGAGGGCAGGGGCAGGGGCAGGGACAGGGACAGGGGCAGGGACAGGGACAGGGGCAGGGGCAGGGACAGGGACAGGGACAGGGGCAGGGGCAGGGACAGGGGCAGGGGCAGGGGCAGGGGCAGGGGCAGGGGCAGGGGCAGGGGCAGGGGCAGGGGCAGGGCAGGGGCAGGGCAGGGCGGGGCGGGGCGGGGCCGGGCGGGGCGGGCGGGGCGGGGGGGGCGGGGCGGGGCGGGGCGGGGCGGGGGGGGCGGGGGGGCGGGCAGGGCAGGGCAGGGCAGGGCCAACACCGTCCTACACCGACACCAAGAGACCGACAAACACCGACCGACCAACTCACACCGACACCGACCGACACCGATTGACACTGACCGACACCGATTGACACTGATAGACACTGATAGACACCAACCAACACCGACCGACACCGACCAACACCGACCAACACCGATTCACACTGATAGACACTGAGAGACACCAACCAACACCGACCGACACCGACCAACACCGATTCACACTGATAGACACTGACCGACACCGAACGACACCGATTGACACTGACCGACACCGATTCGACCAACACTGATTCACACTGATAGACACTGACCAACACCGACCGACACCGATTGACACTGACCGACACCGATTGACACTGATAGACACCGACCGACACCGATTGAACCGATTGACACTGACTGACACCAACAAACCTACACCGATCGACACCAACCGACCAACCGACCGACCGACCGACCGACCGACTGACACTGACCAACCGACACCGACCGACACCGACCGACCGACACACCTACACCGACCGACCGACACACCTACACCGACCGACCGACACACCTACACCGACCGACCGACCGACCGACACACCTACACCGACCGACCGACACCAATCGACCGACACTGACCGACACCGACCAACCCGGACCGACCGACCGACCGACCGACCGACCGACCGACCGACAACGACCGATTGACACCGATTGACACCGACCAACACCGACTGACACCGACTGACACCGACCGACTGACACCGACCGACCGACACCGACCGACCGACTAACACCGACCGTGCGAAACCAACTGGCCGACACCGACATACCAACACCGACCGACCGACTGACCGACCGACACTGACAAACCTACACCGACCGACGCTGACCGACCGACACCAACCGACAGACTGACACCGACCGACCAACACCGACCAACTGACACCGACCGTGCGAAACCAACTGACCGACACTGACCGACCGACCGACACCGACTGATCGACCGACACCGACTGATCGATCAACACTGACCGACACCGACTGACACCGACCGACACCGACCGACCAACCGACTGACTGACAGACCGACAGACACCGACAGACACTGACCAACTGACACCGACCAACTGATACCGACCAACTGACTGACACCAACCGACAAACAGACATACATGTACAGCATACAGATGGTTTGTTACGAGCCGGCTCATCTGGATCTACAGTTGTTGTAAATGTTGTCGATAACTGGGCATAACGAATACTGGTAACGACATGACCTACATCACAAATAGCAATACACGGGTAACTAGCACAAGTGTGGCTATCTATATGTAAGCATATATGGTTTAAATGGCAGATAATTGCTAAAATAGTACGTATGAAGTGAACATTTACCTGCTGTCAGTGAATTGTTTTCTCCACCTCGGCTCATATGGGGGCATCCATCTTTGTTTATTTCATAAGTTCCGACTTAAATATTTAAGTTATAACTTAAGACTGCTAGCTACCTGTCTTAGTTTTTCATAGTAAATTTCGATTGTCGTTCTTGCTAAGATGTTTTGTGAAACGGACTAAGCACGTACTCCGGACTTAAGTTATAACTTATGACAAAAGTACTTGCTTAGTTCGTTAGTGAAACGGGCCCCAGTACTGTTTGCAAACACCGCTATAGCGGGCTTTCCGGTTCAAATGTTTAACAAAAGTTCACGGAGCTAGAAGGGCTCTACTATAACTTTCAGAAGGTCAAGTGTTTTGATATAAATACAACAGTGGACGCAATATTGGATATTTTCACTAAGAATATATGTATTTACATTATATTTACCGATAGTTTCAAAATATTAAACAAACATACATGACCTGAAACTGAAGTTTAGCCTTGTTTTGTTTCATTGTGTAGTAATTCAGTGAATAGCTGTCAAAAGAATGCTATCGTTGGCAACATCCGGGATATTAGCCATTAAAATGTTGGAGAAGTAAGTTGTCGTCTGCTTTTATTTTAAATTTTGTCTTTTTTTCTAAATAAAAACATGGTCTGGCTCCAATGAAAATGATTCTAAAGCGTTGACAACTCATGTTTTCGGTGAGAAAAATGGAAAATAAAAAATAAACAGCGGATGATAAAATGTAATTCAACAATCGGACTTCATTAAATCAATCACATCCAGATTCAAATGTGGTTGTAATTGGAGAAATGTGGCTCAGTATTGGAGTTGTGACCAGTGTAGCTCCTGATAACCATCTATGTTATAAGTATGACGGTGTATTTCATGGATGGAATGGCGAACAGTGCAGATCCTGATCAGATTGTGCGGGTGCACAAGCTGATCTGGATCTACACTGGTCGCAAAAGCCCATAAGCCGCATTTCTCCAGCCACAAATGTGTTCATCAAACACTGAACGTAGTAATTGTTAGGATACGGAATGATCATGTGGCGGGTAATGCCAACTTGGTATCAAGGAGGACACATAGGCCTATATCTTGCATTACATGTATATATTCAATGACACACATGATAACATTGAAACCTGGATTTTATCGGATTTACAAACATCTCGTAGTAATAATTCCCATTAATTCTAACGTATAGTTAATAAACTTCAGGTCTGTACTTGCATAGAAACGAAGATACGAACGGAATCCCCCTCCCTCCAATGAGCCATCATACATTAATGGTGGCTCTTTCTTTCTATGACCATCCGTTCTTTTTTATGCACCATACTGCTGAAGTACGTCTGCTAGTTGATGTCCTCTCTGACAGTCGCGTCGTATTTCATTATACACTATCGCCTGCGCTAATCTTGCCAATATTTGTCAATTTCTTTATCTGAAAATACTTGAATACGATGCATGAAATCAAGCAGCTTGACAGCGACTGGCATTGCCAATGGATGTGCAGAAACGTTGATAATCCACGGCCGTAGACACCAACACAACAGCCGCGACGCGACGTGGCACTATTTTGGCTCTAGAACGCAGGAAATCAGGAAACACCTTTTGAGGACCTATGTTGAATCCACACCCGCCACCCCCACTCAATAGTCCGCCGTGGCATTATTTTATTCACCGCGATGGGCCTGTATTTGTATCTGTCTTGCGTCAATTCGAGTTTGCCAGTTAGATTAACCATTTCCAGTTTAAAAATCAACAACATCTTATAGTAAACGACGTTTCATGTTGGTGAAATTCCGCATCAGCTCAATTCCTCCCACGTGTTGACGTAATTTTAGCGAAACTTCGAAACTAACATTGGAAAATTATAGAAAGAGCGATATGGTATTTTTTCACAGGAACATGTGTCCAAATGTCTTTTGTCTCATCACGGAAGGTTAATAGAGTAGATCTATTACAGCGTGTGCAATTCGATTCCGTTGTGTATACGTCTAGAACGTATTTGTTTTCAGGATAAACATTTTCTACGATGGTGTTCTAACCGCGGATGTTAGACACGCGAAATACGAGTGCAAATTATTGTTTAGAGAATAACCGCCGGCCTTTGTTGGATACAGAATCTATTTCATGAGACAAACACGTCAGCAGTACGAGCTACACTAGAAACAAAATTGCTACCCGTTCCATACCTCTCGCGAGGGTCGCAATTTAACCCAAAATCTCTAATGTAACGCATGGAAGAGTGATTTTTGCAATCGGTTATCCGGCGTGTTTGATATGTTAGCGATATATAACTGTCCAAGCTGTATCAATAAATTATTAATAAAGGACATACACATGCAGCAATTGGTTATTTTACCGTGTCAATGTGTTTATCTGACATTTACATGTATATCTTGCAAATTTGAAAGCTTTCATTTCGTTATGTTGAACAACAACTAGAGAAAAGATGGCTTCAATGGGAAAATGATTTCCCTGTTCTATTATTTTGGGCAATTTACTACTTCAACATCAAAGATTATTTGTTTAAAGGTATACAATATAGTTTACTAAATTTTGACCTACATACAACAGGTTTGGGTATGCACTTCGGTTGCTTACATTTGTTGAATGGGTCAAATTGAAGCCGTAGATAACATATCGGAGGCGAATTATTGTAGCTAGAGTTACACGAGTTAATTAACCCGTTTCATGCTGAGGAAACACCATTAAGTATGTGGAAAATCCTAAATATTTTTCCTTCTATGCGCTCAGAAGTGTATGTTGCGACCACCATTTGAACCGTCTCGTCGAGACGGTTCAAATGAGTGGTCACAACATATACTTTCATTAAGAAATAACAAAAATATTTTTGTTTAATAAAGTTCATACCCGTAAAGGTGTATTGCGAAAGGAATGGGTTAACACAATTACGTCACCTGGTTGTCGATTGAAAAATATTCAGTATCCCACAATGCCTGGTGGTTATTACATGTATATGTACAAAATATATGTATTAATATTACGTGGTCTAAACAAATATGAGTTTATTGAATAACATTTATGCAATTAGTACTTGAATTCAGACCGATAAAGAAAGAGTTTACATTACGCCAATGTGTACCTTTTTCCACTTGCCTGTTTGCAAAGATACACTGTAGTTGACCCTGACAATGCTGGAACTGAATAGTGCCGTCTGCTTCGTTTCATATTTTGTCTTTCCTCTCAGTAAAAGCATGGTTTGGCAGCATTTTAGAATTATTTCCATTGGAAATGATTTTAAAGTGCTGCCAAACCCATGTTGCTGATGAGAAAATGTACAAGAGGCCCAAATGGGCCTGTATCGCTCACCTGAAATTATTATCCCCATTATAAAGTACATAAACAATGGCACAGTCGGTTATAGATACCAAGTTCCATCAAATGCTGCAGGTTCATTATCCAGGTTGTCTCAAAATATGTACAGTGCCCTTTTGAGGTGGGGGGGGGGGGGTGGGGGGGGGGGGGGGGTCACCGGGAAAAACAAGTCAGTTTTGCATTTCAAGTCCAGGAAGGTAAAGCATAAGCAATTTATAAAAATATTTATAATACCATAATAATAAGATATAAGATTCACCACCTCTGAAAGCGACTAACACAATATTTTGAAATTAAGCGTCGTACTAAAGTTATTTGTATGAACCTTTCGACCAAGCGGTTCACGAGAAGAAAGCATTTGAAATCTATAATAAAAGGATGACCTTTTGGCTGGCGCCTCTTTAAACCTCTCTAAACTGGACACCCTGTGAGGTCCCCAGTGTGTCCTGCATAGATGTTTCACTGTAAATCAGGCATCAAAATAATATCACCTGTATTTTCTTTGTGTCGGGTTTAAAGAGGTTCCACTGTATTTCGATAAAACTCAGAGACACTCGTATGTAGTAGTTGCTTCACAAGAATACAACCGGTAAGTATTCAGGCCCGTACGCAGAGGGGGTGCGACAGGTGCGTACGCACCCCCATTAACCCTTTCACTCTTAACCCGCAGGCCTGCATAGTGGTATTGGCTGTGATCCAGATGAGCCGTCTCATCAGGATCTGCACTTTTTGAGATTAATTTTCATAATTTTGAGAACAAAAACACCCCATGTTCATAAATGGAATGGTCTGAAAATCAGTTTGTGATGATTTAGATTGGTCGCAAAATTAACAAATCAAAATCCATTCCAGTTACTTAGGGGTGAAAGGGTTAATCTGCCGAGGTCTGTCCGTGGGTGTGCAAAAACAATGTTCAGCCCTTCGCGCCGTCGATAACGCACCCCCCTACAATAATTCCTGCGTACGGGCCTGGTATTCTTGAATGTAGTTGCAAATAACACAAATCAGTCCCATTCCCTGATGTCTGAAAACAATTTCTGTTTGTCAGAAGATAAGAAACAGGCTGTGACAGGGCAAATTTATAATTACGGTCCTGTCGCCCAAAATGTGACATTCTCGCCAAGAATCAGCGGCAATCCTATATTCATTACTGGCTGACAACGAACAGACGATTGCAAAATGTCAACGATTATTGATGACGGTTTTCCGGACGCTCTGTGGGACAGACTCGATTTAACGGGAGTATGCCAGTAATGTTGACTTTTAGCTGGCCATGGTGTGGCACTTGACCCGCATACTTGATAAGGTTGTTGTTGTGTTTAGTTTCACATGGATTCATTGCTTCTGTTTTCTATGCAGGTACTTGGTTCTTTCTCTCAAATAAAGCAGCTTTATTGGTCGAGCCTGATCTTTGCTCAGGGTCGGCCAATCAAACTGCTTGATTTATGGTACAAATTTCGAATACATGGTTAGAATCGTTTATTGGACACACGGGATTTTAACGGGATTAGGCCAGTAATGTTGACCATGGTGTATGTACCTGACCCGCATACGTGATAAGGTTGATTTATTGGTATTTAACGGCCTATAAACAGCTAAGGTAATTTAAGGCCGGGCCAACGGGTTCGATCCCGTATATAGCCTGCTGCCTTGGGGGGAAATCCCAAAATCAGAACGGAATATTTACATCGAAAAAATATATATTCAGCCCTGAAATTAGAATGACCCCACACCAGGCCCATATCACACCAACGTCACTTGGCACCTTCTCCTAAAATAGGATTATGAATACTCGTAATACTCACATAAGGGGTATAACCAGATTCAACTGTCACATACAAGAATGCCAACGACGTACAATTGAGGGCCAAACCAAACTAATCTTCTAAACTTCTTACGACTAAAATGTTCGTAAGTGCAAAATTATGATAGTCTGTACATTTCACATTAACAATGTTTTCTTGTAAACAATTATTGGATTTACATTTATTGAGCATAGGCTGCATAAATGAAAATCCAATAATTGTTTGCAAGAAAACGTTGTTAACCCTTAGACCGCTACTCACTACAATTGTCGTCTGCTGTTGCTTTTATATCTTGCCTTATTTCTCAATAAAAATATGGTTTGACAGCACTTCCAATGGAAATGATTCTGAAGTGCTGTTAAAGCATGTTGTAAATTATTCTAAAGTGCTGTCAAAGCATGTTTTTGATAATAAAAATGGAAAATAAACAGCAGACAATCAACAAAATAAGATAGCGGTCTAAGGGTTAATGTGAAATTTACAGACTATAATAAGTTTGCACTTACGAACATTATAGTCATACAGAGGGTATGCATCTGTATGGGGGGAATCTGTATGGGGGGGGGATTGGTTGATTGGAGTTTTACATCCGTTTAACAACAAGGTCAAATACAGAGGGGAATGCCCCTGTACAGGGGTTGAACTGTACATTCAGCACTAAAACATTAAGAACCTTCAACAGCATCCAAATCTGGTGTCTGGCATCCTACACCAAATCACTTGGCCCTAGGTTTGAATCTCAGTAAAATTTGCTGTTAACCCTTTCAACACTACAGACCTCTATATATATATATATAGTGGTGTTTGAAAACAGTGTAGATCCAGGTCGTAACAAGCCGTCTCATCATGATCTGCACTTGCTGCAAATAATTTTCATATACAGTCTACACTCATTTACTCAAAGTCCGAAGGTCTGACGAAAATACTTAAAGTTAATGAAAATTTGAGTAAACTAGAGTTATTATATAGGAAAACATGTACTTGGGACCAAGAAGTTGACTTTGACTTATCAGTAGTTCGACTTAAAGCCCCTATACGGCTCAAGTTGCCAAATTTGGCGTCCTATTGGGTTTTTCCACACATAAATCCAACAGGTTTCTATTTACACACACTTTGAAACTGTTTGCATTCATTTTGGTACAAAAATGAGTTTGTAGTCGATGAAAATATCAATATTTGTTGATAAACAAACAGCAGGTGCGTGTTTCAAAGCCCGATCGATTTCCCGATAGACGCTCGGGTAAACTCAACTCCCCGATTCGCGGCCAATGAATTCCGATAGCCGGAGTTTATCGACTCGCTTCCGAACCGAAGCCGTTGGGTTACGGAAATGAAATTGTCAATATTGACATTTTGCACCGAGTGGTACACAAAACAAGTTTTTGTTGTCTTCACATTGCGATTAAGATGTAAATCTCAAGTCTTGAGATGTATCTATTAGGCAGTATATGTTAGTTTTGTGTACTAAATCAGTTGCCAAACATGTTTTTGTGTTTGAAAAAATCGGAAAATTGTAATACTGAGCCGTTCAGGGCCTTTAAAGGTACATGCCCATAAAAATGTTCTTTATAGGAATTAAATAAGTGTATAATTGTGTCGCTATTCCACCAGTTCTAAACATTACGAGTGGCCGCAATATAGGTATAATCAGTTAGTAATATTTATTTTACTGATAGTGAAGCGCGTTGGTATCAGGCTGTTTTCATATGCAAATGAGGCATGATATTTTTTAATTATTTATACTAATTAAATGCGTCACCGGAAAAAATAATATTTTCGACAGATTATAAAGTATGATCATTGCACATCAAAAAATAAATACAGAGTATAAATAGTAATGTCCGTTAACATTTTAAGGAAACACGCTTATCGCCCCTGATATCAGTGTGGAAAATTTAGTCTGATATAAAATGTATAATAATGCCAATCAATACGTGGTGCAATGGTGAATGAATGTTTAGTTTGTCAGAAAATGTCTCGGATGTTGTCTTTGATATAAAGAACATTTTGTGCGTAATAGAGTTTGCGGTAACAAATGTAGACTGTATACTTTAGAAGGAATAACACAGACTTTTCATAAATGGATTGGACTGAAAATTAGTTTGTGACAATTAACATATCAAAATCCATTCCAGTTATTTAGAAGTGACAGGGTTAAGAAATTAATCCTTAAGAATGGATGTTAGGACCCTGCCATAGATTCTATTCTCACATACCACAAAACCTCATGTGGTTAAGCCTTTCACCCCTACTTAACTGGAAATGATTTTCGACCAATCCAATCGTCACAAAACGATTTTCCGACTAGTCAATTTATGAAAAGGGGGAGGTTTTTCTATTAAAAATTTGCAAAAAGTGCAGATCCTGATTAGACAGCCACGAGCCGGCTCATCTGGATCTACACTGTTTGCAAACATCACTTGTCAGGGTTGTCATTTATCGCCAGGGTATACAAGGTATACATTAGCTGTTCCTAAACACCAACAAACTTGGTCAGTTCTTGACCAATATGTCCGTTTATTGAATCTTCCCATTCAGTCTTATGTTGGACATGTTTAATCGGACTGGATAAATTGGGCTTATGGCGTTTGACACCAGTGTAGACACATACCAGACTGTGTGTCCACGCAGTCTGGTCAGCGTCTGCACTGTTCGCCATTTATCCATTGCGACACAAGCCATTCCTGTAACAAACAGTATAGATCCTTTATCAGGCTAGACTACGGTAAATATACTAGCGGGAGTAGACAGGGCAGAAGTGCCATAAGCCCCATTTATCAAGTCAAAGCCACAATTAACGATGGAAGCCTTAAGATACCATTGTGCAGAGGCCATATGGTAAGAGTAGACATCGGCAAACAAAATCACGAGAAAATAAGTTTTGTTTATGGTAAAAATAAACAAGAAAACATTAACACTGATGTATGCACCCCTCAAATACATGCACCCGTTTAACGTAAACTTCTAAGTCATTTGACCTTGACCTTGGGCACAGGGGTCGCATGAGTAGACCACAGAATGAAAATATGTATGAGTTTTGGTTTGACCCACATTTGGTTTACGTTAGCACTACATTTGCCAGGAAAACAGTTTTTGGTGGTTTCTGTGCGTTTCCCCGTTTTGTGTCGACTGCGCATGCTTAGTGATTAACAATGTGGAAACATTTCCGCCCCAGGCTACGTGTTTTCATCTGAAGCATTTAACTGTTTTGTATCACTGCGTATGTGCAGAGTTTCAAGAAAACCAGTTTTGAGTTTCAATGTACACGAGCATGGGTTTTATAAGACATGGTACGTCATATGAAAAAACATTTCATTGGATAAGAAAACTAGAACAAGATTGGTCAGTAAGCGAGGCTTACAGAATACCCCCGTGAGGGCCCAGGTACCCCTAAATATGTAAAGATTTTTCAAGTGTGTGGGCTTGTGACCTTGACTCTGGGCAAGCGGAGGTGGCACAAACGTGAATTTGTCACAGGGTGGTAGAGGAGCAATGCGTGTGTGAAATGTGAAGCCTCGAGATCAGCGGGGATTTGTCACAGCATGATAGTAGAGCTTTAGAGGAATGCATGCATGAAATATTAAGAATTTTCGATGAAAGAAATAGAAATTATAACATATTTCTCTGATGTTAAGTAAAGAGACTAAGTATGTGACCTTGACCTTGGGATCAGTGGGGGATCAGCGGGGGCTGGACGGTCGTGGATTTGTCACAGCATGAATGCACGAGTGAAATAATTATTAAGAATTATAGATTAAGGAAATAGAAGTTATAACTTATTTCTCTGATGTTAAGTTTTGTAAAGAGACCAATTATTTGACCTTGACCTTGGGATCAGCGGGGGTTGGACGGTCGTGGATTTGACACACCATGGTAGTAGAGCCTTACAGGAATGCATGTGTGAAATATTAAGCATTTTAGATGAAGGAAATAGAAGTTATAACATATTTCTCTGATATTAAGTTTTGTAAAGAGACCAAGTATTTGACCATCACGGTCGTGGATTTGACACACCATGGTAGTAGAGTCTTACATGCATGCATGTCTTACATGCATTTCAGATGAAGGAAATAGAAGTTATAACATATTTCTCTGATGTTAAGTTTAGTGACGGACGGACGGACGCACGCACACACGGTCTCACGGACGTACGTTCCTACAAATGGATACTTATGTGACTAACCCAACTTTTTCCTTTATTCATCCCTATTGTTCTGTAGCCACATAAACACATTTTTAGCCACATAAAATCAAAGAACAATAGAATATTACATAACCTATTGTTCTCCTAGCCACATATGTATCCATTTGTAAGCTCGGACAACCTGACTCCAGTATACCCCCCCCCACCCCCCCCCCCCCACAAAGAATAAAAAAAGTTTGCACTCTGTAAACCCGTTCTAAAACATTTGCGATGGGAATACAGGGGTTTGATTGGCTAATAGGAATACAGGAAACACGCGTTTGGACCCCTTTCATTTCCGTGGCCTGCATGTCGCGCCTTGTGGCGAGGCATGGACACTAAACAAGAGGGCCATGATGGCCCTAATTCGCTCACCTGACTCCATGAACACCAGAGGAGAATGTGACATTGAGTTCATGCGTTTTAAAAAAAATTTGCTATTTTTAGATGGCGGTCATCTTGGATTAAGCGATAACTATCATTTTACCAAATCTGAAAATGCTTCACCCAAGGATCTTAACTTCCTAAGTTTGGCCAGCATCGGCCATGTGGTTCCTGAGAAAAAGACGTTCAAAATCTTGAATAAATGGACCTTTTGGTGGCCATGTTGGATGACATAATCATCCGATTCCGACAAATATTGCAACAGAGCAATCGCCTCATCGATATCTTCAATTTGATATATGGCATGAGCATATTCGGTCACAAATAAAATTTGACCCCAATTTGACCCCTCGGGCCATGCCCCTTTTTGACCCCGGGGTCACCATTTTAACAACTTTGAAAGAGCAATGTACATCAATCATTCCTACCAAGTTTAATCGAAATCCGGCTAGCGGTTCATGAGAAGAAGATTTTTTAAGAATTTATGCTATTTTTAGACGGCGGCCATCTTGGATTAGCGATGACCTCCATTTTAACAAATCTGAAAAGGCTTCACCCATGGACCATAACTGTGAAGTTTGGCTACCATGGGCCAAGCGGTTCATGTGAAGAAGAATTTTGAAATCTCTAATAAAAGAACGACCTTTTGACCTTTCGGCGGCCATCTTGGATGACATAACCATCCGATTTCGACAAACAATACACCAGAGTGATCGTCTCATTGATACCTTCAATTTGATATATGACATGACCATATTCAGTCAAAAATCAAATTTGACCCCAATTTGACCCCACGGGCCACGCCCATTTTTGACCCCGGGGTCACCATTTTAACAACTTTGAAAGAGCAATGTACATCGATCATTCCTACCAAGTTTTGTCGAAATCCGGTTGGCGGTTCTTCAGAAGATTTTTTAAGAATTTGTGCTATTTTTAGACGGCGGCCATCTTGGATTACGTAATGACATCATTTTAACAATTTTGTAATCCCCCTACCTAAGGACCATGACCATGAAGTTTGGTGACTATAGACCCAATGGTTACCGAGGAGAAGACGTTTGAAAATGTTCACGGACGACGAGACGACGACGGACGACGACGGACGACGACGGACACATTGCGGTAACAATAGCTCACATGAGCTTCGCTCAGGTGAGCTAAAAAAAAGATATAGTATAACGAAAAACTTTAACCAAAAAACTTAACCAAAAACTTTAATTGGACACACGTACGTACGTACATATGTACGCCAAAGTGCCGATTATATCACGCTTTCCGCAAGCAGGCGCGAAAAAAACTTTAACCAAAAACTTCAAAGTAATTTGACCTTGACATTGGGCACAGGGGCCGCACGTGAGGGGGGTAGAATGAAAATATAGATGATGATAAACACCCATGTGAAGTTTCAAGGTAATGGGCAAACAGTTGCAGAGATATAGTATAACGAAAAACTTTAACCAAAAAACTTAACCAAAAACTTTTAACCAAAAAACTTAACCAAAAAATTTCAAAGTAATTTGACCTTGACATTGGGCACAGGGGCCGCACGGGAGGGGGTAGAATGAAAACATAGATGATGATAAACACCCATGTGAAGTTTCAAGGTAATGGGCAAAGCAGTTGCAGAGATATAGTATAACGAAAAACTTTAACCATAAAACTTAACCAAAAACTTCAAGTAATTTGACCTTGACATTGGGCACAGGGGCCGCACGAAAGGGGGGTAGAATGAAAATATAGATGATGATAAACACCCATGTGAAGTTTCAAGGTAATGGGCAAAGCAGTTGCAGAGATATAGTATAACGAAAAACTTTAACCAAAAAACGTTAACCAAAAAACTTTAACCAAAAAACTTAATCAAACAACTTAACCAAAAACTTTAACCGCACACACGTACGTACATACGTACGTACGTACACCAAAGTGCCGACTATATCGCGCTTTCCGCAAGCGGGCGCGACAAAAACTTAACCAAAAACTTTAACCAAAGAACTTAACCAAAAACTTCAAAGTAATTTGACCTTGACATTGGGCACAGGGGCCGCACGGGAGGGGGGTAGAATGAAAATATAGATGATGATAAACACCCATGTGAAGTTTCAAGGTAATGGGCAAAGCAGTTGCAGAGATATAGTATAACGAAAAACCTTAACCAAAAAACTTTAACCAAAAAACTTAACCAAAAAACTTAACCAAAAAACTTAACCAAAAACTTTAACCAAAAAACTTAACCAAAAACTTTAACCAAAGAACTTAACCAAAAACTTTAACCAAAAAACTTAACCAAAAAACTTAACCAAACAACTTAACCAGAAACTTTAACCGGACACACGTACGACTATAACCGGACGACTATATCGCGCTTTCCGCAAGCGGGCGTGACAATAAAGCACATCTACAGTTTTGCATACGTGCTTAACGTTACATGGCTACAATGACCAAAACAGAAATGTTTATCAATATCATTATTTTATTCATGATTTCATTACTAATACATGTATATATGACACAGAATGACAAACTGAAACATGCAATTGATGCCATTATGAAATGGAGAAAACAGGTTATAGTTTTATTATGAAAATATATGTACACAATATTAAGGGCAGGTGAATGAGATTTTTATGCATTATCACAAATGAGAATTTTCCGAAGAAGATCTGCCATGTAAATGTGGCTGTAACGGGAGAAATGGGGCTAATGGCATTTGTGGATATTCAAGCTTCAGTAGCCGATTTCACCAACATTGCAAAGTATACTTATCTAGCAAAGTATACTTTGAGGGAGAAATTTTTATTATACTGAATTTATTACATTATCACAGCCATTTATTACATTATCACAGCCATTTTGGCTGTGATAATGTAATAAATTCAGTATAATAATTCTGCATACTTTTAATCATCAAATATATGCAGTCGTTAGTTCTATACGACATAATGCATTTCGGGAAAAATAAATGATTACTCCCTCAAAGTATACTTTGCTAGATAAGTATACTTTGCAATTTTGATGAAATCGGCTACTGATCTAGCGTAGTCCTGAAGCCAGAAGGATCAAAACTATAAGTTAGAAGCATTGAATATATTCATTCATCACAATCGTAACAATGATAAAACATTCAACATTAAAAGGCATGAAACAAATAGTGTAATATTGCCATTTTTCATTATAAATTTACACATATTTCTTAATACAAAATATGTATTGGCAGCACATGAGAATTGTCTTCTATAGATATGATTCTCAAGAGCCGTCAAAACATGTTTTCATGGGAAAGATTTGAAATTAACCAGATGGCCGCAGTCCGCATGTCGAGCCCGCCGAGGCATTTGATGGTATTTTTAAAAACTTTAACGCTTGAAAACAGTGTAGATCCAATAACAAGCTCATAACAAGCTGTCTCATCAGGATCTGCATATTTTGCAAATAATTTTCATATTTGTAAGAGAAAAAAAGACCTCTATAGCGGTGTTTGCAAACAGTGTAGATCCAGATGAGACGGCTCGTAACGAGCTGTCTCATCAGGATCTGCACTTTTTGCAAGTAATTTCATATTAGATACTAGTCTGAAAATAATTTTGTAACAATTCTATTGGTCTTATATCAACAAATCACAGTCCATTCCAGTTATTTATGGTTGAAAGGGTTGAGCATCCAACTGTGGTAGGTTTTGAGTGTTTTTGAGAAAAAAACAAAGAACTGTGTATGCTATTTCACACTATTTACTGGTGAAGCAATAGGAAAACTAATTGGAGACTTGTCCGATTTTAAATATGTTCATGAACTTACACATAATAAATTTAATGAGAGTATTTTCTGATTTTTTAAAAAATTTCCTAGCGGATATTTTCACCTCCAGTGCGCAAAGGTTTGAGGAAGTGTTCAACATAATTTTACAGTCATGTTTTGTCACAGCCTCGTTTTTTGCAACGGATACGTAGGTAGGATTTGGCCACCTGGGTGGACGTTTAACAGAGAACAAAATTGGCATGGCCGTATTGTAACTGTCCAAACTTCCCTTTTTTCAGCAGTCAGAGCGGCCACATAAATCTGATTGCAATAAATGAAAGAAATATTCTGTAAAAATCGACCAGAGATGCCAAATGGACACATGATTAAATAAATGCATGTAACATTTCTGTATAAATTACAAAAAAAATCAAATTCTCATGTACATCATTGTTGCCGTATCTACATTTCAAATCTACAAAACACATAGAATAACAAATGCATAACAATCACTAACCCATTTCATGACGAAACAACACCATTCCGTTTCCTGTAGAAAATCCTAAATATTTTCTTTCTATGTGCTAAGTCGTATATGTCGTGACCACCATTTGAACCATCTCACCAAGACGGTTCACATCAGTGGTCACAACATATACTTTCATTGAGAAAATAAAAAAATACTTAAATAATTTCATTCCCGTAAAGGTGTATTCCGAATGTAATGGGTATAATATGCAAAATCATAGAAATACCAATATCAAGGTGCATGATCACGTGGTTACAACAACAACAACGTCGCCCACTCCAAAGTAAGTATTATTTGATATTTTCCTTACCGGTAATAAAATGCAACGGATTTTGATTAAATATGGCGCAGCAAACACGTCTTCATGACCTGCATTTGGTGGTCCAGGGAGTTCAGCACAGACTTATGTCGTTTTTTCGAAGAATCGATTTCCGTGTTGGTAGACACGGAAATCGATTCTTCGCAAAAATGACAGAAGTTTGGGGGAAAATACAGACACCACCTTAACAATACAGCTTAACAAGGTGCGTTTGATGGGCCATATTTCATCAAAATCCGTTACGTAATAAGGACAATATAAAAGAATACGTACATGTACTTTGAATCAGATGGATTCTGGAAGTTTCAGTACTTGTTGTTAGTACCACATGATCATACACCTTGAATATGGTTGGAATAAAAATATTGTGGGCAATATAATATTTGATTTGACATGGGACATGTCCAAGTGAATTGGCAGTGTGCCTGGATTAATCAAGCAACAAGCTGAGTTTTGACTGAATACACGCTGGCCGGTAACCGTAAATAACAGTCCTATCTTGGAATAGTAGGTCATTTTGCTGACATTCATTGGCTGAGCAATACATGGTCACCTCTCTGCAAAATAAACCTCTCTAAAAACCCTCTCTGTAATGGCCACTATTTTTTTTATCTGGATTGGATATTTGATTATATATTTAACCTCTCTACACCAGCCACCTCTCTCCAACAGCCAGTTTTGACTCTTCCCCAGTTTTAACCAGCTTTTTTTCATTTACACTTTTTTATGCAATTTTGGTGCCTTTTTCTTCTCATGTTTTTCTGCCATTTGCTATATTTCTACTAATTACACTGGTTCTGTGCCAGCGAAAAATGTTTCACATTGATAAATGCACCAGTTGCCTGACGACATGCCACTCAGTTCTACTTAGAAGTATTGCATAAACACATTCTTTGTCTCGTAACCGGCGCAAATTTCTTGCGCTGGTTACTAGATGAAAATGTGTTTATGCAGTATCTTCTGCATGTAGCTGAATGGGAATTTTTCCGGAATCCGGCGCCTATTTCAACATGAAACATTTTAAACCGGCGCGGAGTGCAGGAAAGTAAATTAGACATGAGCCACAGTTGACAGATGATGCCTGTGAGGTAAAATGAAGAGATTGATAGAGTGTGGCCATTGTAGAAGTTGCACTGTACTTGGAATGTTATTATCAGATGACCAGTAGCCGATTTCATCAAAATTGCAAAGTATACTTTAGCAGCAAAGTATACTTTGAGGGAGAAAATTTCAATTTTATAAATTTATTAATTTTTATTATACCGGTACTGAATTTATTACATGATCACAGCCATTTTGGCTGTGATAATGTAATAAATTCAGTATAATAATTCTGCATGCTTTTAATCATCAAATATATGCAGTTGTTAGTTATATATGAAATAATGCATTTCAGGAAAAATAAATGATCACTCCCTGAAAGTATACTTTGCTAGAAAAGTATACTTTGCAATGTTGATGAAATAGGCTACTGAACACCAGGGATGTGACGCAGGATCCTATCATCAGGAATATCACTGGAAAAATCCCGTCTATAGCCAGGGTTATAGAGATTGTCGTGGTTGTTGGCAGTGGCTACCATGGTGTTCACTCAACTCCCGCACTGTGGGGTGGTGGGGGAACACAGAATCCTGTATCAGAATACCATCTATAACCAGGGGTGCCATGGCTACCATGGTGTTAACTCAACTCCCCCACTGTGGGGGTGGTGGGGGCCACAGGAGTCCTGTCAGGGGGAAAAACCGTCTATAAACCCCGGGTCCCAGGGGCAAGGTCCATTCTACAGATTGTCCGTGGCTGTTGGCAGCAGTTACCAGGATGTTCACTCGACTTTCCCCACTGTGGGGGGCAGGTGGGGCCACACAGGGAGTCCTGTATCCACGGGGAATAACGTTCTAATAACCCCGGGTGCCAGGCAGGGGTCCATCACAGAGATTGTCGTGGTGTTGCCAGCTACCAGGGATGTTTTCACTCGCATTTCCCACCTGTTGGGGGGGCAGTGGGGCACACAGAGTCCCCTGTATCGGGGGAAATACCGTCTATAACCAGGGGTTGCCAGGCAGGGTCCATTCTTAAGAAATTTTGTTGGGCTGTTGGCCGCGGCTACCAGGGTGTTCACTCGACCTTTCCCCACTGTGTGGGGCAGGTGGGGCACAGAGTCCTGATCAGGGGAATACGTCTATAACCACGGGTGCCAGGGCAGGTTCCATTCTACCAGAGATTGTCGTGGCTGTTGGCAGGCATACCAGGATTGTTCACTCGGACTTTCCCCACTGTGGGGGGGCGGTGGGGCCACACAGAGTCCTGTATCACGGGGAATCCGTCATAAATCAGGGTGCCAGCATGGTCATTTCCCCGACAGAATGTCGTGGCAGTTGGCCGGCAGGCCTACCAGGATGTTCAACCTCGACTTTCCCCACTGTGGGGGGCGGTGGGGCTACACAGAGTCCTGTATCACGGGGAATACCGTCTATAACCACGGGTGCCAGGCAGGGTCCATTCTACAGAGATTGTCATGGCTGTTGGCCGCGGCTACCAGGGTGTTCACTCGACTTTCCCCACTGTGGGGGGTGGTGGGGCCAGACAGAGTCCTGTATCACGGGGAATACCGTCTATAACCAGGGGTGCCAGGCAGGGTCCATTCTACAGAGATTGTCATGGCTGTTGGCAGCAGCTACCAGGGTGTTCACTCGACTTTCGGCGCTGTCAAATGTCGCGAGATCTACAAAGAATAAATCGGTGAACGTGAATGAAGATGTAACTCTTGTGGTTACAGGATAAAATGTATCGAAATCTACGTGATCCCACACCCTGATTTTAACCCTTTCAACACTATAAACATCTATAGCAGTGTTTGCAAACAGCGTAGATCCAGATGAGCCGGCTCGTAACGAGCCGTCTCATCAGGATCTGCACTTTTTGCAAGTAATTTTCCTATTTTCAAAGAAAAAAACAACAACACCCCCTTTTTATAAATTGACTAGTCTGAAAATCAATAAGTGGCAATTGGATTGTTTGGAAAATTAACATTTCATTCCATTAATTAGGTTTGAAAGGGTTAAAGGTACATGCCCACGCAGCAGGTTACACTGTACTACTACTTTTCATTTTCTGTCATGCCTTATATGAGCCATTTGTCTACCCACTAACAAGTTATTTTTAATTACGGCACGTGTTAATTGGTGTTAAATCGCATTTTATATACAGCGACCAGAAAGGGTATTTTCCCACCTCGTGCTATTTTTACCAACACGCGTCACGTGACATGGTCAATCATATCACATATTTGACATGCGCAGTGAAGTATCGGAAGTTGAGAAGAAAAATCTCTGTGCGAGTCCAAATCTAAATCTCCACGTAACTCTTTCCATTTGGTGATCTGGTCGCCAATATTAACCACTCTCTCTCTCTGTACTGCCTGTCCCTCAGACATTTCGCTTTTTTTTTTGGCCGACGCCGTTTCATACAATTTCCATCCTGGACGTTTCGACATGTTGATATTCTTGTTTACATATTGGGAAGCCTACTGGCGCGCGTAGTATACTGCGCATGCGCACCGCAAGCCGTGATGTGAAAGTCGTCGTCCCCGCACATTATCAAAATAGACTGTTAACGCCACGCGTCGCTAACAGTAAATTGATAATTAATAAATTATTATATTTGTATAGCGGGCACTCGTAATTTTTAGAAATGGTGGAATAGTGACATAATTATACACTTATTTAATTCCTATAAAGAACATTTTGTGCCTACTGCGTGGGCATGTACCTTTAATGTTAATATAATTAAGATTTTAGAACCTTTAAATCCATATAAAACTACATATCGTAGCTTATCAGGAGAACATTTGGCAAAATCTCAACACGCGTTGTTTTGTCATGATGGCTCACACAAACAAATTTGCATGTTTTCCGACGTGCTGATTCAATAATGGCATTTTTATGTAATTGTTTTCCAATCAATTATGTTCTAATCACGTTTTACATCTGGTAAACATGAAATGTCACTTGGCGGTAAATCACGTACACGACACACACTACCGCATAGTGAATTAATCAGACAATATAGATTCTACTAATTAACTCAGAGATTTTTTTTTTTATTATGCTTATATTTAACGGCGGCACTGGCTCTAGGACCTTGCATGCCGTCTCCCAAGAATGGGAGAAAGAACAGAGGTAGAGATTTTTGAGAGAAGCCGGTAATTCGTATTTACAGAGCAACTACGAATTATCGGTACCCATTTACAGCTGGGTGAACTGGAGCAGTGTGGATAAAGTGTCTTGCTCAAGGACACAACGCACGCCGCTAGTCAGGCTCGAACCCACGACCCTTGGATCAGTAGTCCGACACACTAACCATTACGCCACGGCGCTCCACAACTCACAGAGAGCAATTTAACATGTATTCTATCACACAAAAAAAACATATGACAAAATCTGGGATTTTTTTTTTAACGTGATTTTAGCGAAACAAATATTTGCGACGTGGCACGACAAAAGAAGGATTATTCAGTTTTTGACCAGGGTATATCCTGATCAGTTGGCACACATGCAGCCTGATACAGTTTTCGCTAAGTACCTCAAAAATATTTCCTCAGTACAATATAGCGAACTATGTGGCCCCAGATCAGACTGTGCAGATGTGCAGATGCGCAGGCTGATCTGGGGCCGCATAGGTCGCAAGTCAATGTGACCATTTTGTTGCCATGGCAAGTCACATTGCTGTGAGGGAGAAGAGAGAAATTACGCAATCAGAGACAAAAGTAAACATTTTTCTGACGCATACAAGGTAAATATTCCCTCTACTGATGACGTTCGCCCATTGCTAATCGAAGACGACCACAACTTCAGGAGGTTGACTGCGCCATTCTTGTAAGTCATTTCCTCGATTACACAACTGCCTGCGTTAATCTTGCCCAGATTATTTTAACGTTTCGGAACATCCATTGGCAATTCCATCTCGCAATCAAGCAATTTCATTGTCTGAGCCTGAGCTGTAGCACAGCTCATGCTCAGCCAATCAAGCTGCTTCATCTCAAGAACAATGTGCAAGTAATTAGAAATAAAGAAACACACAAATATGGCAAGATTAGAGCAGCCGGGAGTGTAACAGACAGACGGTTGTACAGACAATGAGAGTATGTTGACATCTCCCATTTCAAACATTACGAGACAAACTTGAACTTTCTTCCACACAGTCTATGATCTGATGTGACCCAAAATCACTAAGAACAACTTCCGGGGCATCCTTTACATTAGAATTGGCGGAATGTGCAAGTTTGATGTCACATTGTTTAGTTTAACCCTTAGAGTGTGGGAACCGAAAATAATTGTCTGCTGCTGTGTCATATTTTGTCTCTTCTCTCAGTAAAAACATGGTTTGTCAGCATTTTAGAATCATTTCCATTGGAAATGATTCTAAAGTGCTGTCAAACCATGTTTTTGATGAGAAAAATGGAAAATAAAAAATGAACAGCAGACGACAAATTTTAATTCAGCATTGTAAGGGTTAAACAAACTTATTATGCCCTGGAAGTAGTTCTAAGGGAAGAAGTTACTCGTGATTTTCAAAGTTTCGTAACATATTTATAAGACTGGGGCCTCTTTCGCTAAATTTTGTACGATAAAATGGTTTATCCTAAGATTTTAATGAATTTTATTAACAGGGATCCCTAATTCTATCATTTTCCACCAATATGTGCACACCATAATATGTAAACACATTCACAAAATATTTTCCAACATTGGCTATCAGTGGAAATGTTACTGTAAATTTCAATTTTGCATTTACAATGTACAACATTTTTAAGTCATATGCAGTTTCACTCAACTTCGTAAGACTAATAAATTTGTAAGTGCAAAAATTTGATTATACAATAACATTTACACTGACAGCCGATGTTGCATGAGTGCATGTAGGTGCATAAACAAGTTAATAATCTTGTACAACAATTTTTATTATCGTAAGAGGTTTAGTGAAATGGGCCCATGGTTTATAGAAAGTGAAAGAGAACTGGTTTAACATCCCAGGAACAGCTATGGGACTTCGCTTAGAAGTCTCATCCGAAAGATGGGATGGAAACACAATGAAAGTATTTTTCATGCCTAAGGCAAGGTTTGAACCCACAATCTCTGGAATTGAAGTCCAGTGCCCTAAACCACAACCCATCCTTCCCTGTAGCCGATTTCAACAAAATTGCAAAGTATGCTTATCTTGCTAAGTACACTTTGAGGGAAAAATTTTCAATTTAAGGATAAATTTATTAATTTTTATTTAACAAAATAAAATATATTCTGACAAAATTATTATACTGAATTTATTACATTTTGGCTGTGATAACGTAATAAATTCAGCATAATAATTCTGCATACTTTTAATCATCAAATATGCAGTCGTTAGTTCTATATGAAGTAATGCATTTCGGGAAAAATAAATGATTACTCCCTGAAAGTATACTATAAGTATGCTTAGCAATTTTGGTGAAATCGGCTACTGGTCTATAGAATGGCAAACATGACTTACTCTGTAGGCGAGTTGTGATGGCGGACACGGCCTTGTTCACCATCTGTATGAGTTGTTCCCCTTCCATCTCGGACGGCTCTGTGCCCGGAGTTACCTCCTCTTGTTTCTGAAATGGCGGGAAATTAGAAATCTTAATTGTGGCGAAAAACAAACATTGTCGTCTGCTTTTTGTAAATTGTGTTATTTCTCGACAATGATATAGAGCTTGATTAACCCTTTCACCCCCAAGTAACTGGAATGGATTTTGTTATGTTAATTTTGCAAACAATTGAACAGTCATACAATGATTTTCAGACAGTGACAAGTCCATTTAGGAAAACAGGGTGTTTTTGTTTTAAAAATACGAAAATTACTTACAAAAAGTGGAGATGCTGATGAGGCTCATCTGGATCTACATTATTTGCCAATACCACTATACATGCCCGCTTTTTGCAGCTCAAAGAAGTGAAATTAAAAAATAAATAAAAAAATTACCATTTGTTCCCTATATAACAAGGAAGAAAATCAATAATACATGTGTAAAAAAGTAAAAGTACGCATTGAAATTGAAATATGGGGGTATAATACTCTTTAGATACAAAACTTATCTGGAGCTCTGTTACTCGGCAAAACATGTAAGCCTTTGAAATGTGGGAAACAAAGATCATCATCTGCTTCTTTTTGTTTTTTTTACAAAATTGTCTTATTTGTTGAAAAGAGGTGATTTGTTATGACATGATAATCTTGACCGTGATCATGAGCATCACATGGGCCATAGAATGAAAGTATGGGCCAGGGTGATGGTCAGCGCTTTGTTTTCATTGTTTATCAGCATCTACACTGGTCACAAATGTCAGTGGCTTGTTCCCGTCAGTTGAAGACACACATGTCAAACACTAAGCTGTCAATCTCGAGAAACCAATATTGAAAAGAGCAGGACCGGGCGATTAATAACGCACGTTTACACGTCACTAATTAAGTGCCATTACCACTCCTCGGCTGATCAATCAAACACAGCTACGTCTGAAATCCTCATCAAATATTTATTATGGGATGCATCATGGCAAAATGCAACTTGTCATGATACATCATTATTACCAGTGTAGAGCCTGATTAGCTAGTGGTCAAGCCAAGTCAACAAAATGGAATAATGTTATTGCTATCATTTCACGATGTTACCAATAATTCTTAAGTTAATAATACATGTAGCAAAAATAAATGGTGATTTAGCCGCCATATCTTACATTCATAATACTAAACAAACTGTGATGCCATTTTTTACATTTATAAAAGTAAAAAACTAATGTAATGTATAATACACTTCTCACATTTTTAATGTAATGTAATGTAGATACATATCTTACATTTATAATGTAATGTAATGTAGATACATATCTTACATTTTTAATGTAATGTAATGTAGATACATATCTTACATTTATAATGTAATGTAATGTAGATACATATCTTACATTTATAATAGTAAAACAACTAATGTAATGTAAAAGACATATCTTACATTTATAATAGTATTTTTTCCCCCAAAGTAACAGCCATTTCTTATGTTCATAATGGGAAAAAAATGTAATATGGTAGCAAGTTCTAAGTTTAAAATTGTAACAAATGTAATGTATATGTAGTAGCCATTTCAAACATTTATATAAATGAAGAGTAAACAAACAAAAACATTCTAAAGCTCAAAACAGGGAAATAAATTCAGTTAGGAAGAAAATATCTTAATTGCCAGAGCATACTCCCAATTGCAAGAAGTATCAGTAAACAAAATGATTAAACAGCGATCAGCGAAGCCCCAGATCAGACTGCGCTGAAGCTGATCTTGGACTACATTGATCGCAAGAATGACTTTTCCTGAGAACCAATCCCTCCCCGACACCGGATGCAGGTAATATCGCCAAGGAACTTGCAATTATCACGTGGCCACGTGTGCGGGAAATTACCTCACACCTAGGTGTCTAATTAGATTTCTACTGATCTTAGAGTGCAAATAAGCTACTGTGGAAATAAGGGTACCTTGGGTGCATTTAGAAACAGCGCAGATTCTTCCATTCATGCACATTACTAACAAATCACAATCTTTAAGTTTAAACTGTATTTATTTTACAACTATTACAAACAAGCGTGAAAGCACTTATAGTTATATACTTTCGTTGGCACAGATGGAGATCTACGGGTGATGTTTAATGTAGGAGGAAACCAGAGTACTCGGAGGAAACTACTGTCTGTTCCAGGTTTTGCTGCCGACAAACATTTGGCAATTCAACACAGTAAATCCCAAAACATAGTTTATTGTAAGTACTTTTCATCAATAACAAAAGTTGATGAAATTCCGCCAAATATTTATTTTATTGCGAAAAAAATAATTTTCCTATGGAAATTTAAAATGGGGGCTAAAAATAGATTTAAAAAAATAATTTTGGAATTTGTGGACCGATTATCAAAATATAACTTTTGTTTTCTAAGTTACGTCATTTGCAAGCTATCTATCCAGGTTTCGAAACCAATTTCCAAAACCTTTTCGACTCCTCCTGCAGCTCCTTCAGTTCCTCATGCCCCATTTTATTGCGAAATAACAATTTTCCTATGGGAATTTATCCCATAGGAAAATTGTTATTTCACAATAAAATCAATATTTCATGTAATTTCAACAAATAATTTTTTTTGGGGAGGGTGACATTTTTTGTTATGGAGAAAAAAGTACTTACATTTAAATAGTTTTTATATTTAATGTGATTAATAGCCAAAAGTTTGTCGCCAGAAAAACGTGGACAGGCGACCACCATACCATCTCAAATACTGCCCCGGTCTAGTGTGCATGTTACCAATTACGCTAACAGGACAAACGTTAAAGGTACATGCCCACTGAATAGGCACACAATGTTCTTCATATCAGAACCATCATCGGAGACATTATCTGACAAAATAAATATTCATTCACCATTGCACCACGTATTGATTGGCATTATTATACATTTTATATCAGACGTAAATGTCCACACTGATATTGTCTGTATTTATTTTTCAATGTGAAATGATCATATTAATAATCTGTCGAAAATATTATTTTTTCAGGCGACACATTTAATTAGTATAAATAACTAAAAAATAACATGCCTCATTTGCATATGAAAACAGCATGATACCACCGCGAGTCACTATCAGTAAAATAAATATTACTAAATGATTATATCTGTATAGCGGGCACTCGTAATTTTTAGAACTGATGTAATAGTGACACAATTATACACATATTTATTTTCTATAAAGAACATTTTGTGCCTACTGAGTGGGCATGTACCTTTAAAGGCACTGGATGGAAATAATACTGTAATTGTAGATTTATACCATATTTATACCAATTATACCTTCAATATAACAACAGTCAGGTTTGGTAAATGTATAAAATTGTAAAATAACTAGCCTTGTATACACTCGTATTTGTGCAATCGATGGTCACTAATCTATGTGACAATCTATTTGTACAATGATAAAAATATTCACCATATTCATTCTAATAAATAATACCAGGTTTGTTTGTTTGTTTGTTTGTTTGTTTATTGGTGTTTAACGGCCTATCAACAGCTAAGGTCATAAAGGCCGGGCAAACGGGTTCAATCCCGTTTTAACCTGCTGCATTGGGGGGGGGGGGGGATCCCAAAATCAGAACGGAATATTTACATCGAGAAAAATTATATTCAGCCCTGAAATTGGAATAACCTGACCTGGTGCCAGGTCCATACCACACCAACTCACTTGGCCCCTTCCCCTAAAATAGGATTACGAATAATCGTAATACTCACATAAGGGGTATAACCAGATTCAACTGTCACATACAAAATGCCAAAGACATATGTGAGGGCCAAACCAGGTCTCCATTTGGAATTCGGATAAGGATGAACCCCGATCATTAAACTACCCATCACATGCTCCCACCTGCCACCCACTATAGCAGGTTTGTACATCATTATTGTACATAGTAGAATGGCGGCTAACATTAGCACTCTTAACATTAACATTAGCTAACATTAGCAACTCTTAGCACAGACCGTGAAACCAACATGTGCAAATACTGTAGATCCAGATGAGACGGCTCGTAACGAGACGTCTCATCAGGGTCTGTATTGTGTGTCATGAGTTTTAATAATTGCAACGTTACTCAACATAAGTCGACGTGTGCAAATCTGTAGTCCAGATAGCCGGCGTACGTTCGTCTCATCAGGGCTGTATTGTGTGTCATGAGTTTTAATAATTGCAACGTTACTCAACATAAGTCGACGTGTGCAAATGCTGTAGATTCAGATGAGCCGGCTCGTAACGAGCCGGCTCGTAACGAGCCGTCTCATCAGGATCTGCAGCATTTGTTAATATTGTTCAATAATATAAACCTGCATTGTTTTCATTAATGGAATAGTCCATAGTAGCCTGGAAAACCCAATGCTGGATATTTAGTGGTGAAAGGGTTAACCCTTAGAGCGCTGGACACGAAAATTGTCGTCAGCTGTTGCTTCATATTTTGCCTTCTTTCTCAATAAAACATGGTTTTACAGCACTTTAGAATTATTGCCATTGAAAATGATTCTAATGAGCTGTCAAAGTATGTTTTTCATGAGAAAAATGTAAAATCGAAAATAAACAGCAGACAGTAAAATTTAATTCAGCAGTGTAAGGGTTGAAGAGAATAGGAAGAAAAATGAGTGCAATGCATTTTTGTTCAGAAAAAAACAACACAACCCATGTGATTAAATTAATTTTTAATTACATTTACTTAAACTTAATGAATTTAAGGACATTTCATTTCCAGTCATTAATAAAAAAAAAAGTCAGGTGCCTTCCACACTCCCCATAGAATCAATTCTGGAATTGCCCTAATTAACTTTTCAGGGCCTAATCAACATTTCATGTAATTATGCCTTATGCCTTACAATATGAATTATTTCACTAAATGATTTCAAAACATGCAATATTTTGCTAGATATCTGCACAAGGATATTTAATTCATCATATTAATTACAAAATCAGTCTTGCCAAAAACACATTTTCAATGTATTATAAATAGCATGTATGTGCTGACAAACAAATATGACATACGACATTTAAGACCAGTTACAAATCACCCTATGTATGCACGTCATTGGATTGGAGCATTATGTCATTCACTCAGAAAATTACATTCTCAAAATGTTTAATTGTAATCAAAAAGTTTGATTGAAAAAGGCTGACCAATCAAAGTTACTGATTTCAAATATAAGTTTGGAGTATGTGCTGACAATCATGTATCCAGGGCTTCGGCTTATAACATTTTCTCAGCATGTTTGTAAGGTAATCGCTAGGGAGTGTCTCACCCACTAAACGAGGCAATCGCCACGAAGGTCAAAGTCACAATATGAAGAAGTTGAAAATTGATGATACGAAGGTCACGGTCACCAAGGTCAAGGTCACACAATTGACACTGGGTGGATAGTCATCAAAGTGAGGAAGGAAGCTATTGTTGAAGTTTGGTAATGATTAGACTAACGGATCAAAAGATATTCAACATTGACACCAAGGTGACGGTCAAGGTCACCAGAATGACACTGGATTGATAGCTATCAATGTAAGGAAGCTATTTATGCAATTTGGTAATGATATGACTAACGGATCAGGATATTCAATATTTGGACGTACATGTATGTCCAAAATTGTTGACACCAAGGTCAAGAAGGTAACAAAGGTCAAGGTCAGCCAAATTACACTTGTAAAGCAATTGATGGAGTTTGAAGATGATCCGACTAACGGATCAAGAGATATTCAACATTTGGATGTACGTCCAAAATTATTGACATAAAGGTCAACGTCACGTCACCATGGTCACGATCACCCGAATGAGACACTGGGTGGATGGCCATCAATGTGAGGAAACTATTGATGAAGTTTGGTAAAGGATCAGGAGGTACTCAACATTTGGATGTATGTACACAATTATGGTAACAAGAGTGCCGAAGGTCACAATATACGCCCGTCGAGGCAAGGCCAGTCAACAAGGGGAGATAACTCATTGAAAACCAAGTGTTCTTCATCTTGACGTGATAAACATGTATACCGAATTTGGTTACGAGCGGTGAAGTAGAACTTGAGTTATTGCATGGACAAGGAAAATCAATAGACTTCTTTGTCTTGCCATGATAAACATGCATACCGAATTTGGTTACAATCCGTCAAGTAGGACTCTAGTTATTGCGTGGACAAGCTGTGCCCGCCTGCCCGCCCGTTGTCCGCCCGCCCGCCGGTACAAGGTGAATACATAATACGTCCCGTTTTTTCAAACGGGCGTATAAAAAGCTAAAGGTCACCAAGGAGAAGGTCAATGTCACCCGAATGACAGTGGGTGGACAGTGAGGAAAATGCGAGGAAGCTATTGATGAAATTTGGTAATGATCCGGATTAAAGGATCAAGAGATATAAGAAATTTTGCTACGTACAAAATTTACGTCCCACAAAGGTTAAGGTCACCCGAATGACAGTGGGTGGGATAGCCATCAAAGCTATTGATGAAATTTGGTAATGATCAGACTAGCGGATTAAGAGATATGGGAAATTTGGCTACGTCCAAAATTTACATCCCACAAAGGTTAAGGTCACCAAGGTGAATCTCAAGGTCACCCGAATGACAGTGGGTGGATAGCAATCAATGTGAGAATGACAGTGGGTGGAGAGAATGACAGTGGGTGGATAGCAATCAATGTGAGAATGACAGTGGGTGGATAGCAATCAATGTGAGAATGACAGTGGGTGGATAGCAATCAATGTGAGAATGACAGTGGGTGGATAGCAAACAATGTGAGAATGACAGTGGGTGGATAGCAAACAATGTGAGAATGACAGTGGGTGGATAGCAAACAATGTGAGAATGACAGTGGGTGGATAGCAATCAATGTGAGAATGACAGTGGGTGGATAGCAATCAATGTGAGAATGACAGTGGGTGGATAGCAAACAATGTGAGAATGACAGTGGGTGGATAGCAAACAATGTGAGAAATGACAGTGGGTGGATAGCAAACAATGTGAGAATGACAGTGGTGGATAGCAATCAATGTGATGAATGACAATGTGATGGGATAGCAATCAATGTGAGAATGACAGTGGGTGGATAGCAAACAATGTGAGAATGACAGTGGGTGGATAGCAAACAATGTGAGAATGACAGTGGGTGGATAGCAATCAATGTGAGAATGACAGTGGGTGGATAGCAAACAATGTGAGAATGACAGTGGGTGGATAGTCGTTTCTGTCAAAATGGTCCGGGTTTATACGTGTACAAAGTGTTGTGCGTTGCGTATCCGTGGAGTTTCTGTTAGTTGCGTTTCAAACCGTGTGTCGTCTACGTGTAATACGTTTTCGGCCATGCGTTGCGTTTCCCCACTCTTGCGCATGCACGAAAGTCGAACAAACCGTGTTCAATGCATTGAGTTTCAAAAGCGTGTAATCCGTGTACAACGGTTGTAAACGTATACAACGGTTGTAAACGTATACAACACTAACTTAAGGTAAACCGTTTAAACGATTTAACGCTTTCTTTGACGAACGGTTACACGCTTCTACATATACACAGCACCGTACAGATGAAACCGTGTTATACGTATAACACGTTTCCACGGGTTTTAACGCATTACACGTTTTGGTATGCCAACCGTGTATCGCGTAGAATGCGCATACTCAGATCGTTCTTCGTGTGTGTATATATACTTCTAGACTGCAGGGCTTCTAAAATTTTCAGTTTTCCGGTTCTGGACCGACTTTTGAACTCTCAGACCAATTGAGATCTGAAAACTAGTCTTAAAAATTGGTCCGAGAAAAATTGCCATTCGGCTGCTATTTCGCTATAAACCTTGTAAATTTACCGGTTTTGACCACCAAGTAATTTATGACACATATCCGCGGGCCATATCCGTGTTAAACCAGTGTGCTGTGTATTCAGTTTCTCCAAATATCGATTTTTCTTAACACACGCGTGGGACAGGTGTATAGCGGATTAGTGACTGAACTAGACTGGCTTCAGCGTAAAGATACGAGAGTTCCTAGACTCGCCATTTCTGATGATGTTAAAATAAAATAAAGAAACCATGCACTGTGTTTATCTGTGTTCGTAATATTTAACCCCAAGTAACTGACACGGACTATCGGCCCGGGCTATTCCATATTAAGTTAGGAACTGTTACATTACGCTGTATTAGGGGTAATTTTTGTGTATATAAAATGTACATGTACGTAGGAATGCCGCAGATCCTGATGAGCCGGCTCACGTGATCTACAATTCGCAAACATTTTGATAAACGACAAGGTACATCTGTCGTGTTAAAAGCGTGACTCATCAGGTATCAGGGATTAGGGATCAATTGAAGTGCTAAATCACACAGCCGATGTACTTTGAACTCGATCTGAGGGTATGTATTAGCGATATTTTAAAAGGGACAAAACAAGGACACCTCGAAGCGATCGGGGCCGAACAGGTATTCGCGTTAAAACGTGTAACCGTTGTACACGTTTCAACGCTTTCATATAGCTACACGCTTCCAGGTAAAGCGTTGTACACGTTCCAACTCTTTCACCTCGCTACATATGTATACGCCAAAGCGTGTTATACGCCTTGAAGATAAACGTATTACACGCTTTAAAACTAAACGGTTTGACAATGTGTATTACACGTGTACGAACCGTAGTATACGTTTAAACAACGTATACAACGCTACTGCAAACAATTGCGTTCGCGTTGCGTTCGCGTTGAGTTTGCAAGTGTTGTCTACGGTGGAACAAAAACGGAGACTGCACAGTAGCAATCAATGTGAGAATGACAGTGGGTGGATAGCAATCAATGTGAGAAAGCTATTGATGAAATTTTGGTAATGATCAGACTACCGATACTGGGGACACAAAAGTATTCCCAACACCCCTTGGTGTAATATCTACTGACACCCACACAAGCCATGCCTCATAGATTTTTATACCAGGTGATGTACTCATCTCGGAAGTCGCTAAAATATGCATACCATCCCAACCTTCGTTATGAGGTAAATTCTACAAATGTGGCTGTGACTGGAGAAATGGGGCTTATGGGTTTTATAACCAGTGTAGATCCAGATCAGCCTGTGCATTCACACAGTCTGATCAGGGTCTGCACTGATCACCATTACATCAATGAAACTGCATGGTTCGAATAAACACTATTAATCGTTATCAGTCTACATGAGTGAGCTGTTTGATCAGGAGCTACACTGGTCACAAACTTACAAATCCCCATTTCTCCAGTCACAGCCACAAATATGCCCCATCCCACGGGATACAGCAGGGGCTATTGATACAACAAACTTTCAGCACTGAAAACACAATATCCTGACCTGGTGCCAAGTACCCTTACATCACCAGAACATTTGAAAATATTCCCCATCCCACACCCTCGCGTCCACAAGCCATGATCCCTTATCTTTTATGCCAGGTGATGTACTCATTTCATCTAGAATATAATTCCAGCACAAAAATATTTACACAATTCCCTAACATTTGATTGGCCCGTAGCAAGTCTCTGTCCAAAATTTATATCCCAGTAAACTCCCACGCTGAACTACTTTCCGTAACCGTGAGGCGCAGTTAAAATAATTCTTAAGAAAACGGAAAATAAACACATTTTCATGATGTATTTATTTCAAATGCTGGAATTATAAGGAATGAATGGCCTTTTTGTTGAATTTATCGAGGATATAAACTTGGAAAAGTCGCGGGAATACTGGACGAGGCCTTCCGGCCTTCGTCCAGTATTGCCGCGACTTTTCCAAGTTTATACCCCGATAAATTCAACAAAAAGGCCATTCATTCCTATAATGTATACAATCCCAACATCCGTCAGGGGATGGAAAATCAGTAAATATTCCACACCCATCCACACAGAGGGCAGTAGTATCTATTGGCAACGGCACAAGCCGCACCCATTGCCATTTTATACCAGGTGTAGTATTGATATCGGAAGATTGCTAAAATATGCATACAATCCCAACTTCCCTTAGGAGAGAAAACAAGAAAATGTGGCCTGTCGGCACACGAATGCCCCCGGTGGCAGATTGGAGAAACTGTGGCAAAGTTATTTAACCAAAAGTGATAAGAATTCATAAGCACAGTTGTGAAGGTCAAAAGGTCAAGGTCATAATAAGGGCGGCATGGATGTGCAGCATTTGTCCACAAGTATGCTGTATTTAAAATACAGTCAAGCCTGTGTTAACGACCACCTGGGAATAGCAACCACCTGTCCACAACGACCAGTTAAAAATCCCCCTGTCCAATTTTGTTCTTTATAAGACCTTGGAATAACGACCACCTCCGAACTGCGACCAGCGACCAGCTATTTTCATTCCCACACGGCATTTTTGTATAAAAAAATAGCACCACAATCACTATTTTCCTTTCATCACAATCTGGCCGCTATCATTTGAATTGCAACTGGTTGTATCCAATTAGTCATCGATTACATTCGCATACATTGGCAGAACGCTCTTTTGAAAACTACCTTGCCCGCTACACATTTTGGCGCCATTAAACATTTTCCATGAAAAATATTGCATAACGCCATTAACGGTAATTCCCGATATGTACTCCGTGTCGTGTATTCCAATAGGCATAATGCGATTCCGTGTAAGTTATAAAACTCCATCTCCACTCTGTTTACACGATGCTGATTTGTCTACAGTGAAAAGACCCAAGACTTCAAACACACCGCGCTTGTCAAGTGTAAATTTCACACCGCAGGGCACAAGGCCATATCAAAGATCAATACATGCGGTTGCTGACGTCAGTCAGGTAGTCCACACTAGACTGGGCACAAGGCCATATCAAAGATCAATACATGCGGTTGCTGACGTCAGTCAGGTAGTCCACACTAGACTGGGCACAAGGCCATATCAAAGATCAATACATGCGGTTGCTGACGTCAGTCAGGTAGTCCACACTAGACTGGTACCCTGTCGGATGCGGAGCCGAAACAATACTACTGGGAACCAGTATAAAGTGACACGACAAACGTGTTTATATGAATTGTGTCTCGATCTCCGACAAATCCCGGCTTATTGCATTAGCGGCCAGACCAGGCAGTGGATTTGCGTCTGCCTATGGTTTACAATGGTCGCCAATCTCTAATTAAAAACATCAGTAATTACGTCAGCGGACATTGCTAATTCGTCATAGGCTGCTTAAATAGTTGGGCTTCATCAGGATATTATACATTGGACAGAAAGCAAACAAGCCTGGTGTTCTCTGCTGATTTGGACACCAAGCTATCTCACGTGGGTTACTCAACTTGACACATTCAATGAAATATTTTTGTTACAAAAGAAAATCATGGTTTTCACAGGCCACGCCGCATAGGCTATCGTTTTAATAAAGCCTATATGACCGTTATTCATTTCAACTGATGGTGTAAAATTGAGAATAAGAAAACAAAATGCTAATGGTCATGCTAATTAAACCGCTTACACGACAAGCTATTAAATGGTGCACCAAAGCAAGCCGCGGGATGTACTTATCATGAAGATAATTACTCCCCTTTGTATATAATTTCCAAAGCGAGGCTGGGTTCAGAACAATAACCACAAGATGGCATAACTCAATAAATTTAATTGACTATTTTTGCCATTTTCATGCAATTTTTAATTGATAAAAAGTAGATACACTCCACGATCGTGAAATAGCGAATCGTCAGGTGGAAGTGTACAGCCAAGACGTTTTCTATGCATGCATATATATTACAATACAATGCTAAATACATGGCCGACTTTGTTATGAAACCGGGAACATGTTTGACCCTTGGAACAACGACCACCTGTCAACAACGGCCACTTTGGCCACTTCCAGTTGATGGTCGTTGTTCACAGGTTCGACTGTATCTATGTAATCCATCAAGGGATATTATAGAAGTTATGACAGAAATGAGAAACTCTCGCAAACTTTTTATGTGTGAAAAAGTTCAAAGTGATGAAGGTCAAAAGATCAAGGTCATATTAAGGGCAGCATGGATGTGTGGCATTTGTTCACAAGTATGATGTATTGAAATAGTCAAGTAATCCAATATGGGAGAAGGCAGAAATGAGAAACTCCGATGAACTTGTCGGATGAATGTGTCGGATGGACGCACGGACGGATGGAAACAGTCCAAACACTAAATGCCTCCGGCTCTACAGTGACACTGACACAAGCACCCTTACCTTTTTATGCCAGGTGATGTATTCGTCTCGGAGTATCGCGCGCAGGAAGCTCGGAAGTTTGTTCTGTGGCTGTACGAAGCAACGTGCCGATGCGACCATGGACGCGGTTAGTGGCCCTGTCACTCCGGTATTGGTGAGGAATTCCGCGATATTCGGAGTGAGACGGAACGGCACGGGACGGTTCGCATCCAGTTCACCTGTGAAATTAGTAGTGTGAAATGTGTTCTGTAAAACCACGCTAAACCAGACACCCTGGGGACCTCCCACACCCTGGGGACCTCCCACACCCTGGGGACCTCCCACACCCTGGGGACTCCCACACCCTGGGGACCTCCCACACCCTGGGGACCTCCCACACCCTGGTTTAGCGAGGTTCCACTGTAATTCAGGTACATCAGCAAATGCATCTAGCTCACATGGTATGTAAATATGTGTACTGTGAAACATCGCTATCTTAATTGCAATATGTTCTGTCAATCTCATAAAAATTTGACAAAATTAGAGAAACTCCATTCCCACTTACCATATTTATTCTACTAGTAGCCCCCTCTCTAATAATGGCCACTCTCCTATATTTTCAGTCAAAATATTTTATTTTTACATAGTTATGTCATCTTAAAATTCAAATTTCAATAAATTGCCAAAACTAATTCTGAAAATTGCATAGCCCTGTGGGCGTTTATTAGAATCATTATGGAAGTCTTACATAATTTTATTGGTATTTAGGAGTGAACGGGTTAAGGATGTCCACTCATCAGATTGGTCGTCAATGTCGAACTTGAAGTACGAGATGTCGAGGGGAACGGAAAATTTGACGAATATTTCTCACCCTTTGGCGTTCAGTATCACAGGTGGAAGACTCGGACCTATGACACCAAAAAAAATGCCTATTAAAAAAATCCCATTACCCCACCCACTTGGTCTCGTACAGTACCATATGCTAATATAAAGGTGAGTATAAATAGGGCCATTATAGAAAAAGCCCTCTCTTTTCCGGCTGGCACAAACACAATAAACATCGATTAAATGTATGACTTCTGTCTCTGGCAATCGATAAAGGTATTAGGTGTGTGAATATACTCACTTCAAATCGCTGTTTCCAGCATTTATTCAGTTATTCGCATTTTGTATACCCCATCCAAAGCGAAATTTGCGTGTACGAAAGAATCTCACACAGAATCGGAGGCCGTCCGGCTGGATTATCGGTCATATTTGGCCGATAGCTGATCGCCAGCTCAAACTAAAGTCGTGCACCATGATCATATACATTAGAGACTCCAACCATACAAAGTTCGTCCAATTGTGATCGTTCGCCGATCTAAAAAACACTTTTTTCTAATTTTATTGACTTTCATTCATGATTCGCGTACTATCAGATTATGTCTTCCGGAAACCCTGAAAAGGGAAAGTCCTCGCGTCTATTTTTAGGTTTAACCAATCAGAGATGTTCTTACATAGACGCTTCGGTGGTTGTATTATGGAAGATAGTGCATTGACCCAGTTCCAGATAATGAACGAAATTATAGAAAAAAGTGTTTTTTAGATCGGCGAACGATCACAATTGGACGAATTTTGTATGGTTGGAGTCTCTAATGTATAGGTTAGAAGACACCAAATGGTGCGAAACCGCCCAGGGTGTATGCAAAAGTAGTCCGGTATAAAAAAATAGTGCGGGTGTTTTGAGGTCACAGACACCGTTTGCTTGAAAATCTTGATCCATTACTACCCAGTTTCACTTGAGGAACATTTTGGGGTGCCTTCAACACCAGTTTTCAGCATATTTGTAGCATTTAAAAGAAAAACACTGACCCTGTTGGTGACTTGATGTAAACGGAGTTTCCGTGGCCAAAAAATGTACACAATATTGGAGGATATGACAAGGTTGGATTTTTCTTTCTTAGGAGTAAGTGAACCTATTGTTTAGTTCATGCAGAACCAGTACAGACTGGCTGCAGGTCATGTACAAGTGGGTCCCACAGCATCCATACGAATAGTGAAAGTAGGAGAGACTGGCCTTATTGGATGGCATTCGGTTAAATTATATAGTAAAACTATTTGGTGGTGTCTAACCTATAAGGTGTGCCTAGGCCCTATGTGAGATATGTTTGTTTGTAGAATTTGAAGTTGGAAGTTTATGTTTCTTGTAGCTATGTCTCTGGGAACATAATTTAAAGTTACTGCGACAAGAATAATCGAGCGGACTCCGCGATGCAACATATTTGTTCTTTTTGTATCTCGGACGGACAGTTATCGGCTTCAAAATCTTCTAAAATCTTGATTTCTCAGCTTTATTTAGTGAAATATAATAAACCAGTGTATGCAAATTACCTGTAGGTGATTGGGCTTGGAATGTGACAGAAATATACACCGAAACAGTGATTATAGTGTGTTTTTCATTTTTTTTCATTGATATTGGCTTGCTGATGGACAATTAAGAAGTTATGGAAAGTGGCGCGACATCGCGACGCTGTTCCAAAATTTGCCAAAAATTAGGCGTAAGTGTATTGTTTTCGCATATCGGTATAGTACCAAGACACTAGTACTCAGAAAACATTGTTTTTCCTTTCCTCCTGTGTTATAAAGCAAATTTCTTGACTGACCGTTCCAAGCCAGTATCCTTTTGTCTGTCGACCATTCAGAGTGGCATACATGTTGGTATAGTTTCAGTGATGAGTCTGTATATGTAGAATGGTTAGCTATAACACTATTTTAGGGTAATGTTATGTGATTTTATGGAGATTTGTGCTTTTAATTCATCATCTATTAAAATTCTCCATAGTTCTGTAGTAGCTCAAATTAAGGCAGAATGTGGACAGTCACATGGTGGAGTTACACAGCTGCTGTGTGACAACCATTTGAGATATTTGCTCCAAACTTGGTACTGTATCCAGGAATAGAAGCTACTTTTTGAATAGTGAATATTGTAGAATGATTTGTAGTGGGACTGGTACACTTATAGGTTAGAAGACACCAAATGGTGCGAAACCGCCCAGGGTGTATGCAAAAGTAGTCCGGTATAAAAAAATAGTGCGGGTGTTTTGAGGTCACAGACACCGTTTGCTTGAAAATCTTGATCCATTACTACCCAGTTTCACTTGAGGAACATTTTGGGGTGCCTTCAACACCAGTTTTCAGCATATTTGTAGCATTTAAAAGAAAACACTGACCCTGTTGGTGACTTGATGTAACGGAGTTTCCGTGGCCAAAAAATGTACACAATATTGGAGGATATGACAAGGTTGGATTTTTCTTTCTTAGGAGTAAGTGAACCTATTGTTTAGTTCATGCAGAACCAGTACAGACTGGCTGCAGGTCATGTACAAGTGGGTCCCACAGCATCCATACGAATAGTGAAAGTAGGAGAGACTGGCCTTATTGGATGGCATTCGGTTAAATTATATAGTAAAACTATTTGGTGGTGTCTAACCTATATGATCATGGCACAGGTGGAAGACTCGGACCTATGACACCAAAAAAATGCCTATTAAAAAAAATCCCATTACCCCACCCACTTGGTCTCGTACAGTACTATACGTTAATTCAAGGTGAGCATAAATAGCGCTATTATAGAAAGAGCCCTCTTTTTTCCGGCTCGCACAAACACAATAAACATCGATTAAATGTATGAAATATGTCTGTGGCAATCGATAAAGGTATTAGGTGTGTGAATATATCACTTCAAATCGCTGTTTCAAGTATTTATCGAGTTATTCGCGTTTTGATTACCCCATCCAAAGCGAAAGTTGCGTGTACGAAAGAATCTCACACAGAATCGGAGGCCGTCCGGCTGGATTATCGGTCATATTTGGCCGATAGCTGATCGCCAGCTCAAACTAAAGTCGTGCACCATGATCATATACATTAGAGACTCCAACCATACAAAGTTCGTCCAATTGTGATCGTTCGCCGATCTAAAAAACACTTTTTTCTAATTTTATTGACTTTCTTTCATGATTCGCGTACTACAGTGCAGTCTGCGTTTTTGTTCCACCGTAGACAACACTTGCAAACTCAACGCGAACGCAACGCGAACGCAACGCGAACGCAACGGTTTGCTGTAGCGTTGTATACGTTGTTTAAACGTATAATACGTTTCGTACACGTGTAATACACATTGTCAAACCGTTTAGTTTAAAAGCGTTGTATACGTTGTTTAAACGTATAATACGGTTCGTACACGTGTAATACACATTGTCAAACAGTTTTAAAGCGTGTAATACGTTTAGCTTCAAGGCGTATAACACGCTTTGGCGTATACATATGTAGCGAGGTGAAAGCGTCGAAACGTGTACAACGCTTTACCTGGAAGCGTGTAGCTATATGAAAGCGTTGAAACGTGTACAACGGTTACACGTTTTAAAGCGAATATCTATTCGGTCCCGATCGCTTCGAGGCAGCCTTGTTTCGTCCCTTTTAAAATATCGCGAATACATGTACCTGTTCGGCCTGGATCGTTTACAGGCGGATCGTTTCGCACCTACATGTACCACCATTCGGCACATGCGAATTATTGTAAGGCAGACTCATTTCGCCCCTGATATGGAAAATGAATTATACAGGTGTAAACAACAATACATTGCAGCTCCATTATAACGCGATGGTCGGGGTACGTTGTATAGTGCTCGCGATAGACAGACGCTTATTACAATGTATAATGCTCGCGATCAACAGGCGCTTAAAAGGATTAATTGCTAATAAATAATGGTCACGTGTCCTGCCTATTCATGCGGACGATTAGCTGTTGATACGTGCATAATCACACCGAAATTCCGCATGAACTCTGAATTTTGTGTCAACTTTTCAACACCATTTACGGAAAATATTTTCGAAATCAATATCGGCGAAACATGGCGACAGATCTGGGTATAATCCAGTGTTTTTTTTGTAATCCATTCCTTTCGGAATACACATTTACGGGTATGAAATTATTAAATAATTTATTTTTATTTTTGTTATTTCTCAATGAAAGTATACGTTGTGACCACTCATTTGAACCGTCTCGACGAGACAGTTTAAATGGTGCTCGCGGCATATACTTCTGAGTGCATAGAAGGAAAACATTTTCCCGCAAACATAATCGTATCCTCATGCATGATTGCCCCATGAGTCACACGTTCGCGACGTCTGCGGAACATCAAAGGGCGTGTTGACCAATCAGTAACATTTCAAAACATAGCCTAAAGGAGTGGTCACGACGCATTTCTCGTGCTGAATGATGTCATACAATAAGCACCTGTTAGTTGCCAGGGCTTAGTGTTATCGATTTTTTTGCACAAAGCGACACACAAATCTCGTCTGTGTAATATCACAGGTTGAAGTAACGGACCGAGGTCTATAAATACATTAAATATGCCTAAAATCGTCAATTAATGAAGAAAAAAATAATTTTTTTTTTATTTTACACCCTCCATATAAAAATTAATTTTGTTTCTTCATTCATTGATGCTTTTAGGCATATTTAATGTATTTGTAGACCTCAGAAATGGCGAATCTAGGAACTCTCGTATCTTTACGCTGAAGCCAGTCTATTTCAATCACTAATCCGCTATACACCTCTCCCACGCGTGTGTTAAGAAAAATCGATATATGGTGAAACTGAATACACAGCGAGCTGCACACTGGTTTAACAGGGATATGGCCCGCGGATATGTGTCATAAATTACTTGGTCAAAACCGGTAAATTTACAAGGTTTATAGCGAAATAGCAGCCGACTGGCAATTTTTCTCGGACCGATTTTTAAGACTAGTTTTCAAATCTCTATCGGTCTGAGAGTTCAAAAATCGGTCCAGAACCGTAAAACTGAAAATTTTAGAAGCCCTGCAGTCTAGAAGTATATATACATGTACACACACGAACAACGATCTGAGCATGCTGCGCATTCTACGCGATACACGGTTGGCATACCAAAACGTGTAATGCGTTAAAACCCGTGGAAACGTGTTATACGTATAACACGGTTTCATCTGTACGGTGCTGTGTACATGTAGAAGCGTGTAACCGTTCGTCAAAGAAAGCGTTAAATCGTTTAAACGGTTTACCTTAGCGTTGTATATGTTTACAACGTTGTATACGTTTACAAACCGTTGTACACGGATTACACGCTTTTGAAACTCAATGCGTTGTTTACAACCGTTGTATACGTTTACAACCGTTGTACACGGATTACACACTTTTGAAACTCAATGGGTTGAACACGGTTTGCTCGACTTTCGCGCATGCGCAAGAGTGGGGAAACGCAACGCATGGCCGAAAACGTATTACACGTAGACGACACACGGTTTGAAACGCAACTAACGGAAACTCCACGGATACGCAACGCACAACACTTTGTACACGTATAAACCCGGAACATTTTGACAGAAACAACTGTATCAGATTATGTCTTCCGGAAACCCTGAAAAGGGAAAGTCCTCGCGTCTATTTTTAGGTTTAACCAATCAGAGATGTTCTTACATAGACGCTTCGGTGGTTGTATTATGGAAGATAGTGCATTGACCCAGTTCCAGATAATGAACGAAATTATAGAAAAAAGTGTTTTTTAGATCGGCGAACGATCACAATTGGACGAACTTTGTATGGTTGGAGTCTCTAATGTATATGATCATGGTGCACGACTTTAGTTTGAGCTGGCGATCAGCTATCGGCCAAATATGACCGATAATCCAGCCGGACGGCCTCCGATTCTGTGTGAGATTCTTTCGTACACGCAACTTTCGCTTTGGATGGGGTAATCAAAACGCGAATAACTCAATAAATACTTGAAACAGCGATTTGAAGTGAGTATATTCATACACCTAATACCTTTATCGATTGCCAGAGACATATTTCATACATTTAATCGATGTTTATTGTGTTTGTGCGAGCTGGAAAAGAGAGGGCTCTTTCTATAATAGCGCTATTTATGCTCACCTTTATATTAGCATATGGTACTGTACGAGACCAAGTGGGTGGGGTAATGGGATTTTTTTTAATAGGCATTTTTTGTGTGTCATAGGTTCGAGTCTTCCACCTGTGTTCAGTATAAGTGTCTACTGATACCAACACAAGCCATGCCCCTTACCGTTTTATGCCAGGTATTATATACAATAGCTTTTATAGTATCATAGTATTGTATGTGTGCTCAGGGACTAATTGGCTCAATGTAATAAACTTCTTCTTCTATATTCATTAACCCTTTCAACACTACATACCTCTATAGGTGTTTGGAAACAGTGTAGATCCAGACGAGTAATTTTCATATTTTTTTAGAAGAAAAAAACAAACCTTTGCTTAAATGGACTAGTCTGAAAATCAATTTGTGATGATGCGATTGGTTGGAAAATTAACCTTTCGCAGTCCATTCCAGTTACTTAGGGTTGAACGGGTTAAGGATGCACTCACCGGACTGGTCATCGATGTCAAACTTGAAGTAGGAGATGTTGAGGTAGCCACAGTCCTGGTGTAGGTACATCATGTCCGGGTTCATCCGCGACAGGTGCAGCACAAACTCCGCAAACCCCATCAACGCCAGCTGTACCGTGAACTGAGACGAGCACAAAGGTTGTCAGTATCATTTCAGTGCTTTTTTACGATTGTAAAGGGGCCTGGGACGGTTTATGCTCAATAAATGTAAATCCAATAATTGTTTACAAGAAAATATTGTTAATGTGACATTTACAGACTATCATAATATTGCACTTACGAACATTTTAGTCGTACAAGGTTTAGTGAAATGTCCCCCTGAGCCCTCTGATTTTGTGAAAAATAAGCGCGATTTCACCAAATTGTGAAAAAGCGGTATTTCTAAATAATTAACATGGTAATACTAAAAAAACTAAATTACACTGGATTATAGCAACTTGCAACTGTGAGTTAACAATTGAATAACAATGGTGCATGTAATAATGATTAAAAAAATGTTTTAACTATTTTTTGCCTTAATTCTAAAAGAATATATCACATTTCCGATTGTTAAGCCACAGAACATAGGGCCGTTATATAGGGGGAAAGTGACATGACGTACCGTCTTGCGGAAGACCCAGTAGTCAGTGGCGTCGAGGAATGTGTGAACGGCCCACTCCTTCAGCAAGCCCCGGGGCACCATGTTGTTCTGCACCTCCTTGAGCACGTCACGTAACACCTGGTGGCTCGCCTGGTTGCCGCGCCCCTGCACAGTCAGTAGGCGCTCGTAGTAGCGCGCGATGGGCGCGTCGTGCTCTATACCACGCTTACTACAGCGCTGTAAGGTAGACAGATTCATTGATTGTGGATAATAGCATGGCTAGGAAACATGTAGGAAGTCCGCAGCTTGTCGAAGAATTGCTACAATTTCCTAGGCAAAGCTAACGTTTTATATGATCATGACGTCTACATTGCACCAATGCAAATATAGAATAAGTGAAATATAGAGGGATTCATGATTTTTCCTGGTCACTCTCACCTAACAAGTTCCGACCATATCCTATTTGAGTGGGTAAAGTTATATACCATCCAGATGCATATACCCGCTTACTGACCATAGCAAATATAGACACTACAGACAGTTAGAAAACCCGTAGTAATTCTGAAGTTTGCCGTTTCCGAGCCGAGTTTGTTTATCGGTAACTTATTTTAAGATAAAGTTTTAACCAATCTACATGAATATACCCCGCTCCTGCTTACTGCACTGATGGAATTAGAGATGGATTTATTGATTGATTTGTTCTGTGCGATCGTGTCAGTCAACCATTGACCACAATTCGGCCCTTTTTCTCTGTCAGAGGCCTTTATTATACCCCCGGAACACGAAGCGAATCAAGGGATATATAGTTTTTATATTTCCGTCTGGCGTACGTTTGTCCGTCCGTCCGTAAGAGTTCCGTTAACTTTTTTGTTTGTCGGTGCAGACGGCGGCTGGGGGTATCTGTGAGCCTCTGTCCACTTGCTCTGGTTATTATACCCTGTTTAGTGCAGCTCAAATGACATTCAGATTCACCAAACCCACGTACGACCAAGTCAGCTGCTCTGGATCTACACTGATTGCCAACATTTGGAAAGAGGGTGGTATGGTAGACAGGGTGATTGTTTTTTAGCCCTTAGAATGCGGGAACCGAAAAGTGTCGTTTGTAGTGTTCCATATTTTGACTTTTCTCTCGGTAAAAACATGGTTTGGCAGCATTTTAGAATCATTTCCAATGGAAATGATTCTAAATTGCTGCCAAATGTTTTTAATGATAAAAATGGAAAATATAACACAAACAGCAGATGACAAATTTTAATTCAGCATTGTAAGGGTTAATACTTAAACATTTCAAGTGTGAGTAATGTTTGGTGAATACGAATATAAAACAAGCCAGTAGATTTTGTACATTAGAACATGTGCCATGAAAAACGTGTACATAATTTACGATACAAGAATTCCGCATTTGCTACGAAAATGTTACATACAGAAAACATATTTCTTCATGAAAAATCACATTTATCTTTGTAGGTATAAAATCACATGATTGTCTCGTGTGGTTTAACCTGTTTGTAGACGTCGAGGAGAGAGACGGAGGCAGGGTTATCTTCCACAAGCCTCATCTGTGGCGAGACCGCTACGACCCGAGGTACCGTGAAGTAGAGCAGTCTCCGAGACGTCTCCTGAAACAGTGGTCAGGGACTGTGTGTATAAAACGTAAGCTTTTACTTTGTTCTCATGCTCAAAATCACGACGTTTGATTAGACGATCGGGATCTTACGTTCTATCAGCAGGAAGGTCATATAATATATATAGGGTGAAATAAGAAAGTTTGATTAGTCGAAGCTGAGCTGTATCTAATTTTAAATGTGAATTTGGAGACTGTGCTCATGTTTTATAAACACAGATCCTCACAAAACGTTTAGAGCATGTACTCCATTCTCGAGCTTAAAGTCAGGCTGTTTGATTGGTCGAGGCTGAACTGTATTCAGTTCGGCCATCAAATTCCTGAATTTAACAACAGGTTACTGTAAAGTAGTGAAGACTGTTCATCTCCTGAAACGGACATCCGATATTAGACACAGAAAAATGTCAACCTTGAAAATATTATGATTGAGAGTGATATTCTGTATCCGTGAGTAAAGATTTGTCACACTATTATTCAGATATTTAGAGTGAATTCTTGAAATTCTGTGTAAAGTGAAAGTGAATGGGTTTAACATCCCAACAACAGCTAAGGTCAAATAGAGACAGGACCACAGTTTAAAGTCTCATCCGACAGACCAGGGGCCCGTTTCACTAAACTTTGTACGACTAAAATGTTCGTAAGTGCAAATTTAGGATTGTCTGGAAATTTCAATTGATGGATTTAAATTTATTGAGCATAGGCTGCATATGCTAGTTTAGTGAAACGGCCTCCTGTGGGATGGAAAAAGTATTTTTCACGCCTAGGGCGAGGTTTGAACCCACAACCTATTGAAGTCCACTGCCATATCCCCTAGGGCACGGCCCATCCAATGAAATTCTGTGTAACAATGGTGTACCTTTTGTTTAGTGAGAAAATGGTTGAGCATGCGGAGTAGCTGGAGAACGCGTTCCTCGCGCCGAGATTCTGTGAGACACGCGTCGTTCACCACCAGGTACGGGTAGATCTGAAAATAGAACGAGAATACCACGATATAGGAATGAGAATATAAGGCTTGTGCCATAGGATATCAAGTTCATCAGGCGACACTGCACCTTTAACCCATTCAACACTACAGGACTGTATAGTGGTATTGGCAAATAGTGTAGATCCAGATGAGCCGGCTCGTGACGGGCCGTCTCATCATGATCTGCACTTTTTGCAAGTAATTTTCATATTTTTGAGATAAAAAACACCCTTTTCATAAATGGACTAGTCTGGATTGGTTGTAAAATGAACATATCAAAATCCATTCCAGTTACAGGGTGAAAGGGTTAAACATGGGGAATTATTTTCTAATTTCAGAAATAGTGGACCGATTTTCAAGTTAACTTTTGTTTTCTTCGTCATGATCATTCCCAAGCTATCTAGTCTGGTTTCAGACTCAATTTCCTTCTTTCTTTTTTTACTCCTCCCCCTCTGTTTTTGCATTGTTTCTATGGCCATAGGGCAGGTTTCGTGAAACAAACAGTAGACCTGAACACCACGCTATAGGAAAGTGAATATAATGCAACAAAATGGCTAAGTGTTTCAGTGCCATTTTAGTTATTGAAAAATGAAAGGTGGTGCTGACGTACGTACACACGCACACACGCACACACGTACATGGACGATATCCCTTAACGCTATATGCTAATTCCCCTCTTGCCTATCGGCGAGGGGATATAAAGGGGATCTGGTATTGACCTAGACAACTAGAAAGTGAGCAGGGGCTCATGTATACCCCAGGCCACCGCCTGTACCAACAAATAAAAACTTTGATGACCTCCCAGGGTATCCGGTCCCCATTATCTCCAGCTTAGAGAGGTTCCACCAGAAACACAGAGGAACTGGACCTCCCAGGGTATCCGGTCCTCATTATCTCCAGCTTAGAGAGGTTACACCAGAAACACAGAGGAACTGGACCTCCCAGGGTATCCGGTCCCCATTATCTCCAGCTTAGAGAGGTTACACCAGAAACACAGAGGAACTGGACCTCCCAGGGTATCCGGTCCCCATTATCTCCAGCTTAGAGAGGTTACACCAGAAACACAGAGGAACTGGACCTCCCAGGGAATCCGGTCCCCATTATCTCCAGCTTAGAGAGGTTACACCAGTAAAACACAGAGGAACTGGTGGAGGCCTCCAGGTATCCGGTGCCATTATCTCCAGCTTAGAGAGGTTACACCAGAAACACAGAACAACTGGACCTCCCAGGGTATCTGGTCCCCATTATCTCCAGCTTAGAGAGGTTCCACCAGAAACACAGAGGAACTGGACCTCCCAGGGTATCCGGTCCCCATTATCTCCAGCTTAGAGGTTCCACCAGAACTACAGAGGAACTGGACCTCCCAGGGTATCCAGTGCCATTATCTCCAGCTTAGAGAGGTTCCACCAGAAACACAGAGGAAGCGGACCTCCCACGGGTATCCGGTTCCCCATTATCTCCTGCTTAGTGGGTTCTTGACTAGAGGAAACAAGGGACCTCCAGGGTATCCAGTGCCATTATCTCCAGCTTAGAGAGGTTCCACCAGAAACACAGAGGAACTGGACCTCCCAGGGTATCTGGTCCCCATTATCTCCAGCTTAGAGAGGTTACACCAGAAACACAGAGGAACTGGACCTCCCAGGGTATCTGGTCCCCATTTTCCAGTAGAAGGTTACACCGAAACACAGAGGAACTGGGGACCTCCCAGGGATCTGGTCCCCAATCTCAGAGAGGTTACACCAGAAACACAGAGGAACTGGACCTCCCAGGGTATCTGGTCCCCATTATCTCCAGCTTAGAGGAGGTTACACCAGAAACACAGAGGAACTGGACTCCCAGTTTAGGTCCTCAATTATCTCCACTTAGAGAGGTTACACAGTAAACACAGAGGAATGACCCAGGGTACTGGGTCCCCATATCTCCAGGCTTAGAGAGGGTTCCCCACCAAAAACTTAGAGGAAACTGGACTCCCAGGGTATCCCCATTATCTCCAGCTTAGAGGAGGTTACAACCAGAAACACAGAGAACTGGACCTCCCAGGGTATCTGGTCCCCTTATCCTCCAGCTTTAGAGAGGTTACACCAAAAGAAACATAGAGGAACTGGACCTCCCAGGGGTATCCCCTGGTCCCCATTATCTCCAGCTTAGAGAGGTTGTTCCACCAGAAACACAGAGGAAACTGGACCTCCCAGGTATCCGGGCCTCTTATCTCCAGCTTAGAGAGGTTAACTCCAGAAAAAAAACCCATTATAGGAACTGAGCCTCCCAAGGGTAATCTGGTCCCCATTATCCTCCGAAACTTTAGAGAGGTTAACTCCAGAAACCTCCCGAGGTAATCCGGAACCTCCCAGGGTAACCCCATTTATCTCCAGCATTAGAGAGGTTTACACCAGAAACACAGAGGAACTGGACCTCCCCAGGGTATCTGTCCCCATTATCACCAGCTTAGAAGAGGTTACCACCAAAAGAAAACCATAAGAGGAACTGGAACCTCCCAGGGTAATCTGGTCCCCATTATCTCCAGCTTAGAGAGGTTCCAAACCAAAAGAAACACAGAGGAACTGGACCTCCCCCAGGGTAGTCCTGGACCCCTCCCCATTATCTCCAGCTTAAGAGAGGTTCAATACCAGAAACACAGAGGAACTGGGACCTCCCAGGGTATCTGGTCCCCCATTCTATCTTCCACATTAGAGAGGTTACACCAAAGAATAGAGGAGGAACTGGACCCTCCCAGGGTATGCCCCGTTCCCTCATTAATCCCATCTTAATAGAGGTTACCAACCAGAAACACAGAAGGAACTGGACCTCCCTCGACAGGGTATCCGGTGGTCCCCAGTTAATACTCCTAGCTTAGAGAAGGTTCCACCAAGAAAACAAAGGAAGGACTGGACCTCCCCCACCAACCAGGTTACTCCGGTCCCCGCCCATTATCTCCAGCTTAGGAGGAGGTTACCAACCAGAAACACAAGGAAGGAAGTGGACCTCCCGAGGGTATCCTGGTGCCCCATTTATCTCCATCCGTTAAAAGAGGCCCAGGTTACCAAAGATAAACACCAGAGGAAAACAACTGGACCTCCCCAGGGTATCCGGTGGTCCCCATTATCTCCAGCATTAGAGATGGTTACCTACCAGAAACCACAGAGGGAACTGGACCTCCCAGGGTTAATCCGGTCCCCTCATTATCTCCTATCTTAGAGAGGTTTTTACCACCAGAAACACAGAAGATAACTGGACCTCCCAGGGTAATACCTGGTCCCCATAATCTCCAGCTTTAGAGAGGTTACTTTACCCTCAGAAACACATAGGAACTGGACCATCCCCAGGGTAATCCATGGTGTCCCCATTATCTCCAGCTTGAAGAGGTTTACCACCAGAAACACCAGAAGGTAACGGACCTCCCAGGGTATCGGTCCCCATTATTTCCAGCTTAGAGTTCCACCAGAAACACAGAGGAACTGGACTCCCAGGGTATCGGGTATTATCTCCAGCTTAGAGAAGGTTAACACCAGAAACACTTGACAACTGGGACCTCCCAGGGTATCCGGTCCCCTCATTATCTCCAGTTAGAGAGTTACACCAGAAACACAGAACAAGCTGGACCTCCAGGGTATCGGTCCCCTTCTCATTATCTCCAGTTAGAGAGGTTACACCAGAAACACAGAAGGAACTGGACCTCCCCAGGGTATCTGTTTCTCATTTATCCAGCCTAGAGAGGTTTTTACACCAGAAACACAGAGGGTAACTGGACTCAGTACCTCCCGGGTATCTGGTCCTCATTATCTCCAGCTAGAGAGGTTCCACCAGAAAACACGAGGAACATGGACTCCAGGGTATCTGGTCCCATTATCTCCAGCTTAGAGAGGTTCCACCAGAAAACACAGAGGAACTGGACCTCCCAGGGTATCCGGGTCCCCAGATCTCCAGCTTAGAGAGGTTACACCAGAAACACAGAGGAACTGGATATCCCAGGGTATCTGGTCCCCATTATCTCCAGCTTAGAGAGGTTCCACCAGAAACACAGAGGAACTGGACCTCCCAGGGTATCTGGTCCCCATTATCTCCAGCGTAGAGAGGTTCCACCAGAAACACAGAGGAACTGGACCTCCCAAGGTATCCGGTCCCCATTATCTCCAGCTTAGAGAGGTTCCACCAGAACTACGGGAACTGGACCTCCCAGGGTATCCGGTCCCCATTATCTCCAGCTTAGAGGTTCCACCAGAACTATAGAGAACCTCTCTAAACTGGACACCCTGGGTACCTCCCAGTGTGTCCAGTTTAGAGAGGTTCCACTGTACAGTGCAGGGTAAGATGCTATATATACCTTGCCATTGTGACCACGAATGTAGAGCCTGCGGGCGGCCGTGTGGTGTTTCTGGACGATCTCCACGCGCGGCATGAACCGAGCAATACGCACGTAGTAGTGGCTGTGCTGAAATAGGGAAACAACACGCAGGTTAAAATGTGACTCAATATAAGACAAGAAACGAGGCAAAGCCACGAAGGCCAGGTTTTTTCCAAGCATAGACACTTGGATAACATAATTATACCCACTTTTTGTAGACTAGATGGCCGTGGCCTGCATGTCGCACCTTGGGGCGAGGCATGGACACTAAAAAAATTAATATAATAGATGGAAAAACTTTAACAAAAAAACTTTAACCGGACACACGGACGGAAGGACGGACGTATGAAAAAAGGCAGACAATATCGCGCTTTCCACAAGCGGGTGCGACAATGATGATAAACACCCATGTGAAATATCAAGGTAATGGGTGAAGCAGTTGCAGAGATATAGTACACGAAAAAACTTTAACAAAAAAATTCAAAGTAATTTGACCTTGACATTGGGCACAGGGGCCGCACGGTTGGGGGTTAGAATGAAAAACAACCCCTTCTTATAAATGGACTAGCTGACAATCATTTTGTGATGATCAGATTGGTTGGAAAATTAACACATCACAGTCCATTCCAGTTATTTAGGGTTGAAAGGGTTAACCAACTTTGTTATAGACTTAATAATTAATCTACAGAGTAATTTCGCGAAAGTTAAAATCCCATAGACCTACATCTATTTCCATCTTTACACTCAAACATGTAGCTCTGTACACACTTTACTCTCAAACATGTAGCTATGTACACACTTTACACTCAAACATGTAGCTCTGTACACACTGCTCAGATACTCTGTACACATTTCTTTACTCTCACATGTGCTCTGTACACACTTTACATCTCAAACATGTAGCTCTGTACACACTTTACTCTCAAACATGTAGCTGTACACATAACATCAAACAGTAGCTCTGTACACTTTACTACACTCAAACATGTAGCTCTGTACACACTTTACACTCAAACATGTAGCTCTGTACACACTTTACACTCAAACATGTAGCTCTGTACACACTTTACACTCAAACATGTAGCTCTGTACACACTTTACTCTCAAACATGTAGCTCTGTACACACTTTACACTCAAACATGTAGCTCTGATACTTTACACTCAAAACATAGCAGTACACACTACACTCAAACATGAGCTTACACTACTACACTCAAACAGAGTCACAGTACACACTTTACACTCAAACATGTAGCTCTGTACACACTTTACACTCAAACATGTAGCTCTGTACACACTTTACACTCAAACATGTAGCTCTGTACACTTTACACTTAAACATGTAGCTCTGTACACACTTTACTCTCAAACATGTAGCTCTGTACACTCAAACATGTACTCTGTACACACTTTTATCTCAAACCATGAGCTCTGACACACTACAAATCATGTAGCTCTGTACACACTTTACTACTAAACATGTAGCTCTGTACACACTTTAACACTCAAACATGTAGCTCTGTACACACTTTACACTCAACATGTAGCTCTGTACACACTTTATTACACTCAAACATGTAGCTCGTACACTTTACTCTCAAACATGTAGCTCTGTACACACTTTACACTCAAACATGTAGCTCTGTACACACTTTACACTCAAACATGTAGCTCTGTACACACTTTACACTCAAACATGTAGCTCTGTACACACTGTACACACACACTTTACTCTCAAACATGTAGCTCTGTACACACTACACTCACATAGTAGCTCTGTACACACTTTACACTCAAACATGTAGCTCTGTACACACTTTACACTCAAACATGTAGCTCTGTACACACTTTACTCTCAAACATGTAGCTCTGTACACACTTTACTCTCAAACATGTAGCTCTGTACACACTTTACACTCAAACATGTAGCTCTGTACACACTTTACTCTCAAACATGTAGCTCTGTACACACTTTACACTCAAACATGTAGCTCTGTACACACTTTACACTCAAACATGTAGCTCTGTACACACTTTACACTCAAACATGTAGCTCTGTACACACTTTACTACTCTCACTGTAGCTCTGTACACACTTTACACTCAAACATGTAGCTCTGTACACACTTTACACTCAAACATGTAGCTCTGTACACACTTTACACTCAAACATGTAGCTCGTAGCTACACACTTTACACTCAAACATGTAGCTCTGTACACACTTTACACTCAAACATGTACTCGTACACACTTTACTCAAACATGTAGCTCTGTACACTTTCTTTACACTCAAACATGTAGCTCTGTACACACTTTACACTCAAACATGTAGCTCTGTACACACTTTACACTCAAACATGTAGCTCTGTACACACTTTACACTCAAACATGTAGCTCTGTACACACTTTACTCTCAAACATGTAGCTCTGTACACACTTTACACTCAAACATGTAGCTCTGTACACACTTTACTCTCAAACATTAGTACTCTGTACACACTTTAACATCTCAAACATGTAGCTCTGTACACACTTTGTACTACTCAACACTGTAGCTCTGTACACACTTTACACTCGAAACATGTAGCTCTGTACACACTTTACTTTCACACTCAAACATGTAGCACTGTACACACTTTACCCTCAAAACAAATGTTAGCTCTGTACAACACTTTATCTCAAACATGTACTCTGTACACACTTTATCTCAAAACATGTAGCTCTGTACACACTTTACACTCAAACACAGGTAGCTCTGTACACACTTTACTCAAACAAAGCATTTATGCTCTGGTACACACTTTACACAAACGAAACATTTGTAGTCTCTGTACACACTTTTACACTTCAAAATGTATCTCTGTACACACTTTAACTCAAACATGTAGCTATGTACACACTTTACTCTCAAACATGTAGCTCTGTACAACTTTCTCTCAAAACATGTAGCTCTGTACACACTTTACACTCAAAACATGTAGCATAACATGTAGATCTGTACACACTTTACACTCAAACATGGTAGCTCTGTACACACTTTACTCTCAAACCATGTAGCTCTGTACACACTTTACTCTCAATCATGTAGCTCTGTCACTCGTTAACTCAATCATGTAGCTCTGACACACTTTACACTCAAAAATGTAGCTCTGTTACACACTTTACAATCAAATAATGTAGGCTCTGTACACAATTTACTCTCAAACATGTAGCTCTGTACACACTTTTACTATCCAATAACATGTAGCCTTCTGTACACACTGTTACACTCAAACATGTAGCTCATGTACTCACCTTTACACTCAAACATGTAGCTCTGTACACCCACCGTTACACTTCAAACATGTAGCTCTGTACACCACTTTACTCTCAAACATGTAGCTTGTACACACTTTACACTCAAACATGTAGGTCTGTACACAATTTACACTCAAACATGTAGGCTCTGTACCACACTTTACACTCATACATGTAGCTTGTACACACTTTCCACTCAAAAACATGTAGCTCTGTACACACTTTACACTCAAACATGTAGCTCTGTACACACTTTACACTCAAACATGTAGCTCTGTACACACTTTACACTCAAACATGTAGCTCTGTACACACTTTACACTCAAACATGTAGCTCTGTACACACTTTACACTCAAAAAATGTAGATCTGTTCACACTTTAACTCAAACATGTAGCTCTGTACACACTTTACTCTCAAACATGTAGCTCTGTACACACTTTACACTCAAACATGTAGCTCTGTACACACTTTATGAATTGGAAGGATATATACAAATTTGAAAGAAATTAGATTGCAAAACAGGACTGTTTTGGTTACTGATTATTCACAAACAGTTTGATAGATACATGTTTTTAAATATGGCGTAATTATATGATGTCACTTTTAGAACGACGTCACCATTTACGTCAATAGGAACAGCATTTCCAAAAAAATTCCATATGTTTAACTGCATGTCTTGTAAACTACTAACCTTGAATATTGAATGCACATATGAATCAAAATCTGCGCAAATCTATGTATTTTATTTCATTAAAATCCGTACAGTATGTTTGAAGTAACATGATACAGTGCAGTTTCCGTTTTTGTTCCAACGTAGACAACACTTGCAAACTCAACGCGAACGCAACGCGAACGCAACGGTTTGCTGTAGAGTTGTATACGTTGTTTAAACGTATAATACGGTTCGTACACGTGTAATACACATTGTCAAACCGTTTAGTTTAAAAGCGTTGTATACGTTGTTTAAACGTATAATACGGTTCGTACACGTGTAATACACATTGTCAAACCGTTTAGTTTTAAAGCGTATAATACGTTTAGCTTCAAGGCGTATAACACGCTTTGGCGTATACATATGTAGCGAGGTGAAAGAGTTGAAACGTGTACAACGCTTTACCTGGAAGCGTGTAGCTATATGAAAGTGTTGAAACGTGTACAACGGTTACACGTTTTAACTACAAAATACTCCTGTTCGGCCCCGATCTCTTCGAGGCGTCCTTGTTTCGTCCATTTTAAAATATCGCGAATACATACCCTCAGATCGAGTTCAAAGTACATCGGCGGTGTGATTTAGCACTTCAATTGATCCCTAATCCCTGATGACTAATGAGTCACGCTTTTAACACGACAGATGTACCTTGTCGTTTATCAAAATGTTTGAGAATTGTAGATCACATGAGCCGGCTCATCAGGATCTGCGGCATTCCTATGTACATTTTTATATATACACAAAAAGACGCCTAATACAGCGTAATGTAACAGGTCCTAACTTAATATGGAATAGCCCGGGCCGATAGTCCGTGTCAGTTAATTGGGGTTAAATATTACGAACACAGATAAACACAGTGCATGGTTTCTTTATTTTATTTTAACATCATCAGAAATGGCGAGTCTAGGAACTCTCGTATTATCTTTACGCTGAAGCCAGTCTATTTCAGTCACTAATCCGCTATACACCTGTCCCACGCGTGTGTTAAGATTAATCGATATTTGGAGAAACTGAATACACAGCGAGCTGCACACTGGTTTAACACGGATATGGCCCGCGGATATGTGTCATAAATTACTTGGTGGTCAAAACCGGTAAATTTACAAGGTTTATAGCGAAATAGCAGCCGACTGGCAATTTTTCTCGGACAGATTTTTAAGACTAGTTTTCAAATCTCAATCGGTCTGAGAGTTCAAAAATCGGTCCAGAATCGGAAAACTGAAAATGTTAGAAGCCCTGCAGTGAGTCTAGAAGTATATATACACACACGAAGAACGATCAGAGCATGCGCATTCTACGCGATACAAGGTTGGCATACCAAAACGTGTAATGCGTTAAAACCCGTGGAAACGTGTCATCTGTACGGTGCTGTGTACATGTAGATGCGTGTAACCGTTCGTCAAAGAAAGCGTTAAATCATTTAAACTGTCTACCTTAGCGTTGTATACGCTTACAACCGTTGTATACGTTTACAACCGTTGTACACGGATTACACGCTTTTGAAACTCAATACGTTGTATACAACTGTTGTATACGTTTACAACCGTTGTACACGGATTACACGCTTTTGAAACTCAATGCGTTGAACACGGTTTGTTCGACTTTCGCGCATGCGCAAGAGTGGGGAAACGCAACGCATGGCCGAAAACGTATTACACGTAGACGACACACGGTTTGAAACGCAACTAACGGAAACTCCACGGATACGCAACGCACAACACTTTGTACACGTATAAACCCGGAACATTTTGACAGAAACAACTGTAACAAGCACAGATACAAATACATACAAGTCTATGGGATTTCAATGGGTGGGAAATTACTTCTGTCCAACATCTGTATTTACCTTTGGCAGCAGGAATTCCCCGGGCAGTTCCACCTCGGCTGTATTGAGGGAGAAGTTACTCAGGAACCGACACTTCTCCTCTATCAGGAAGGACCTACAACACAACAAAGGATTTCACTACAAATACTAGGAAATTGGCTGTAACAGTTTCTTTGTTTATTGGTGTTTAACGGCCTATCAACAGTTAAGGTCATGTAAGGCCGGGCCAACGGTTCAATCACGCATTTAACCTGCTGCATTGGGGCGAAAATCCCAAAATCAAGCCGGAATATTTACACCAAAATAAGTATATATTCAGCCCTGAAATTGGAATAACCCGACCTGGTGCCAGTTCCATACCATACCAAAGTCGCTTGGCCCCTTCCCCTAAAGGTAATACCGGTAGGATTACTCTTATAATGGGTATAACCAGATTCAACTCTCACATACAAGAAAACCAAAGACATACCTGAGGTTCAAACCAGTAGCCGATTTCATCACTTATCTAGCAAAGTATACTTTGAGGGAGTAATCATTTATTTTTCCCAAAATGCATTATTTCATATAGAACTAACAACTGCATATATTTGATGATTAAAAGTATGCAGAATTATTATACTGAATTTATTACATTATCACAGCCAAAATGGCTGTGATAATGTAATAAATTCAGTATAATAAAAAATAATAAATTTATCCTTAAATTGAAAATGTCTCCCTCAAAGTCTACTTTGCTAGGAAAGTATACTTTGCAATGTTGGTGAAATAGGCTACTGATCTCCGGTAAAGATGAATCGCAATCGTTAAATTACCCGTCGCATGCTCCTACTTGCCACCCAAAGCCCGAAACAGACTGAATTTGCTTTTTTTGCTGATTGTTATGGCAGTTATTCTGGTATGTTTCAATAACAAATACATTACATTACATTACATTAATGTACATTACTGCCTGCGCTAATGTTGCCAATCTTTATCCATTTCTTTAATTCAATTGTTCTTGAAATCAAGCAGCTTCATTGGCTGAGCCTGAGCTATGGTACACTAGATGTGCTACAGCTCAGGCTCAGACAATCAAATTTCTAAATATTTTTCATTCCTGTTTTACGACATTTAACAGTATGCGGCAGTATGAATTTTTTAGCGTATAATGTAAAATATGATATTTACCAGATTTTGTTTCAAACGTCGAAAAAATTCAATGAATTTGATGGGTTTTAGTCATGTTCCCAAAATGACAGAGTGGTTAGATAACCTGATACAGATATAACATACGACAGATATTACATACTTGGGCAGGAGTTTGGTTTTAGCCTCAAGGATTTTGATCCATTTCTTGAGCTTGTTGATCAGGTTGTGCAATTTTGTAGACCCAGGAACCCTGAAATTGTAAAATATCTGTGAATGATTCCGACTTCACATTAAATTATTTTAAATTACTACTAATCTTAAAAGGCCATTAAATAACTGGGGATAGTAATAAAACCCAAAGCATTAGCAAAAATATAAAATATTTGTTTCGTCTACTTTCTTCATTTACTCACAAAAGTCTATGTTGATTTTCAAAATCAATAATGAGCAAAATATGATAAACAAGAGTGCCGAAGGTCACAATATGCGCCTGTCGAGGCAAGGCCAGTCAACAAGGGGAGATAACTCATATTGGCGTGATAAACATGTAAACCAAATTTGGTTACGATCCGTCAAGTAGAACTCGACTTATTGAGTGGACAAGGATAGTCCGAAAAATCAATAGGCTTCTTCATTTTGCCGTGATAAACATGTACACCAAATTTGGTTAAGAGTGGTGAAGTAGAACTCGACTTATTGCGTGGACAAGGATACGGAGTCCGAAAAATCAATAGGCTTCTTCATCTTGCCGTGATAAACATGTACACCAAATTTGGTTAAGAGCGGTGAAGTAGAACTCGAGTTATTGCGTGGACAAGGATACGGAGTCCGAAAAATCAATAGGCTTCTTCATCTTGCCGTGATAAACATGTACACCAAATTTGGTTAAGAGCGGTGAAGTAGAACTCGAGTTATTGCGTGGACAAGGATACAGTGCGAAAAATAAAAATGGCCGCCAAGGGGAGATAAGTCATGGGAAATTTTTCAAAATCAATAGACTTCTTCGGCTTGCAGTGATAAACATGTATACCAAATTTGGTTACAACCCGTGAAGTAGAACTCTACGTTATTGAGTATTTGCCTGTGTATTTGCTTAAATACCCAATTAAAATTGTCAAAAATCCAATTGAAATCAGAAGTAGCGAGTATCAAAAAGCAATAAAAATGTTGTGGTACCTTTCTCATGCTGCAGAAAACAAAAAATGGACCACAGATATAGCATATTTTTCTTATTTTCCATGATAACATATCTTGGTAATTCATTAGAATTGTCTCCAAGGAGAAATGCGAAGACATGTTTTCATTTCGAAGCAAACTATTCAATAAATGCAGTTTTTTGATGTGTAAAAAGTGCGATTTTATTTTACCCAACTAAAATTTTGAACCTAATTGCTTCAGAAATGATGGAGTGACAATACTCAATACTAATTCCTTATCTGGAGCCCTGAAAAGCCTACATATACCATGATGAATTATTAAAAAATGTTGTTTATCCCAATAATAATCGGTGAACGTACGTGAAGTCGAAGTCGGACGTGAACTGAGACTTCATTTTCTGGAAGATTGGATCCTGAGCGGTGGCCTGGGCACGACGAGCCAGAGACTCGGACGCTGCGCTGGAGAACGTTGTAACCACGTTGGACACATTCTCTATACCCACGCCAAACGTGCTCACTAGCTTCTTCACAAAGTTCAGGGTGTGTGGTGTTATGGTCGCCTCGGCAACTGTAAACAAGCAACAGAGATACAAATTTATGAGGGTCACTGCATGCGATTAAACGGTCAGGTTTACCCTTGCAACACTACAGACCACAATACAAATATTTTCAGTGTCAACCCATTTCATGCTGAGGATATGCCATTTTGATTGGGGAAAATCATAAATATTTTGTTTAAATGTGCTTAGAAGTATATGTCGTGACCACCATTTGAATTGTCTCATCGAGACAGTTCAAATGAGTGGTCGCAACATATACTTTCATTGAGAAATAACAAAAATAAAATATATTTTTTAAAAATACTTGTAAAGGTGTATTCCACATGTAATGGGCTAATCTAGATGAGCTGGTTGAATATTGAATGTACATGCAAGGTAAAAAGAGCACACAAAATGAAATTTGGCACTGCGAGTTAATTGCGGGTTAATAATAAAGGATCTACACTGGTCATAAATGTTCTAAAGTTCCCTTTCCCAGCGAGAGGCCCAAATATATGTGGTTGTGATTGGAGAAATGGGGCTTATTGGTTTTGCGACCAGTGTAGATCCAGATCAGCCTGTGCATCCGCACAGTCTGATCTGGATCCACATTGTTTGTCATTCCACCAATGAAACACCTGCCATGCTTCCAACAAGCAATATGTATCGTAATCAGACAACAGGAGAGTGCCATTTGATCAGGAGCTACACTGTTCACAAATCCCAAAAGCCTCATTTCTCCTGTCACCGCCAGAAATCAGCAACGGGACAACATACCGGCAGCTCGATTCTCGAAGGCGACGGCGTAACACTTGGTGAGCCCCTGCCGGAGTTGACGAAGCACCTCTTCGTACCAGTTCTCGCGGAACCAGACCATCTGGTCGACGATCCCCTCCAACGACGACAGGATGGTTGGGTGGAGCTCCCGTTGCATGTGCATGATTCTGCTACAGCGCCACATTGGTGCCGGTGCCCGGATTGGACCAGCATCAGATTTACCCAGGATGCCTGAACTGGATGACGAGGTAGTGGAGATTGGTGTGTCTGGAAATGGGAAGATTTATTTTATCAGTTGCTTGTAATTTATTCACACATGGCAAATAGTATAGATCCAGATGAGCCGGCTCATGACAAGCCGTCTCGTCAGGATCTGCACTTTTTGCAAGTAATTTTCACATGTTTGAGAACAAAAACACCCCATTTTCATAAATGGACTAGTCAGAAAATCATTTTGTGACGATTGGACTGGATTGGATTGCTCCGGAAATGTTAACATGTAAAAAGCATAAGGTTTACATGGATATAGTAAAGCTATTTGTTACTACCATAATGTGGTAATATGAATGTTATTTCACATGGTCAGTTATTGGCTAGCCTTCTGTTCTCTCATTGGTGTGTCTAGTTCACTTGATACTATCATTGTTGGGCGTTTTTGTGGGTATGGTTATTATTACCTGATATTGTGATTGGTGGATCTGGAGTGGTGGGTGTGGTTATTATTATCTGATATTGTGATTGGTGGATCTGGAGTGGTGGGTGTGGTTATTATTACCTAATATTGTGATTGGTGTATCTGGAGTGGTGGGTGTGGTTATTATTACCTGATATTGTGATTGGTGGATCTGGAGTGGTGGGTGTGGTTATTATTACCTGATATTGTGATTGGTGGATCTGGAGTGGTGGGTGTGGTTATTATTACCTGATATTGTGATTGGTGGATCTGGAGTGGTGGGTGTGGTTATCATTACCTGCTATTGTGATTGATGGATGAGGAGTGGTGGGTGTGTTACTATTACCTGATATTGTGAATGGTGAATCTGGAGTGGTGGGTGTGGTTATTATTAGCTGATATTGTGATTGGTGGATGAGGAGTGGTGGGTGTGTTATTATTACCTGATATTGTGAATGGTGAATCTGGAGTGGTGGGTGTGGTTATTATTAGCTGATATTGATTGATGGTGGATGAGGAGTGGTGGGTGTGTTATTATTACCTGATATTGTGAATGGTGAATCTGGAGTGGTGGTGTGGTTATTATTAGCTGATATTGTGATCGGTGGATGAGGAGTGGTGGGTGTGTTATTATTACCTGATATTGTGAATGGTGAATCTGGAGTGGTGGGTGTGGTTATTATTAGCTGATATTGTGATCGGTGGATGAGGAGTGGTGGGTGTGTTATTATTACCTGATATTGTGAATGGTGAATCTGGAGTGGCGGGTGTGGTTATTATTAGCTGATATTGTGATTGGTGGATGAGGAGTGATGGGTGTGTTATTATTACCTGATATTGTGAATGGTGAATCTGGAGTGGTGGGTGTGGTTATTATTAGCTGATATTGTGATTGGTGGATGAGGAGTGGTGGATGTGTTATTATTACCTGATATTGTGAATGGTGAATCTGGAGTCGTGGGTGTGGTTATTATTAGCTGATATTGTGATTGGTGGATGAGGAGTGGTGGGTGTGTTATTATTACCTGATATTGTCATTGGTGAATCTGGAGTGGTGGGTGTGGTTATTATTAGCTGATATTGTGATTGGTGGATGTGGAGTGGTGGGTGTGATTAGTATTACCTGATATTGTAATTGGTGGATCTGGAGTGGTGGGCGTGGTTATTATTACCTGATATGGTGATTGGTGGATCTGGGGTGGTGGGTGCAGTCAAACTTGGAGTGGGAGGACTGATCATACTACCGCTGGCTGTTTGAGATATACTTCTGCCCAAAGGTGCCACCATTTCACCGCTTTTGTCTGAAAAAATAACAACATTGTGCACAAACCCGTACATACTGCATTTGCTACCCATAAAGTCCCAAGCAGTAATTGTTTTAACAGTTTTACCATATATGAGTCGAGAGAGCCACATCTTGCAATTCAATATTAAAGTACAGATTTGAGAATTAACTCTTTCAACACTACACCTCTTTTGTGATGTTTGCAAACAGTGTAGATCCAGATGAAATGGCTCCTAACGAGCCGTCTCATCACAACTGTAATTTTCATATTTTTTAGAAAACAAGACGGCCGCGGCCAGCATATCATGCCCACCGAGGTATTTAATAGTCCCAGTATGTATGTATCTGGTTAGAGAAATCAATCGGATTGGGGAGATAATTATTGTGTACTTGAAAAGTAATTGGACCTTGGGCAGCATGGGTGAGATATAGAATGAAAATATGGATGATGATAAAGAGGTATGTGAAGTTTCAAGTCAAATCATCTTAGGGTTGTGGAGATATTTGGTACTGAACAACTTTAACACAGATTTACAAAAAAAAATTTAACGCAAATTTCCAAGTAATTTGGCCTTGACCTTGGGCATGGGGGCAGCATGGGTGAAATATAGAATGAAACTAGAAATGTGGCCTATCGGCACACGAATGCCCTCGCTGGCAGAAAACGAGGCATATTTGATTATAAGCCATTTACCCGAGCGTTAAGGTTTTGAACGCACCTTGGCCCTGGTCTTAGTGGAGGCGGGACGAATGTGGATTTGTCACAGGGCGGTAGAGGAGCATTGTAGCAATGCGTGTGTGAAATGTGAAGCAGATCCGAGCAAGGAAACACAAATTATAAGCCAAAACGCACCAAGTCTGTGACCTTGACCCTGTGCTTAGCGGGGGCAGGACGAATGTGGATTTGTCACAGGGCGGTAGAGGACCATTGGAGCAATGCGTGTGTGAAAGTTAGTGTAGGATTGAGAAACGGGCACGTAGATTTGTCCCAAAATGGCAAGTAAACAATTAAAGTGGAAAAGGTGAAGGTCAAAGGTGAAGGTCGAAGTAATGGGTGGTGGAGTGTGTAAGGCATGTTCATATGTATCATGTGTATAAATATTTAAGCGATTGGCAAAAGTATTGAGAAGTTATTGTAGGATTGAGAAACGTGCACGTAGATTTGTCCCAAAGTGCTAAGTAAACATTTAAAGTAGAAAAGGTGAAGGTCAAAGGTCAAGGTCGAAGTACTGGGTGTTGGAGTGTGTAGGGCATGTTCATATGTATCATGTGTATAAATATTCCAGCGATTGGCAAAAGTATTGAGAAGTTAGTGTAGGATTGAGAAACGTGCACGTAGATTTGTCCCAAAGTGCCAAGCAAACATTTAAAGTGGAAAAGGTTAAGGCCAAAGGTCAAGGTCGAAGTACTGGGTGGTGGAGTGTGTAGGGCATGTTCATATGTATCATGTGTATAAATATTCCAGCGATTGGCAAAAGTATTGAGAAGTTAGTGTAGGATTGAGAAACGTGCACGTAGATTTGTCCCAAAGTGCCAAACAAACATTTAAAGTGGAAAAGGTTAAGGCCAAAGGTCAAGGTCGAAGTACTGGGGGGTGGAGTGTGTAAGGCATGTTCATATGTATCACGTGTATAAATATTGACATAATATGTGAAGCCATGTAGAAGTTACTAAAGAATATGGTAATATCGGGACATACGGACGGACGGGACGGACGGACGGACGGGACGGACGTACGGACGGACACCGGTAACACTATATGCCCCCGTACCTTTCGGTAGCGGGGGCATAATAAATATGGATAATAATAAAGAGGTAGGTGAAGTTTCAAGTCAATCAGACTTAGGGTTGTGGAGATATTTGGTGCCGAAAAACTTTACTGCAGATTTTACAAAAACTTTAACGTAAATGTATTTGTATAACGTGCTAATAATATGCCAAGGAAAAACAAGACATCCACATCACATCTCATACCAAATAGAAACATGTTAAGTTCCTCAAAATAAATTATATATATTAATATTATATATAATATTAATATTTGCTTTTATATCCCAATACATTACATTAACCCTATGTGATGTCGCACAACGTTATTGATTCGATACTGTTTGTTTGACGTCATTAATATACATGACGTTGTCCATAACGTCACGCTATTGACCAGCAATGTCGCTGTTCATGAAGTGGGACAAAGTGACGAAACAAAAAGTGATTCTTAATTTTAACGCTATAGTTGGCTATTTACATTTTTTTAAACTATAACAACATGCAATGCAAATATAAGCAATTTTCGTTTCGTTTACTGTAGCATGAAAAACATTTGGTGTGTTTAAAGTTCACCTTAAACAGACCAAATGTTTTAGTACACAGCAAACGCAACAGCCCATGGTTTTATTCCTTAAGTATAAAGTGCTCACATCTCTCCCTCTGCTCGATCTTGAGAGTGAGGTAGAGGGTGCGGATGGGGAAGTAAACGGCCTGAGGGTACATCCGTCCAACCTGGCTCAGGAGGTTCATGATGAGACGGCCCTCGTTACGCACCAGGCACGTCAGTAGTTGTGGAATCCTGTAATATAAGGTGATACAGTGTATTATACGGCTGTGACTCGAGAAGTGGGGCTTATGGGATTTGTGACCACTGTAGCTCCTGATAAAATAGCACACTCCTGATAACGATCTATATGGCGGGTGTTTCATTGTTGGAATGGCGAACTGTGCAGATCCTGATCAGACTGTCTGGATCTACACTGGTCGCAAAACCCATTTCTAGTCACAGCCACATATATGGAGGATACCAGACAAGTGTGATTTAATGCAAAATATTTGTTATAAGGATTTGTGAATAAAAAGAATATAGAGACAACTAGAAAATGATGGGACGGCCCTCGTTAAGCACCAGACACGTCAGTAGCCAAGAATTCCTGTAATCGTTGATAATTTGTATTAAAGATCATCTCAAATTAGTCCTCATAAATATTTATCAGTAAAAGAAGAAATGGTGAGTATGGCAAGTTTGGCCAATCTAGCCACTTAATCACTACCACACTTGTGCTGCCTGATATGTATACTATTTGCAGGGGTCAACAGCTCCATTTCTCCAGCCACGAAGCTATTCACCATGGCAACCACTGTACAGGCGGGACGGACTACTCACCATGGCAACCACTGTATGAGTGGGACAACTCACGATGGCAACCACTGTATGGGCAGGACAACTCACAATGACTACCACTGTATGGGCGAGACTACTCACCATGGCAACTACCGTATGGGCGAGACTACTCACCATGGCAACCACTGTACATTACTTTTCTCTCTCCAAATAATACTGGAGGGGGATTCCTACGGGACGACCGACTAAAATACATATGTACACGGTATGGCGTGTCGTCTTGAGATATATGACACGATCATGAGGTTGAGCTGACCAACTATTCCATGTCACAGCAAAACCCTAACTATTACGAGTAAGCAAGTTCACTTGAAGTAATGTAATATTACTAATTACGAGTATGACTACAACGGGAATACAGGCATCTGCTCCGCGGTTCTTACACCAACCACTCAGCGCCATTGTGACCATTATAAGTATGAGTACGCACCCAAAACCCATTATGTCTGCAGTTTTATGCTTGAAACTGGTGACTTATTTACTATTGAGTTATTTTTTCTGACCCACTTCCTTTCAATATATTGTGGAATGGACACTAACACAATTTCATAATCGCATAAGACTAACACCATGAAGTCGAACAACTCCTCACTATGTTGTTACATGTTTTCTTTTTTCAATAACTCTCATGTTGAGATTATTATTATCCCAACATATCTGGTGACTGCTGATTCGGGGGGCTCTGTTGTGTTGTTGTTGCATGCGTCTATGCTGCGGGGTGTCGATGTCTGTCGTGCTGCTGTCGTTGTGCCCCGGGCGGACTCGGGATAGTAAGTATACTGACCACATTTAAACCTAAGCTGACCTCCCCGAGATTGCCCTGGGCTCGCGGCGATAGTGGTGCGACAGGCGCGCGATGGCAATATAGACGGCTTTATCCGAAACCACTTATCTGGCTCATATTGACCACCATACTTCTTCGCGGAATAGCACAATCAACTGTAAATGTACTTAGCATGAAACACGCACTTGAATCTACCACAAACCTGTGTCGCTCGACACAATTAACAAACCATAGGTGTACACCAAACCAGATAAAACTCGAACGCAACAAAACATTTACACGTCAAACATTAGCCATATTTATATCGGTTACTGCCCTATCTATACTCGCATTCATCTTGCAGGGGACAACCTTAACATCACTTACTAAACTACTCCTCATTTTAGCAGGTGATATACATCCAAACCCGGGACCAGCTCCAGATAATGACTCCTCCCTAAACGACTCAGCATCTTCATATTCCAAACTCATAAATAGTGGACTGAGCATAATGCACCTTAATATACAAAGCATAAAGCACAAAATCGACATATTAGAAGTAGAGGCTCAACCTTATGATATCTTAATATTCACCGAAACTTGGCTTACACCAGATACATTAAATACAGAACTGTGCATACCTAACTTTAATCCTCCTTTTCGGTGTGACAGAATAGGCAGAATTGGTGGCGGAGTAGCTATATCGTTCGGAATTCACTTTTATCTAAACAACGCAGCGATCTAAACTTAAACGGCATTGAATCAGTTTGGATCGAAGTAAACACTCACCAACGTAAACTATTAATTGGTGGCATATACAGGCCACCAGACTCGAATAATGCTCACTGGACGTTAATGGAAGAAAACATTGATCGTGCATTTAACGAAACGTGTGACAATATCCTGATAGCAGGCGATTTTAATATTAACACACTTAACTCAACATCTAACAAAATTAACAGGCTCATATCTTCGTATAATGCCGAGCAGTTAATTACTTCACCAACACACTACACGGAGCACTCATCATCCCTCATCGACCTAATGTTCATAAAACACACAGACCAGATTCTCACCAGCTTTGTCGCGGATCCATTTATACCAGATCTTGTCCGATTTCATTGCCCAATCGTTTGTGTAATGAAATTTAATAAGCCCAAAATATCAATCTATAAGAGACGAATTTGGCTTTATGACCGAGGAGATTTTAACGCTTATAGAGATATACTAAAAAATCATAACTGGGCTAACTTAATTCAACCTGACGATATTGAAACAACGATAAAGTCATTAACCGATATAATTACTGATGCTGCATCCAAATCTATACCTAATAAACTTGTAACTATTAGACCTAATGATATCCCATGGTTTAATAATAGCTTACGCCGACTAATAAAAAAACGACATAGACTCCACAAAAAAGCAAAATCGTGTAAAACCGAAAGCGCCTGGGCCAACTTCAGAAAAATAAGAAACGAAGTGACAAGCCTCCTACGAAAGTGCAAATTAGAACATAAAAACAAATTGATAGAAACAATCAATACGAGTGACATTCTAGCAAAAACATGGTTTAAAATAGCCAAGCAACTAACAGACAAAGCCGGCTCATCCCCACAAATACCAATACTTATAGAAAATGGAACTGAAGCCAATTCTGACCTCGAAAAAACAGAGATGCTTAACGCCTACTTCTGTAAACAATCTTCTATTGATGACAGTAACCAAGTTTTACCACCTCTTACGTTACCCCAACACAACATATCTTCTATTCACATATCACAAAGAGATATATGTGACGCTATATCCCGTATCGACCCGTCCAAAGCATGTGGTCCAGACCTTATAAGTCCTCGCCTATTGAGAGAAGGTGCAAACGAGCTTTCATCACCTCTTTCTTTAATATTCAATATATCAATCAACTCCTCGCAATTTCCATGTTCATGGAAACTAGCTAACGTCATCCCAATATTCAAAAAGAATGATCCTTCAAATCCACAAAATTATCGGCCTATATCACTCTTAAGCTGTATCGGGAAGCTCATGGAACGCTGATCCATAAGTATCTATATAATTATATAGTTAATAATAATATTCTCACACCATTCCAATCGGGGTTCGTCAAAGGAGACTCAACAGTAAACCAGTTACTAATATATACAATGATATATGTAAGGCTTTGGATGACGGCAAAGAAGTTTGTGCAGTTTTTTGTGATATATCTAAAGCTTTTGATAGGGTCTGGCACCGTGGCCTTCTTTATAAGCTGTCTTCAGCAGGCATTACTGGCAATTTGCACCGATGGTTTACATCTTATCTATCTTCCAGGCAACAGAGAGTAGTTTACGCAAACTCTTCATCCCACTGGTCCACTATTAATGCCGGCGTTCCTCAAGGGTCTATCCTAGGCCCACTCCTCTTTTTACTTTATATAAATGATATAGTCACGGAAATCAAATCGAATATTAGACTTTTTGCCGATGACACGAGCTTATACATCATAGTCGACGACCCGAACACCTCCGCCATTTCTCTTAACGATGACCTCAAAACAATTAATCAGTGGTCGCGAGACTGGTTGGTCACGTTTAATCCATTAAAAACGGAAACAATGATATTTTCTCGAAAACAAAACAAACCGCAACACCCAGATCTTATCATGAACAATGTAACACTAAACCCCATTAGTGAACATACACACCTAGGTTTAACATTATCAGAAGATGGTAAATGGAAAACACACATTTCCCGCTGCATAAATAAAGCATGGCAACGAATTGGCATCCTACGTTCATTGAAATTCCTCCTAAATAGATCGGGTCTTGAACGTTTATACTTCTCATCCATTCGACCTCTCATAGAATACGGCGATGTCATTTGGGACAATTGCACTTGTGAACTGAAAAATGATTTGAACGCAATTCAAAATGAAGCCGCGCGAATAGTAACAGGAGCCACAAAACTATGCAGTATAGAAAATTTATATCGCGACTTAAAATGGGTAACGCTAAGTACCAGAAGAAGAAAACATAAACTAATACAACTCTTTAAAATGAAAAATAATCTTACACCTAATTATCTACATACTCTTATACCGACTCAAGTACAAAATCGCTACGCCCTTCGCAACGCGGACGATATTCCACATATTCCTTGCCGCACTCAAATGTACAATAACTCATTTCTACCGTCTGCTATACGCGAATGGAACACATTACCTGCAGAAATTAGAAACTCACCTAGCCTATCCATCTTTAAGTATCGAATGAACAAAAATACATCTAAATCAACACAACTTTTTAACATAGGCAACAGGAGAGACCAAATATTGCACGCTCGCCTACGACTAGCTTGTAGCTCGCTCAACTACGACCTATACCGAAAATCAATAGTAGATTCCCTTTATGTTCTTGTGGATCACAAGAGACTGTAGACCACTACCTAACAGCATGCACAAACTATGAACTACAGTGTCAACAATATTTAGCTGGGCTGGATTGTCCAGTCATTGCCGATAATCTTTTAAACGGAAATGAGCACCTTTCATTAGAGAAAAACAAACACGTGTTCCTACAAGTTCACAAATATATTACAGCAACTAAGCGGTTCTAATAGTATTAACTATATTCATCATTATATGTCAGACCAAAATGTATTGCTGGGAGGGGGGGAATACTACGCATCGTCTTCATCATAAGTCGCGCCGGCAGCCCCGAGTAGTAAGACGCATGGTACAGTCAGTTAACAGGGAGGTTATCGATCAGCTCTCACCATCAAAATCACCACTCCTTTCCTCTCTTTTTTATTTCATTATATTATCTTTGTTCCTTCTCTAACACTACGTTTATAAACAATATAATCAGTCAAATTTGTATATTGCAATGCGCACTACATATGATTTGTATGTTACACTGTCTTATATCTTGTAGGGAGATGAATTCATATAAGCTTCTAGCTTGTTTTCAAATCCTTGTATTTTGTTATGTAACATGTATATTGTACATTTGCCAATAAAATATTGTTTAAACTAACCACTGTACGGACAGGAAACTCACCATGGCAACCACTGTACGGGCGGCACTCCCACGCAGTACTTGTCGACAGCCTCGGCCAGGGTAGATTTGTCGTCATCGTACGTAAGCAGCCAGAGAACCTTGGCGAGGTATTTCCGCGACTTGCTCTCGTTCTGGTGTCGGCACGCATGTAGGTAGCACGTGATTGATGACACTCCCAGGCTCATGGTCCTGTTGAACAAAATACATGTCATAATAGATTGATTATTGGTGTTTAACTGACTATCAACAGCTAAAGTCATTTGAGGCCGGGCCAACAGGTTGGACTATCCTTTATTTAACCTGTCCATAATGAGGAAAATTCCCAAAATCAGAACTGAATATTCACAGAAAAATATATATTCAGCCCTGAAATTAGAATATCCTGACCTGGTGCCAGGTCCATTCCACACCAGTCACTTAGATCCAACCCCAAAAGTAATATGATCAACACTAATCTTATTACTTTTTAATTGGGTATAACAGGAGTTAGCTACTTTTTAATTGGGTATAACAGGAGTTAGCTCTCAAGTATCAGAATGTCAAAAATGTACTTGAGGGCCAAACCATGCAAGTCGGCATTCCGGTAAGAATGAACCCCGATTGTTGAATTACCAGTCAAATGCACGTCATAATAAAATGGGCTAATTGTGTATACCCAAAGGAAACCGAAGAACCAATGTAGATCAAAGTCTAACTATTTAAGGCTATAAACAAATAGTCAGGGTTGTGCCTAGGTCTCACTTTCAGACAGACAATTTCAGATTTTGGGCCCTTTTTGTATTAAAATAATATAATGCATAGGCTGTGGAACTTCCCGTAGGATTTTTATGTGCCCTATGTTTGACACTGGATTCGTGAACTAGACCATGTAGCATGTCAAAAAAACTTGGGTAGACATTTGGTACCCCGGCAACGAATGAGAAATCCAAGATGGCCGCCGGTGGCCATTTTGAATTAGTATCTCATTTAACTTTGCAACCAATGGGTCTAGAAACATAAATAACACATCATTTCTGACTCATTTCAGGACGAGGAACCCATTAGTGTGGCTATATTCGCGATTGGAGATCTGTTTGACTTATTAATCCAAAATGGCCGCCAAATATTGTGCGGAAAATGCATGATTTTCTTAAATAGTTGTGATAGTCATTCAAAATGAGTGTATATGCAATTGTATAATATGCATAGTATATTACCCTAGTTGGAAACATTTTGATGTGATTGTCATGTTACATTGAAGGTTTCCATGGCAACAGTTTACCTATATATTATAGATTAGTTCGAATGTACGTTTAGGTAATTTCATAAACATGAATTTGCAGACCGACGTTCTACTTGTTTTGTTTAACCGTTACTGTTTCTTCGGGACACAACATTATCGGCATCCAATTCTAGAAAGGAGCAGGTGATGAAATGGGGTTTAACGTCCGTTCAACCGCTTAGGTCATATACAGACGGGCATTGAAAAGCAGCGACAAATTTACAAAAGCATGGTAAAAGAGTAGAACGTCAGTCTGAAAATCTGAAAGTCAAACATGTATAATGGAATATCATTGTTCTAGATGACCTGTCATTTCAAAGCAGTTGGTGCAGATATGGCACTGGAGCAAACCATCAACAAATCACAAAAAGGTAGCTCATATACCATGAAATGTTGGCCAATAGCAACCTTCACAGAGAATTAAGCGGGGCAAGAACCAGAGCGTATGACCTGATCGTTTTGTGGAGAAGACAATGCGTTTCTGTGAAACAATCCATCGAACCAACCTGAAGACCTTTCGAAGTATACATCATTCATCAAGATAATGCAAATCATCAATCAAGATATCACAACGGAAGGGACGAGGGCAGCAACAGAGACTTCTTGAGGTAGCTAGGGTACGGGGAAGTGCAATGGAAGATCTGTTGCAGTATGATGTCACACCAGAATCATGTCTCTTTGATCAGGAAGGTTTAATGACAAATGCAGTGAAAGGTTCCATTGTGCAAGAGCTGGAACATGAACTTACTGCAGATGATCCGAAATTCCCAAACAGACATGACACATTTCACACAACGTTTGTCGTAGACATGATGGCTAACATTAGAAAGATAAGGACAAAAGGAATCAAAGACTTTGGCGAATATAGCAACATACTATTGGACTATCTTACGAAAATCAACGATTGGAGCTGATAGAATTGACTTCATCTTCGATTCCTACATCGATAAATCAGTTAAAGACTCGGAAAGGAAACGTCGACAGACGACTTGTCCTACTGAACTGAATATCATCAACAAACAAACATCACTACCAGTTGAAATGGAACGATTTTGGTCTTCTGGTAGTAACAAACGAGAGCTGCAGCTGTTGCTTATCATCAGCAAATATTGATGGACAAAATGACACACAGTCATCATTACAGGTTACTGAGGTATTTGTAAGCAATATGTCAGGAGAACAAACAGTTCCGTGTATCTGTGTTTCATGGGAAATCACAGGAATGTACCCGAATTACACAGTGAACTGGAAGAAGCAGATACCCGGATTGTACCTCATGCTATGCATGCAGTGAAAAATGGAACCAAGCGAATTGTAGTCATATCGTCAGACACGAATGTGTTTATACAGATGATGTACTGTTTGAGCGAACTCAGTAAACACGACCTTCATGAACTCTGTGTTAAGACTGGCGTCGGTGATTCCATTCGTTATATCCCCATCCATAAATTGGCAGATAGGGTTGGAGAGGATTTGTGTAGCGTACTGCCAGCTGTTCATACTATCACAGGTTGTGATTACACCAGTAAACTGGGTACTAAACATGCAGGCTTGAAGTGTAACCCAACTGTGCTTTTGAAGGACTTTGGTATACATCCTAACACTTCCAATATGGACAATGTAATAAAATAAGCTGAGTTGTACCTGGTCCAGGTGTTAAAGGGGGTAGTAATTGTACCACAATGAATCAGTTACGGACATACATGTACCACCACAGCAAGGGACTATCACTAGACCAGCTACCTCCAACTAGTCATGCTATTAGGGACACATTCTCAGGGCATTTTATGCAACATATCAGATAACATATCTGCTTTGTATGGAATCAGAGGTGTTGGATCCGACTCAGTACGGGTTTATAGATGTAGAGGAGTTGTTCATGCCCGATGTATGTAGAACACCAGATGTGTACATGCACAAAGTGTGCAAAATATCAGATGTACATGCAGAAGGAATGGTGTTCCTTGTTGCAAGTTTTGTAAATGTCAATGTATCCCAGATATAACGATGTGTAAAAATCCATCAGGATGTGTATAGGTTATATGATGAGCATACAAACGTTTAGGATCTTAGTGTCAAAGTGACTGTCTCAAATAATCAATATGCATGTGTCTCGTATAAACACAGTAACATACACATTCACTTTTGTTATTCGAGACAGGTGCTTAAAGTATCAACATTTATTGACAGTTATAAGTGTTTCCTAATATAATTATGGATGTAAAGAACAGTATTCAAAGCTTTAATACACAAACGTACAAATATTACAGGAAACTGAACACAAACAGCCAATAATAGGTAATACAGCATGCCAAAACGTATTCCTTGGCATTTGGGATCAGTTTAAACTATACACAATTTGGCAAAATTAGTAAAGTGGACACTGCCCACATTGAATGCAATCAAATTGCCGGATGTATTAGACTAGTCCCAACTGACATGTTGTCCATTTTTGCATACAGCCTCATTTGGTACATAGCTATGTGTCTTCATATACATGTAAATGATACTAATAGTTTGACTTAGTTAGATAATAAATATTACTAACAATTTTGTAAGTTGCTATATTTTGTTGACCATTATATCATTTACATGGCAGTAATAATGATGTCAAAATTACAGATTTAAAATACTACAACCAGAAACTGACATTTGCAAAATGACATTTGCCATTTTAAGCCTTATTAAGACAGTATAATAAACATAGAGTGCATATAAACACATTTCGTTAGAATTCAGAAACATTTAAAGCAAATTATACATTTGTAACATAACATTTGGCGGCCATCTTGGATTTATATATCAGGGAGATCACCAATCGCAAGAATAAGCCTTACTAATGGACTTCCTGGCCTGAAATTAGTCAGAAATGGTGTGCTGCTTATGTTTCTAGACCATTTGGTTGAAAAGTTAAATGCGACAATAATTCAAAATGGCCGCTGGCGGCCATCTTGGATTTCTCATTCGTTGCCGGGTTACCAAATGTCTACCCAAGTTTTTTCGACATGGTATATGTTCTAGTTCATGAATCCAGTGTCAAATATAGGGCACATAAAAATCCTACGAGAAGTTTGTCAGCCGATAGACTAATAGGGAGATCTTGAAACTTTAAGGGACATGGGCAATTTCATATGGGAAAATGTCCCCTGGGCTCGCTCTAGGCAGAACACTGAAACAGGCAAAGTTTACAGAGGTAATCACACGGATCTTCAACAGAAACAGAACTGCACTCAAAGACTAGCAGTATACGGTCCCCCAATACAATAAAGATATAAGAAATATGTAACACATAAAATGAAAGCAACATATACGTCATAGAAAATAAAGCAGCAAACACCTACTCTATGCTGGTAAACACAGCCTTATAGAGTGTAATTGATTGCTTGACTGGGTTCAGAAAGATCATATACAGATGTGATTACACAAATATATTGGCAAATTTAACCGTTTCAACACTACAGAGCTCTCTATGGCGGTGTTTGCAAACCGTGTAGATCCAGATGAGCCGGCTCGTAGAGAGCCGTCTTATCAGGATCTGCACTTTTCGCCAGTAATTTTCATTAAAAAAAAACACCCACTTTTTATAAATGGACTACGGTAGTCTGAAAATCATTTTGTGACCATTGGACTGGTGGGAAAATAATCATCTGAATATCCATTTCAGTTACTTAGTGGCTAAAGGGTTAAAATGTGTAATAAAAACCTACTTTTCGCGTGTAAACACGGCCTCGAGGTAGTCCCCCCAGAGGGCCCAGGCCTTGACGAGCGTGTCGTGCATCTGGACGGCAGCTGAGAAGGCCTTGTTGGCGTCCTCTGATCGCCCGGTCTGGGCCAGGAACATGCCCTTGAGGGCGTAGAACTCCGCAGTCATCTCCTTCGTGAAGAATTTCAGGTTTGTCGACTCGATCACCTCCAACCCCTGTAGGGAAAATTGTATTAGAATGAAATGTAGCCTGTTATATATGTCACCAAACCCGTGTCCACAACTCCCAAACCCTGTGGATTAAATTGTATTAGAATGAAATGTAGCCTGTATTATATGTTATATGTCACAAAACCCCTCTCCACACCTCCCAAACCATGTAGGTTAAATTGTATTAGAATGAAATATAGCCTGTTATATATACCATTTGGTGGCAGGGGCATAATAAACTGTGGAAAATGTGGACCTTATGACCTGGACAACAAGCTCAGCCATATACCAGCGTAGGCACCTGCCATTCCATTAATTGTGCACTGTTTATGTCCTGGTGTACGTTTCCACCAACCTGTGATGGGTAGATTTATACACACAGTAGAGCAGTTACAACATAACAGAATATGTCAATAATGCTCACTCCTGATTATTCTTGTTTGTTCATCAAACAATTAGCAACATTCAAGTTAGAGGGATAGTTCTGGTACAATGATGGCATACCTCGTTGAGTTCGTGTTTGCCCATCGACCCCGCCATCTGGAGGTAACACTTCACCTGCTGTCGGATCTTCTGGAAACAGTCGACGATCGGCACACTCGGGATCGTGTGGATCCTAAAACAGTGATCATTAGATATACAATGATAATTCCAGCACAAAAATATTTACACAATTCCCTAACATTTGATTTGCCCGTTGCAAGTCTCTGTCCAAAATTTATATCCCAGCAAACTCCCACGCCGAACTAATTTCCGTAACCATGAGGCGCAGTTAAAATAATTCTTAAGAAAACGGAAAATAAACACATGTTCTTGATGAATTTATTTCAAATGCTGGAATTATAAGGAATGAATGGCCTTTTCGTGGAATTTATCGGGGATATAAACTTGGAAAAGTCGCGGGAATACTGGACGAGGCCTTCCGGCCTTCGTCCAGTATTCCCGCGACTTTTCCAAGTTTATACGCCGATAAATTCCACCAAAAGCCCATTAATTCCTATATTGTCTGCTAATTATGCGCACCTAGGGCTTTCAAAACAAATTTAAATGTCATTAACGTCCCCATATTCAGTAAAATTTTCCTGAACATTCAACTGAGTTCAGACGCCTGTGCAGGTAAAATGTCAGTAAGTGACGTAAATTGTGTGATGTATGACATCACATACGTGTTTGCAACGCACATTTTTTCTGCTATTGCTGCGCATCTGGTAGTGTAAACAACAGGGCGAACAGCATACTGGATCAGCATAGCAAATTTGGTATGCAACTTGAAGCAGAACTATCTAGCGACATCATGACAGGTTAGTTTCTTAGTTGAACAGTTAATTTACTGAATAAGGCTAAATAAGGCTTTTCCATCAGCAGGGTCAAAGGATTTTACACATTTTTACTATATTCGGATTAACTTTTTACCAAACTATTAGAATGTGATAAAATTGTGCCACAGTGTAGCAATTAATCAGCTTGCTTATTCCGAAATTCACATACACATATTTTATTAGAAATAGCCGAAATGACAGTATGGCACAGGGGCTACACTGGTCACAAACTCAATACAACACTGTTTTATTATACCAGTCCACCATCGGCACGTCATGAATCGTGTGATGATGACAATGATTGTTTATATGGTATTACACTTGTCACAAACTAAATACCAGACATCAGTACCACGGTTAGATGTATCCCTAAAAAACCAACGCAAAAACAACTTTAATACAAGTTTCCAAGTCATTTGACCCTGAGCATAGGAGCCACATGCGTAGACTATGGAATGAAAATATGGATGATCACTAACGAGCATATGAAGTTGCAAGCTAATCCGACTTCCTGTTACAGAGATAGTGGTTACCCGAAAACAGGGGTACATAAGAAAACATTCACCTTTCTGACATTAACTCTTTGCATCCTAGCGGCGAAAATATCCGCCAAACGAATTTATAGGAGTATATGTTTTATTTCTCTCTGTAAATATGTCTTGAATACATATTCATGACATTTATAAGGAGAAATAAAAGAAAATATAATGAATTGTCATCTGCCATTTTTGAACTATTTATAGCCCACAAATTTCCCACCATGCAAAGAGTTAACGATACATAGACTTTTCATTAGATAACTACATGTAAATTTTCCACGGACCTTTAATATTACATAGGTAGCTTTTTCCCAGAACTTACATTAGATACATAGATCTTTCATATATCTTTCTCACAATGTATTTTTATACTTTTCACAGAACTTGCATTATAAATGTAGATTTTTCATAAATCTTTCTTACAATCGATTTGTAGATTTTTCACAGAACATACATTAGGGCTGTTCCAGTAAAACTTACAGTAAAACGGGGGGGGGGGGGGGGGGGGGGGGGGGGTAGGGGGGGGGGGGGGGGGGGGGGCATGGGGGGGGGGGCGGGGGGGGGGGGGGGGGGGGGGGGGGGGGGGGGGGGGGGGGGGGGGGGGGGGGGGGGGGGGGGGGGGGGAAGACGCCACTTTTGAATTTGGGTAACCTACCATAGATGCAAATTAATGTATTCGACACCCACCCATAGATGCGATTTCCCTGGGAAACCACCCACCCATATATGCAATTTAAATTAACACATTATTTTATCAATGTAATTCTCCGGACACGTAATTTGCGTGTTTGTAACAAAAACTCACGCACAATGTGATGTATCAGGAGCCGTAACTGCATTGAACATGTGAATCGCCGAATTTTTTGCCTATTTGTATATCAAAATCGTGTTAAATTTGTAACACGACTATTGTCAGAAATCGTGTTAAATTTGCGATTCTTTCCCAAATTAGACGATTTTTTTTTTTTGGACGCATAGCCTCCTTTTATCTCACCGATGTGAATGTGCAGCTGATCACGTTTGCACATTTCGTAAATTAATCCGAGCAAACTGGGAATAACATCAACTAGAGCAGCTTGAGCTGCATCAACGGTTTGAGCCTCAAACATTGATTTCATGTGTAACTAAGCTTTAGCCCAAGGTGTAAACTATCGGTTGCAAAAAGAATTTCTGAAGTTTTAGAATGAACAGTCAAACATTATTGTGTTCGCATCATCACACCGATGTGGGGCCGGTTAGCTTAGAGGTAGAGCGATGGACTCGGAGCGAGGGATACCGGGTTCGATCCTCAGCCAAAGTTTTAGCTAAAGGACTGAAATATCGACTACAGCAAAAACAATTGAAATCGAATGATAAATAACGAAGCTGACGTCACATCCGTTTGCTCTATTTTGAAAACTTGAAAAAATACGTTCATCTTTGACATCGAATAGAGCCGTAAGTAGTCAAGATATAGCTCTGAAAATTATCATCTTTCATGCGGCTGACACTCCCCTATCACCCTGGCAAGAAATTATGTTGCTGACTGTACAAATTGGAAAACGTTTGTAAAGACCACCCGTTATCAGCCGAAATTCGGCAAAATCGTTGAAAAGTATGTACATTTTTCAACTTCAAATGCACATAGCTCTTTTATTTGAGCAGATAGCCGAAAACTGTCAGCGAGTTTGAGATAGAGAATTGTGTCAGCTTTCCAATGCAAAAAGAATTCTTGAAATCGGTTGGAAAATAAGGAAGTTATAGGAAGTATGACGTCACTTCCGTTTTCGTGGAAAGTAGCATTAAAAGATATCTGACACTCCCCTATCACACTGGCAAGAAATTATGTTGCTGACATTACTGTACATATTGGAAAACGTTTGTAAAGACCACCCGTTATCAGCCGAAATTCGGCAAAAAATCGGTAAAATCGTTGAAAAGTATGTACATTTTTCAACTTCAAATGCCTATAGCTCTCTTATTTGACCAGATAGCCGAGAACTGTCAGCGAGTTCGAGATAGAGAATTTTGTCAGCTTTCCAATGCAAAAAATATTTTTTGAAATCGGTTGGAAAATAAGGAAGTTATAGAAAGTATGACGTCACTTCCGGTTTCGTGGAAAGTGGCATTAAGAAATTTCTCAAAATCTCTGAGTCTCTGCTCACACTTGATCTGAATCGGCATGTAAAATTTGAAGTCGATCCGACCAGCGGTTTGGGCTGTAGACTAACGATTACAATAGGTTTTCGGCGCAGCTGAAAGCCGCCTCAAACCTAACAAACGAATACAATTTGTTATGTGCTCGATTTCATTTTTCCATTTTTCCTGGCATGCGTTCGCGCTCACCATTGGTGGAATATTAATTAGGTGTAAAGGCTGACCAATCGGAGATCGCGTATCAGTGGCGCAGATTAACTCAACCCAGATTAACTAAATTGTTACAGCACTGCCCACGCCCCCGGCGCATGTACACAAATGTGTACGTGACAACTGGCCTTGTTTCGCTACGTCATAATTGAGCCAGTGCATGAGATAATCAACTTTATTATGTAACTGAGATTTTCGCCGAGAATGATTTGACTTTTTTTCTGCAAATATATCGGAAAGTTGATAACATTTTCAAAGCAAATGCGTAATAATTACTAATTTAATATTCGTCAACATTCGATATCGTTTACAGAAAATGTACACTATTATCAGATTCATCTTCGTCGAAAATCTCACGTGATAAGCCTGATTACCTCATGAACTGGCGTAATATTATAACACGTCGGGCAAAACATGTCTATACAGGTCTGTGGTGTTGAAAGGGTTAAAACTCTGTGCGTACTCAAACCCACAGGTGGAATAGTCGGACGTGTGACACAAAGAAAATGACCATTACAAAAATATCCATTACCCCACCCACTTGGTCTCGTTCTATTATTAAAGGTACATGCCCACGCAGCAGGTTACACTGTACTACTACTGTTCAGTTTCTGTCATGCTTTATATGAGCCATTTCTCTACCCACTAACGAGTTATTTTTAATTACGGCGCGTATTTATTGGTGTTAAATCGCATTTTATATGCCGTGACCAGAAAGGGTATTTTCCGACCTCGTGCTATTTTTATCAACACACGTCACGTAACACGGTCAATCATATCACATCTTTGACATGCGCAGTGAAGTATCGGAAGTTGAGAATCTAAATCTCCACGTAACTCTTTCCATTTGGTGATCTGGTCGCCAATATTAACCACTCTCTCTCTCTGTACTGCCTGTCACTCAGACATTTCGCCTTTTTATTTGGCCGACGCCGTTTCATACAATTTCCGTCCTGGACGTTTCGACTTGTTGATATTCTTGTTTACATATTGGGAAGCCTACTGGCGCGCGTAGTATACTGCGCATGCGCACCGCAAGCCGTGATGTGAAAGTCGTCGTCCCCGCACATTATCAAAATAGACTGTTACCGCCGCGCGTCGCTAACAGTAAATTGATAATTAATAAATTATTATATTTGTATAGCGGGCACTCGTAATTGTTAGAACTGGTGGAATAGTGACATAATTATACACTTATTTAATTCCTATAAAGAACATGTTGTGCCTACTGCGTGGGCATGTACCTTTAACAATTCTTGGATTCACTATATTTATTACATGCGAAGATAACAGTGAAAACTTATGGCATATTATAGGCATTGGCGACGTCGTTCATTCGCAGCCACAGTGTACAGTGTACATGTATTTTGTGTTGACATTATGATGCGTCTTGGGCGAGAACGGATATAGCACGGTTCGGATAAGCAACACGGAAGGTTGTATGTCGCCGGACTTCCGTGTACTAACGGGGTCGCACTGTATGTTAATATGTCGCGGCGCGTCTCGTTTGCTGTCAAAACATGTTTTTATTTTTTCGTAAGAAAAATGTGATGTGCAGACGACAGTTTATGACATTGTGTGTACGTGACAATTATCACGGGATACCCTTATCACGCATGGCGAAAGTGTCAATATGTCAATTGGCAGTTTCATTATGCGGGTGTAACGATACAGTCTGTATGTGCCCCAGGTGATGGCCAATAGTTCATACACGAGCGTCTACTCTATAATTGGCAAAGGTGCGATCATAATACAATACACCACCAGCATGCATTTAATTACGTTGTCCATATTCTGGGACTTGATATTCCTGAGGAATGCCGCGTTATGAATACAAATCGTCGCTATACCAGCACGCATTTACTTATGTTGTGCATATTCTGGGACGTTATATTCCTGAGGAACTCCGCACTACGAATACAATTCGCTGCGAATGGCCGCGTTATATACGTTAGACATCAATTCTCTGTAATATACGCCGCCTATACATATATCCCGCTATACGAACCACTCCATGTTGACCTGAAAAACAGACACTCACCAGTCTGACAGCCAACCACGCATAGAAGTTATTTTCGGACAAGCACACCCACCCATGTATGCAATTTAAAGAAACAGACACCCTGGCATATATTTTCTTTAAACTGCCGTCTTGGGGGTGCGGGTATGTTTTAACGGAACAGCCCTTAGAAAAGTAGAGTTTTCACAGATCTTACCTGGATAGTGAGTCAAGACAGACACCAGACAGGTTGTGTTTCCGCGCGATCTTCCCGAAGTGGATAATGGCCTGGGCGGACGCGTGCACACCCAGCATCGAGTGGTTGTTCTGCTGTTCACGAACAAAGCATAGTCTTTAAAATGCAATACATGTACCCACACTGACAGACTGTTCTGTTTGATTGTTTGTTTAATGGTGTTTAATGGCCTGTCAACAGCTATTGGTCATTTCATGCCGTTTATGGCAGGTCAACAGGGTCAAATTCTTTATTTCACCTGGATGGGGGTGGGGGAGGGGGGAAGGGGAATCCCAAAATCAGAACAAAGTATTTACATCAAAATACATATTATTATATACCTACCCATGAAATACATAGTTATACAATGTAAATAAAACTCATGTTCTCATTGATGAAATAAACATGTTCCGGTGGAAATACGACTACTTCCGCTATCTATATTCATAACGTGCACCTGCAGTGCCGGACTGCAAATAGGCTGCAAATACACATTCATTACCATATACAGTCTAAAAAACTGCTAATTTCCATGGAGCGGTATATAATAAATAGAATATTCATATTTTTGCAACGAATATGACATATATGTTCACCTCGTGGTGTGAAATGTCCATATTTCACTCGTGCCCAACGGCACTCGTGAAATATGGACATTCCACACCACTCGATGAACATATATGTCACATTCGTTGCAAAAATATGAATATCCTCTATTTATTCTCTGACTGACAAACTGACAATACATTTCCTCAGGATGTAAATGGGGATCGTTAAGGTCAGTAAACAAGGTCACAGTCTAGATTTCCGCCTTCACAGGTATCAGTAAAAATAAACACAAATTTTGATGTAAATTATGTATGCCTGCTGGGACAGACCATGACGTGCGGGATGGATGGACGGACACATGGAAGTCATTGGGAGCACTACGCCAAGCTCTCCGAAAACAAGACTTACAATGTAAACTTTGGGAATGTGGCCACATTCAACATATTGGTTATTGTTAAGCAATTAACCCTTTCAACAGTACAGATTCTCTTTACCAGTGTTTGCAAACAGTGTAGATCCAGATGAACCGACTCGTAACGAGCCGTCATCAGGATCTGCACTTTTTGTAGTAATATCATATTTTTTAGCGAAATAAAACAACCCCATTCTTAGAAATGGACTGAGTATTATTCTGTAACGTCTGGATTTATCCTTAAATTAGTTTATTCTAGTTACTTAGGGTTAAGTAATAATTCACTTTCATTCCTAGCCTTTTAAAAGACTAGAGATGATTCAGTTTGAGAAACAATTATGTTGGTACTGACCTGGTCACCCTGAGCCGCATGCTGATCGTAGTGGTTCACGATAAACTGGTAATGGTGTTGGCGCCACGTGAAAATGTCGCTCCAGTGGGACAGGTCATCCGATATCATCGGTAGCCGATTCCTGGAACGAAAAAAATATAGCTGAACTCTTACAATACAGAATAAAACAGAGATCTGCATAGTATGGACATTCATCCAAGTTTTACTGGGGAGCATAACAAGGCTAGCTTTGAGATAACGAGGCGACTACAAGCAAGTTCTAGCAGTTCCATAATTACCTCCACATTTTGACAATGGCAATAATTACCTCCACATTTTGACAATGGCAATAATTACCTCCACATTTTGACAATGGCAATAATTACCTCCATGTTTTGACGATGGCAATAATTACCTCCATGTTTTAACGATGGCCTTCATGTCGTGTAGACTGGAACTGCGGGTGATGTTGGCCGGCTGCAGTCCCTGGTTGATCTGGGCCGCCTCCTGCAACTCCATGATCTGCTGGGCCGCCTACAATTTAGGACACGGCCGTGACTGATCTGTCGCTGTGACTTAGCCGTGGTCCACTGATCTGTGGCTGTGACTTAGCCGTGGTCCACTGATCTGTGGCCGTGACAGATCATCGTCTGTCTCATCATGGCAAACATTTGTGGCAAATTATTTTCATCAGTTTAGGAGACGCCAAAACAAAACCTCATTAACTTTTTTGACCTTTGACCTCAGTGTGACCTTGACCTTGAATGTATGCACATGGTTATTGAATGCAACACATCGTCTCATCATGGCAAACATTTGTGGCAAATCATTTGCAAATCCATTAATTGGTTTAGAAGATATAGTGCGGAAATAAAATTCCATGCATGTTTTTTACCTTTGACCACTATGTGTGAGCTCGACCTTGGTTTTTGATACGATTGACTGATTGGTATTTAACGGCCTATCAACAGCTAAGGTCATTTAAGGCTGGGCCAACGGGTTCCATCCCGTATTTAACCTGCTGCATTGGGGTGAAAATAAATTGAAAAAAATATATTCAGCCCTGAAATTAGAACAACCTAACCTGGTGCCTGGTCCATACCACACCAAAGTCACTTGGTCCCTTCACCTAAATAAAAGTAATAGAATTACGAATAACCGTAATACTCACATAAGGAGTATAACCAGATGCAACTGTCACATACAAGAATGCCAATGACGTACGTGAGGGCCAAACCAAGTCTCCGGTCGGCATTCCGGTAAGCATGAACCCCGATCGTTAAATTACCCATCGCATGCTCCCACATCATCTCATCATGGAAAACATTTGTGGCAAATCATTTGATCGACGGACAGAAAGACCAAACTACCGACAGACAAGCGGACTCATATATACTGACCCACACGCCCCACTTAAACTTCGTTTGTGGGGGTACAATTAATAGTTGAATTTTGGCCAAGAATATCCCATATATATAACGAACCTGTAGCAGCGGTACATGTATGTGGGTCACAATCTTCGGGAGACGCCGCCATTCCTTGATCGCGAGGTTACTCGACAACTCCACCAGTCGCTCAATCTGTGAACAAATTACAAGAGTGATGTCTTTCTGACCCCTGATATCTTCCAGGGAGTCCGGTTTTGAAAGGTTTGCCTGTATTTCTGGCTACTTTCAATCTATAACACAGAATACTGTGAAACCTCTCTGAACGAGACACCCTGAATCCACCGTAATTCAGATTACTCAAGAAATGGATAAATAGAGGATGTTACATGAGTGCCGAGTTAATGATATTTATTAAACGGGCTACTGATTTCATAAGAAACTAGGGTATGCCGAGTTTCTTATGAAATCTGTCAAAAAGTTTAATAATAAATCGCATATTGAATCAACACAAATGTTTGCTTCCATTGATTGCATAAGCACAATATGTTGAAACTGTAATGACCACCTAGAGTGTTTTCTGTAACGGCCTCATTTGCATATTTATTACACTAGTATTATGATGTTTAACACACCGTGTTATTACACTGTGGACGTCTATTTCATGAAATAAAATAATACAATCATTGGAAAACAACACAGACAAGTACGAGATAAGAAAACTGGTTTGCCTAAATGATTTATAGAGTAAATTCAAATTTAGTGGCAAACGAGAAACTGTGGCCTGTCGGCGCACAAATGTCCCCCGGTGGCAGATTGGAGAAACTGATGCAAACTTCTGAACCTGACATACACACAGACGGACACACAGTCCAAACACTATATGCCTCCTGGATCTACCAAGGTCAGGGGCATAATAAAAACCATGATTGATATTTCAACATTTATTATTCCACACATTTCAAACACAGATAATTCTGATTTCACCACACAGTTTTCAGAATTTCTATTTTATATAGAGTACAAAAATTTGTAGTATGGTATCAATTGGACACACAATCTGAACTGGGTCTGTGGTAAAATGAAAGCATTGGTCAAATTATGTCAGTAAAAGTTTGTCACTCTCTAAGAAATAAACACTGAAGACCGTGATCAGACTGATTTGATCTGGGTATACACTAGGTAATCACAGGTAGTAAGACTCCTTTTCTCATATCATCTTACACCACAAAAGACTAAAATGTTGTGTACTTTCAACATATAATAAATTATAAATTTACAAACATTTCTGTATCTTTTTAGTCTTAATGTATAATTATTCAACATGTTACAAGATGTTAGTTATACAGGCCTTTTTCTATAGTTCCCACGGTTCAGACATTCTGACTCATTCCCAAAGCCAAATATACAAAATCCCAATCAAAAGCACCTCCAACAATTTGTCTACCAGGTAAAAACATACTGGTACCGGGCCGGTTGCCACGAAATAAACATGATCAAAAAACTGCATTGAGGTACACTCGTATTTCATCGTTGGTTTCAATGTGGTTCCCGATTTCCGCAGGCTTACATATTGTATATGTACATCGTAAGCAGGAACCATAACAAAATGTCGCTTAACTACTGCACAAAAATAAGAAAGAAAGAGACAAAAGGCCCCAAAACGATCGATTTGTTGTGGTCAGCGTCGTCTAGTTCAAGTATTAGTAATGTCACCCCAATAACACATTAACATTGATCTCTTAACACATTCCTGACTAAAATTCTTTCTTTGTTTACTTTAAATATGAAAATTCCCAAATTTGGATGCAAAGCAATTTTATTTTTTTCCTAATTTGGTAAATTTCACGACGCAAATTTTCCCAATTTATCAAGGGTCTTTTCCCCAAAATGGATAGAAAAATGCCTTTTATAACCCCACAATCACAGACGTACATGTGTATTCAAAGAAAATTATAAATAAATAATGACAAAGATAAATCATCTCCACCTGAATAATAAGAAGCTATTAACAAAATAAATGCTTTATGAAAAAGTAATGATAATAATGCATAATGTGTTGCAAAATCAAATGTAAGGAAATTACATGTAAAAAAGCCTAAACAGAGTGATTTCCCACCAAATAAGTTAACCCTTTCACCCCTTAGTAACTGGTATGGAGTCTTCCATCTGTCAATGTTGACTTTTGAACTATTCCATTAATCAGAAAAAGGGTGTTTTTATCCACAAACAGCAGATCCGGATGAGACGGCTTGTTTTATTGCAAATTGGGAAAGCGGTCTGAAGTGTTGAATGGGTTAATAACACCAGCAACACAAACAAAACAACAAATGGAGGTCACAAAATACAGTTGCACAATATCAAATGCACGTGTGGACTCCTGGGCACAGTTGCTCAAAACCTCTGTTAGCTTAACAGACTGTTAAATCTTTAGCAATGCTAAGGATTTAACAGTCTGGTAAGCTAACAGAAGCTTTGAGCAACCAGGCCCAGGCTGATAACTTGTGGCTGTGGCTGGAGTAACGGGGCCTTATGACATTAGTGACCATATGCACAGTCTGAACAGGGTCTGCACTGTTCACTATTCTATTAATGGAACACCCAGTAATGGCAGGATAGAACCTTACCAGGCTGCAGGGACAGGCTAAAAGATCAGGGGCTAGACGGACTGGAGAAATGGGGCTTATGGGATTTGTGGTTAGTGTAGATCCAAATCAAATAGTATACCCCTACAGCCTGATAAGGTATATATTGCTTGTTAGAAGCATGACAGTGTTTGATTGATGGAATGGAGGACAGAGTGCTGATCCTGATCAGACTGTGCAGATGCACAGGCTGATCTGGATCTACACTGGTTGGAAAACCCGAAAGTCCAATTTTTCCAGTCACAGCCACAAATGACATTCAAAATGTTTCCAGTCACAGTCAAAATTATGCACCAATGGACAATACATAGAGACTATAATCAGACAAAATTGAACCAAAACCATACTTTGCGGTAAAAAATGCATTTGTTTCCAGCAGTATAAGAAGTCTGCTGTTGCTTTTATATCTTGCCTTATTTCTCAATAAAAACATGGTTTGACAGCACTTCAGAATCATTTCCAATGGAAATGATTTTGAAGTGCTGTCAAAGCATGTTGTAAATTATTCTAAAGTGCTGTCAAAGCATGTTTTTGAGGATAAAAATGGAAAATAAACAGCAGACGACAAAAAGATTAAGATAGCGGTCTAAGGGTTAATATAATACAAACTAAATTCCATTTAAGGAATAAAACAATCCTAAAGTATTAATGTGGTATGGCAAACAATTGGTCTGTTCAAAGTTTGCGAGTAATACCGAGTAATACTCGCAAACTTAACAGACCAAATGTGTTTCCTGCCACAATAATGTAACAGCCGATGATTTTATTCCTTACATTTACATTGAATTTTCTAACAGTTTCAACAATGTAAATCCTTATTCTTATATAATTTTGTTGAAAATTCATGAACCAGCAATCTTGCTAGTCATGATACAGATAGAGCTACATGTATTATTGTAGTCATTGAGATTAATGGTGTCAAACCAACATTAACCAATTCAAACCGTCAAAAATGCAAAATAAAAATTAAACCATACAAATTAATTTTGTCGTCTGCCGTTATTTATTTTATTTTTTCTCAACAAACACCTGTTTTGACAGCACATGTTAATCATATCTGATGGAGACGAATTTGAAGTGAATCTTACGTGCAGCCAAAACAAATTCGTTTTCAGAAATTAGTTGAAAATGAAAATCAGCAGACAACACTATTCGTTTATATTCATACAGAAGATACGTACAGCAGAATAACATGGACGGACCATGCACGGACCATGCAACAACATGAAACTAAGCACATGCTTAGAAACCAAGTCATCACGTTACCACGGTTACCATGTTTAGGTGGTGGTCGTCGGGGTGACAGATCGCAATGTAGCCACGATACAGGTTGACCTTCCAAGCCATTTCTTTCGGGCAGCTCTTCTCGACCTATTGTAACAGATGTGAAACTATTGAAGGCATATAACAAACACTATATGACAGTGTTCCTCTTGCCCATTATTTTGGCCATTCTTTGTACACAATTCCAATCCTAAAAGAATGTTTTTTCAATTTCCTAAACAATTTTTTATTCTTTAACCCTTACAATGCCGAATTAAATTTTGTCGTCTGCTTTTTATTTTTTATTTTCAAATTTTTCTCATCAAAAGAATGAATTGACAGCACTTTAGAATCATTTCCAATGGAAATTATTCTTAAATGTTGTCAAACCATGTTTTTTATTGAGAAAGAAGGCAAAATATAAAACAACAGCAGACGACAATATTTGGTTCCCGCATTCTAAGGGTTAATTTGTCATGGCTATAGAAAGATACATTTTAATATCTTCAGTTTCCCGATATGCAGCAGTCATGATGTTGTGCCCAAATTTCAGTTGGTTTTCATTTCCCCATTTTGGGGCCAAACATGAGATTAAGCACATGCTCAGCCAGTCATGACCACCTTCAAACAGCAAAACACAAGACTCAACTGAATTACTAATTTATAGTTGATGTTTTCAGAAAGTTCTGTCCACCTTCAAACAGCACAATTCAATCAAACAAACCAATAGAGAATACAAGTAAGTGTGAATGAAGAATACCACAGAGACTAGAACATCATCCGAGACACGCCATGTGATTTTGTACCTTCGGACATCTGCGTAATTTCATTAAATATGTTTACAAAATTTACAATAGTTTTCACAAAGAAATTTAAAAGTTGACAAAAGTTTCAGAGTACATGCGGAATATAATTCCGTATGTACTCTTGAGAGATTTTGTCAACTTTTGCCGAGATTTACGGAAAATGTTGTTTCTTTGGTTTCTTTGTTTATTGGTGTTCAACGGTAAATTTGTAAACGTAAATGTTGTAAACGTATTTAATGAAATTACGCAGATGTCCAAAGGTACAAAATCACATGGCATGTCTCATTTAGAGCCAAACATGAGAAGCAGCAGATTCTCAGCAAGTTGTGCCCACCTGCATGAGTGCGTCCTTCATGAGGGCCCAGTTGGGGACACGCCAGGCACTCTCCAGGACGAGGTGGGGGTTGGTGTTGCCCTTCGAGTTGGCATACTCCAGCAGCAGGTCCCACTGGTTCAACTCCTTTGAACACCTGCAATACACGATTGATTAATTGATTGATTGATTGTACTCCAGAAGCCGGTCTCATTGGTTCAGCTCCTTCGAACACCTGCAATAAAGTAATTTAGTTGATTAATTGGTCGATTGATTGGTTGATGATTGATTGATTGGGACATGGTACAGCTCAGGCGAAAAAAAACAAAATCCGCGTGTCGTGCTGGTCGGTACTGATGATGGAATTTCTATTTCACGCGCCTCGTGACGAAATTTCTGACGTTCGTCGCGGACAGGATTGTTGGTCCGCAACGGACAATCCAATACATTCGCCACGGATCGTCACGAATGTTTATAGCGCGTTCGTGCCGATCCGGCATGGAATAATACCTGTACAGTGGTCATTTTCCGATCGTCATTTAACCCTCACAATGCTGAATTAAACTTTGTCGTCTGCTGATTAGTTTGCATTTTTCTCATCAAAAACATAGTTTTTTACAGCCCTTTAGAATCATTTCTAATGGAAATGCTTCTAAAGTGCAGTTGATCTATGTTTTTATTGAGAAATATATAAAACAGTGCGAATTCTATCACTGTTACTACTTTATACATCAACAAAATGACTCAGCAATATGCGAAGAATCTCTGTGCAGTGGCGTAGCCAGAGCCTCTAAAACACCGAGGCAATAACATTGGTCCTTGTCGACGTAGCGGAGCGTGGTATGGGGGTCATGGGCATCCCCACTCCACACGATTTTGTTTTGCAAATCTACGTCGCATTTCCCGCGTTCTGACATAACCCAAACTTCTAAGTCATTTGGCCTTGACATTGGGGCACAGGGGCCGCATGAGTGGGACATAGAATGAATATATGAATATGAATATATGAATGATGACTAATAATCATATGAAGTTTCAAGTCAATGTGACTTAGGACTGCAGAGATATAAGGTATTTAAAAACTTTAACGCAGATTTCGGACGGACGAACACACTGACGTACGCCCGCAGGCACACAGGACGTCTGAAATCGTAACACTGATTTGTTGAATCACATTCAATCCAACCAACACTAAAGCACACTAAAGCACACATTTCGCGGAAATAGAGACGATTCTCATCTGCTACCAAATCTGTTTTTATTAAGGAATAAAACGAATACAAAAGCATCAATATTTATTCTATCAACATATATTTTGACAACACATAAGAATTAATCGTCTTAGGAGATGATAACAATTGTTTTAGTAGACGTTTCTCGTGTGCTGCCAAAATAGTTTTATTATGAAATCTATCTCAACCAATGCCGAAAACGCGAGATTATAACATGTCCCTAACAGGACACAAACACATCGTCTAAGGAGACGATTCTCATGTGCTTCTAAAACACGTTTTCTGTTTGAAACCGTGACACTGATTGGTTGAATCACATCCAAATCCAGCCAATACTTAAAACATACAAACACATATTTCGCGGAAATAGAGACAATTCTCATCAGCTACCAAACCTGTTTTAATAAGGGAATAAAAAGAATATTAAAGCATCAATATTTCTTCTATCAACATATATTTTGACAACACACAATAATCGTCTTAGGAGACGATTCTCGTGCGCTGCCAAAATATATTTTTATCAAGAAATTAAAAACAGGAAAAACATCTACCGGTTCAACAAAAAATTCCTGCAAAAAAACATATTTTGACAAAACTTGAAAATCGTCTAAGGAGACGATTATCATATGCACAGTACTGTTAAAACATGTTTTGTTGAGAATATGTTACATTTTCGTTTCAGCTCTCGCGATCGCGTTTTCGCCATCTCGACCTATGCACAAGATCGCGAAAGGAGACGATTATCATATGCACAGTACTGTCAAATCATGTTTAGTTGTGAATATGTTAAATTTTCGCGATCCATCACCCTTCGCGTTTTCGCGATCTCGGCGTATGCGCAAGATCGCGAAAAAGCGAAACATGTTTTGTTGAGAATATGTTACATTTTCGTTTCGCGAAATTGTAAAATGTCCCCGATAGGACATGTACAAATCGTCTTAGGAGACGATTCTCATGTGCTGCCAAAACATGTTTTTATTAAGAAATGGAACAAATGTGTACAAACATCAATATTTTTGACAATAAAAACATGGTTTGACAAAACATGAGACGATTCTGATGTGCTGCCAGTACATGTTTGTTGAGTAAATAAAGATACCGTTACCTTTTTTGAGATTCTGCACATTCTCTCCGACCAATAAAATGGAAGAAATATTTTTATCAAAAGCGGTGAAAGAGATAAGTTCCACTCCATTAATACATATATGTAGAGTATATTTATCGTAAATGTGCTGCTCTTGTGTCGGCGTGTTTCAAAGGTCCGATCGACAAAACTTAACCTTTAGATGTCATTTTGTAACCTTTGATGTCTCACTTTCCAACACCGACACATGTCCCAGTAGGTCACTGCATGTGCTTATGATGATGTATGACGTGATCGGACAAAACCAGGCTTATGGCATATGTGACTAGCGAAGACCAACATGTGTTCACCATCAGTAGATTGTAACATGTTCCTACATTACGCAAACACGTCTTATTTGGAATTAATAAATCACTGAACTACTTTCGGCAAGGGAGATAATCAATATCACGCGAACTATTTTCATACGAGCCAAGCGGATTGTTCTCTTTATGATTAGGATATATAGTTTTAAGCTATCTCCTGTGATATATAATGATACATTACTTTGTTATGTTATGGGTACTAATACATGTTGTTTCAATAGCGTATCTCTGTAACGGTATTGTTGTAGATGGAGTTGCAAATAATTTAATATTTATTACGTTCAAATGGTGGCGTAATACTGATAGCACTTCTGTATAACTGTGATTGTCATAAATGGCGCAACAGTCGTGAGGTTAAGGTCGCCGACTTCAATGATTTAATTACCGATTCCCGAAAGGGTCGGGGTTTCAAACCTCGACATGGTAAAAAAAAAATTCTCCATATATATTATTTTTGTGATTTTAATATTTTTTAACATTTTCACAATTTTATGATTTTAATAAAAATACCTATAAATTGATAGAAACTTACCAACAATTAAAGTGTCTGTCTTTAAGTAATATATACACTGACAGTTTATTACTGATGTTTTAAGTTTAAGTAATATATACACAGACAGTTTGTTACTGTTTTTTTAAGTTTGAGGTACTGTCTATACTGTCTATACCATATAATGTTTTACTGTCCCAAAATCTTTTTTTTTTGGCTGTCACAATTAATTAATTTTCGGACAGCAAACATTTTTTTATGAATTTGAAATAATTATTGTCCTCCATCTGCTCACAACACTGTTCGAACTGCGCCTGTGGCTACCACGACCAGAATTCACTGGCCGCAAACACAGTAGCCATCGGCGTCTATTTATTAAATTATTATTTTGTATTTTATTTGAATTCCGCGTGAATGCTGCATTTTGTGTCAACACCATTTACAGAAAATATTGGTGATTTTCTAAACGAATATCGGAGAAATGCGGCTATATATTTTGTCAATTTTCAACACCATTTACAGAAAAAAAAATACTGATTTTTTAAAACAATATCGGCACAACTAAATACGGTGATAGAATTTTTGTCAACTTTTCAAAACCATTTACGGAAAATATTACTGATTTTCTAAAAACAATATCGGCGAAGGTGTACTGAACTACTCTTTATTTTAAATAACCAGCCGTCTGTGTATAATCGAGAGTATATCGTTAATTGTCATGTTGTCTCCGACAGTGAGATGTTGCGGCACACATCAAAACGACACGTCAATTTCAAAACATTGCCTAAGGGTCACAGCTGTGTGGTGTCATCAGATCAACACCTCGTCACACACAACTACACATTATCGATTTTTTCCCCACACAAAGCGACGTGTATTTACAACTAGATCTGTGTAATGTGTCAGGTGTAGCCAAAGACCATACATAAATTCGTCATTAGTCACAGATGTAGCCTTAAAATATAATCGATTTCCTTAAATTATGTCCGCATGTTGACAGATATTTCAGAGCAGACGTCATCGTAATTTGCCGTTATTTATTTCCAAAATTAACCATATATTCTGTAAATGGCGTTGAAAGTTGACAATAAATTAAGACCAGATCAGTACGTTAAATCGCTATCGATGACAACTGACGATCCGATGAGAGAGTAATACCGTTTAAGCGTATCCAATGTTAAATATACATCGTTATTTTTTTATTTTATGACTTTCGTAGTTTTTTACCGAGAAATTCAAACCGTTTCCAATTATTGGGGAACATAATATCATGATTAGCACATCGTTTCACTAAGCGGGGGCTACTCAGGAAATGGGATCACACGGTCTATTGTTTACACTGGATTAATGGCGGCCTCCATGAGGTCTCAGGTAAATCTTATTTTTCAATAATACGACTGTGGTTTCTTCCTTTTAGTGATAACCATGTTCCAGCCGTTAACACTTATTTAGCAACATTACTTAATATGTAGTTAGTCTGAACATTCTGCAGAGAAATCTGAATTGGACGGAATCGAGCGTTGTTTAAACTTAGTCCGGTTCATATTCACAGGTCAAAATATGAACTGAAAATGGCGCTTTGTGTGACAGAAATCCGTACGCGGACGAATACAAAAAATATTTTGTTATAAATATCACATACAGCGAAACAGCGGTAGCATCTACTGTTTTAATAATATGCATACATATTGTAATTAATGTTTAATAGTGATATACTTATGAATAATATACGATACTATGGTTTATACTCCAGCACTATGTTTTTAGGCTGTGTGATTTGCCTCAATATAAACTGGATTAATTAATACTTATATTCATGCGCTTCATGACAACATCATTACATTTAAAATATACAAATATTACTTAAAGGGTACCGATATGATACATTTTAATAACATAAATATTGAAAATACACATTACAATCGCTTACAACATAAGTTATTGATTGAAAACTGCATCGTGACCTATTTGACCGCATTACCTATTGCGCGGCAACCTCATCAAACCCCCTGTTTACATAGGTAACCGGGGGTTTGGTGAGGTAGGCTCGCTAATACAATGTTTGCGTAATGTAACAGGACACGTAAATCGTTTTAGGAGACGATTCTCATATGTTGCCAAAACATGTTTATTAGAAAAAATAATATTATTTTTTTGACAAAATATGAGAGTTGCCTCCTAAAACACGAGAATTATAATGGTGTTCTGTTAGTGTCGTGTAACAATCTCGCATTTACTCGATCTCTACCTCTAGACGAGATCGCGAAAACGCTAGGCCAATCTTCTTAGGAGACGATTCTCATGTGTTGCCAAACCTATTTTATTACGAAATCAACAAATGTGAAAAGAAAATAGGATTACATTTGTATTTCTTTACAAAACATATTTTGACAAAATAGGAGAATCGTCTTTGGAGACGATCCTCATGTGCTGCCAAATCTTGCTTTATTAAGAAATCAAACACTGCACTATGTCAAGCTAATGCGTAATTATCAATTTATCTGCGATGACGTGAGCGACTACATACCTTCAGAGGTTGAAGTAACAGACCGAGGTGTATACATACATTAAATATGCCTAAAAGCATCGATAAATGAAAAAATAAAAAGCTAACATTTTTTTTATCCCCTCCATATAATTCAGAATTATATGGAGGGGTAAACAAATTAGCTTTTTTTTTTTCTTCATTTATTGATGCTTTTAGGCATATTTAATGTATTTATACACCTCGGTCCGTTACTTCAACCTGTGCATACCATGGTTTTGATATGTTTGTTTCCGCCGAACACTAAATGTCGGTCACACTTTGCACGTGAAACTGGATTACCGACTGATGATTGTAAACACCATCAGGTGTGCAGCTAGACCAAAATGATATGTCGCAAATGTGCTAGTTGGGGATGGGTGAGTATGGGCATATTTTTTATACTCCCTTTTGAAAACGGGAGTATTATGTATCCACGCTGTATGGTATTGACACACCCAATCTTCTACCCTCCACTACGGTGCTCCATTTAGGACATCGTAATATCGCTATGGAGTCGAAACTACGATATTACATGTACGATACTACAATATGGCCATAACACATCGTGAAAAAGCCGAGGCAAAACGCCGACATTGCAGTCACGAAAACGCGAGATCGCGAGGCGAAAACGCGATATTGAATACAATAGAATATCACGTTTTCGCCTCGCGATTTCGCAGTCAAGCGATTTGGTATCGCGTTTTCCCGATCTTGTGTATAATATCGACGATGCGATGCAGTAACCAATAACGTATCGAAATATGTTTTTTTATCCAATAAAGATGTAGAATCGTCTCCTAAGACGATTATCATGTTTTGTCAAATTATGTTTTTTGTTGTCCACATTTGTTATATTTCTTAATAAAAACAAGTTTTCGCAGCACACAAGAATTGTCTCCTAAGACAATGTGTATGGTGTCCTGTTAGGGACATGTGACAACCTCGCGTTTTCGCGATTTCTCGCATGTATTCAATCTCGCATTTTCGCAACCTCGCCGCGCTATCTCGCGTTTTTGCTTCGCGATCTCGCATGCGTGTTGGAAGTACAGTCTACCCACACGCATGCGCAAAGTGCAATTTCAACATGCATGCTTTCGACACATGCATGAGCAAAACAAACCCGAATTTTCTGTTGTAACGCCGAGATAGTCACCCAAAGTTACAGACAGAAAAATCGGGTCAGAGCAAAACGTATTTTCAAAAGCGGAATGCGAGATCGCGAAAACGCGAGACGATTATCATGTTTTGTTGTTGAGATATATGTGTCTCAGTACGCACCCTCCCACCCCGCTACATACGGGCCTGCCATAACCTGTGTACTGTCAGCTGATGGGCATTGAACATGTCGCTATTGACGGACAAGTTGGTCGAAGGGCGAAACGGAGGTCGGTCGTAAAATCAACGAATAATACGGGACCGATACGATTTCTAACTACCTCTAAAGTCATAATCGCACTTTCGATTAACCGATCTGTTGGCAATGGATAATTATACCGTATTTACATGTCTGCAAATTTCGATCGGAAAACTATAATATTATATAGATATAAACGTGACGTGATGCATGTGTATAGGCCGATATTACGATACGGATGTAAAAGATAAATCCACTTTAGACAACAGGTATCCTCTCGAATATTCTCCAGTCGGCACGGATCGCCACGAACATTAAACTATCGGGCGCGTAAGACTTTGCCCCAGGCATGTAAGTAATTCCGTCTTTGTCCGTTTTCGTTAATCTCTGTCCTGTCCGTTTTCATTCGTGACGGACATTCGTGCCGGCAAACGCTAGCGGCAAACGACATTTGCTATTTCCGCCTGTACATGTATACGAACATTTTCATACAAATTTGGCGTAAATATGATAAATTCTCCGCTCATTGGGACGAAGATTCGTACCTCACTCTAATCGGCCCAAGTTCAAGTTCGCGCGCTTAATTTTCGCGGCACCGCAGTAAACACGAGAACGACCCACAACCACGAAACTTTCTTTTCAAACAAAGGCTGCCAAAAGACATTTTTAGTGTTCAGCTCTATCACCAACGACCGAGGGGAGCGATTTTCTCCTACCCCCCACAACCAACAGGATCGATTTTTTCAACACACCAACGACCCAACGACGTGAATTTAATTGCCGTCCACCCCTCCCCACATGCATTTTAATGGAATAGCCCTCAGACAAGATGCCTACTTAGAGCTATTGCATTAACACATTTTTTTTCTAGTAATCGGCGCAAGAAAATCTTGCGCCGGTTACTAGACAAAAATGTGTTTATGCAGTATCTTCTGCAGTAGCTGAATGGGAATTTGCCAGGAATCCGGCACCTAATTTATCACGAATCACTTTACGCTGGCGCGAAGTGCATACAGCACTAGGGAAGCCTGGTTTCGTACCTGATCCAGTGGTTTTCCCAGAGTCGATATTCGGGCAGGATGGACGGAGCCGCGGGGCCGCTATTATGGTCCTGTCTCGCCTTCGCCATAGCCTGCAAGATAAACACAAATATTTGACCTTCACCTCAGATATGTGAGGTTGATTGTTTGATTGATTGATCGATTGATTGATTGATTGGGGTTATCTTTCCAATAGCAAGGCATTTGCCACAGTCTGTAAAACAAATGACGGATATCTGAACTAGATATTTGATTTGATTGATTGATTGTATGTTCAATACCCCCATTTGCACATGTACTTGAACATGTACATGTACTTGTACAGGTAATATATGGGATTTAGTACTAAACCCATTGACCCGGCCTTAAATGACCTTAGTCCGTTGATAGGCCGTTAAACCACAACAAACAAACAAACTGTTCAATAGCAAGGTGTTCGCCATAGCCAGCAAAATAAATAGCAAATATTTGACCTTCACCTTTGATTTGCAAAGTCGATTGATTGAATGATTGATTGAATGATTGATTGAATGATTGATTGCATGATTGATTGATTGATTGATTGATTGATTGAATGATTGATTGAGGATGTCTTATCTGGGCCGTAACCTGTAAAACAAACTGCGGATATTTGAACTCGATAATTTATTTGTCAAGTTGATTGATTGCTTCGTTGGTTTTGTCTGTTCATTAGCAAGGTGTTCGTTCATCATATCCAGCAAAACAAATGGCAGATATTTGACATTGATCTTTGATTTGTGAACTTGATTGATTAATTGATTGACTGGGGGTTTTGTGTTCAATAGCAAGGTAAAACGCATACGGGAATGTACCTAGGGCCCGTTTAACTAATCTTTGTACGACTAAAATGTTCGCAAGTGAAAATTTAGGATCGTCTGGAAATTTCAATTGATGGATTTACATTTATTGAGCATAGGCTGCATATGCAGCCTATCAATAAATGTAAATCCAATAATTGTTTACAAGAAAACATTGTTAATGTGAAATTTTATCATAATTTGGCACTTACGAACATTTTAGTTGTACGAAGTTTAGTGAAACGGTCCTCTGTATAGGAAGGGGGAGCCATGTTGCATTGAAAACAGCAGTTAAATGACCTTGACCTTCGGTTTGGATGGTTGATTGATTGGGGTTTATTTCCATTCAGCAACAAAGCCATATACAGACAGGAGGCCTGCATGGAGGATTAATCATTATTGTTACACAAGATACATGGTCTCAAAAGAGAACACAAAACAACAACAACAAATTTTAGTTGTCAGACCTTGATCCTAAGCAAATTTAAGGACAGATATTTTCATGTGTGGATATAGAAAAAAAAAAGACTCACCGATTCATACGATGTCTGTGCCTGTTCGAAGAAGCCATGTTGCTGGTAGGCTATGGCGGTATTTGTGTCGGCAAACTTGGCGCGTTTCTGCCACAGGCCTGCCCACATATCCTCCTCTTTTAGTAAAGAGTAGAGGTCACAGAGGGCGTCTAGCGTCTCCTAGGATACCAAAGAATGTAAACAAATCAAATTTAGACACACACGTAAGACATTCAAAACTAGAAATGGACGCTTGTCGACAAGCGCATGTGTATCCCCCTCCCCAGATACACAAGTAGTTTGAAACTAGAAAATGTGTTCGTAGAACACGGATGCCCCACATATCGCTTTGATAATAAATGAGGGCAAATTCCAAGTGAAATTTATTTTTACCTGAGCGTTAAAGTTTTTGAAGCACCAAGTATGTGACCTTGACCCTGGGCTTGGCGGGGGCAGGACAAATGTGGATTTGGCACAGGACAGTAGAGGACCATTAGAGCAATGCGTATATGAAGTATGAAAGCTGATCCGTTAAAGAAAGGGAATCTTGATTCTTAGTGAATATTTGGACATGAGGCGTTTACCAGACTTTTTGAAGCACCAAGTATGTGACCTTGACCCTGGGCTTGGCGGGGGCAGGACGAACGTGAATTTGGCACAGGGCGGTAGAGGACCATTAATTATAAGATATTTACCAGAGCGTTAAAGTTTTTGAAGCACCAAGTATGTGACCTTGACCCTGGGCTTGGCGGGGGCAGGACGAACGTAGATTTGGCACAGGGCAGTAGAGGACCATTAGAGCAATGCGTATAAGAAGTATGAAGCTGATCCGTGAAAGAAAACAGAAATTATAAGATATTTACCACAGAGTTAAAGTTTTTGAATCACTAAGTATGTGACCTTGACCCTGGGCTTGGCGGGGGTAGGACAAATGTGGATTTGGCACAGGACAGTAGAGGACCATTAGAGCAATGCGTATATGAAGTATGAAGCTGATCCGTGGAAGGAAACAGAAATTATAAGATATTTACCCGAGCGTTAAAGTTTTTGAAGCACCAAGTATGTGACCTTGACCCTGGGCTTGGCAGGGGCAGGACAAACATAGATTTGGCACAAGGCAGTAAAGGACCATTAGAGCAATGCGTATATGAAGTATGAAGCTGATCCGTGAAAGAAAACAGAAATTATACGATATTTACCTGAGCGTTAAAGTTTTTGAAGCACTAAGTATGTTACCTTGACCCTGGGCTTGGCGGGGGCAGGACGAACGTTTTTTTTGGCACAGGACAGTAGAGGACCATTAGAGCAATGCGTATATGAAGTATGAAGCTGATCCATGGAAGGAAACAGAAATTATAAGATATTTACCCGAGCGTTAAAGTTTTTGAAGCACCAAGTATGTGACCTTGACCCTGGGCTTGGTGGGGGAAGGACGAACGTGGATTTGGTACAGGGCGGTAGAGGATCATTAGAGCAATGTGTATATGAAATATGAAGCAGATCGGTCAAATGATGAAGAAATTATGAGACATTTACCCGAGCGTTAAAGTTTTGTGACAGACGGACGGACGGGACGGACGGGACGGACGGACAAGGTTAACACTATATGCCCCCTCCACTATCGTGGTGGGGCATAATTATACGATATTTACCTGAGCGTTAAAGTTTTTGAAGCACTAAGTATGTTACCTTGACCCTGGGCTTGGCGGGGGCAGGACGAACGTGGATTTGGCACAGGACAGTAGAGGACCATTAGAGCAATGTGTATATGAAGTATGAAGCTGATCCATGGAAGGAAACAGAAATTATAAGATATTTACCCGAGCGTTAAAGTTTTTGAAGCACCAAGTATGTGACCTTGACCCTGGGCTTGGCAGGGGCAGGACAAACATAGATTTGGCACAGGACAGTAGAGGACCATTAGAGCAATGCGTATATGAAGTATGAAGCTGATCCGTGAAAGGGAACAGAAATTATAAGATATTTACCTGAGCGTTAAATTTTTAGAAGCACCAAGTATGTGACCTTGACCCTGGGCTTGGCGGGGGCAGGACGAACGTGGATTTGGCACAGGGCGGTAGAGGACCATTAGAGCAATGCGTATAAGAAGTATGAAGCTGATCCGTGAAAGAAAACAGAAATTATAAGATATTTACCAGAGAGTTAAAGTTTTTGAATCACTAAGTATGTGACCTTGACCCTGGGCTTGGCGGGGGTAGGACAAATGTGGAGTTGGCACAGGACAGTAGAGAACCATTAGAGCAATGCGTATATGAAGTATGAAGCTGATCCGTGGAAGGAAACAGAAATTATAAGATATTAACCCGAGCGTTAAAGTTTTTGAAGCACCAAGTATGTGACCTTCACCCTGGGCTTGGCGGGGGCAGGACGAACGTGGCGGTAGTGAACCATCAGAGCAATGTGTATATGAAATATGAAGCAGATCGGTCAAAGGATGAAGAAATTATGAGACATTTACCCGAGCGTTAAAGTTTCGTGACGGACGGACGGACGGACAGGACGGACGGGACGGACGGACAAGGGTAACACTATATGCCCCCTCCACTATCGTGGTGGGGCATAAAATGGGTGTTCGAGTTATGCTCCGGAGACAAAATCAGTGACGGAAAAAACAAAGGGAGATAACTAAACAAGAGGGCCATGATGGCCCTAATTCGCTCACCTGACTCCATGAACACCAGAGGAGAATGTGACATTGAGTTCATATGTGTTTTAAAAAAATTGTGCTATTTTTAGATGGCGGTCATCTTGGATTAAGCGAGGACTCATTTTACCAAATCTGAAAATGCTTCACCCAAGGATCTTAACTTAATATGAAGTTTGGCCAGCATCGGCCATTTGGTTTCTGAGAAAAAGACGTTCAAAATCTCGAATAAATGGACCTTTCGGCGGCCATCATGGATGAGACATAATCATCCGATTTCGACAAATATCGCACCAGAGCAATCGCCTCATCGATATCTTCAATTTGATATATGACATGAGCATATTCGGTCAAAAATAAAATTTGACCACACGGGCCACGCCCATTTTTTGACATCAGGGTCACCATTTTAACACCTTTGAAAGGGCATTCTACATCGATAATTCCTACCATGTTTCGTCGAAATCCGGCTGGCGGTTCATGAGAAGATTTTTTAAGAATTTGTGCTATTTTTAGATGGCGGCCATCTTGGATTAGCGACGACCTCCGTTTTAACAAATCTGAAAAGGCCATGGACCATAACTGTAAAGTTTAGCCACCATGGGCCAAGCGGTTCGTGTGAGGAAGAATTTTGAAATCTCTAATAAAAGAACAACCTTTTGACCTTTCGGCGGCCATCTTGGATGACATGACCATCCAATTTCGACAAAAAATGCACCAGAGCAATCGCTTCTTTGATACCTTCGATTTGATATAGACACGACCATATTCTGTCTTGACCCCAAGTTGACCCCCACGGGCCACGCCCATTTTTGACCCCGGGGTCACCATTTTAACAACTTTGAAAGAGCATTGTACATCGATCATTCCTACAAGTTTCGTCGAAATCCGGCCAGTGGTTCATGAGAATAAGATTTTTTAAGAATTTATGCTATTTTAATGCGGCGGCCATCTTGGATTAGCGATGACCTCCATTTTAACAAATCTGAAAAGGCTTCACCCATGGATCATAACTTTTAAGTTTGGCTACCATGGGCCAAGCAGTTCATGTGAAGAAGAATTTTGAAATCTCTGATAAAAGAACGACCTTTTGATCTTTTGGCGGCCATCTTGGATTACATAACCATCCAATTACGACAATAAATGCACCAGAGTGATTGCCTCGTTGTTACCTTCGATTTGATATATAACATGACCATATTTGGTCAAAAATAAAATTTGACCCCAATTTGACCACACGGGCCACGCCCATTTTTGACCCCGGGGTCACCATTTTAACAACTTTGAAAGAGCACTGTACATCGATCATTCCTACCAAGTTTTGTTGAAATCCGGTTGGCGGTTCTTGAGAAGAAGATTTTTGAAGAATTTGTGCTATTTTTAGACGGTGGCCATTTTGGCTTACGTAATGACGTCATTTTAACAATTTTGTAATCCCCCTACCTAAGGACCATGACCATGAAGTTTGGTGACTATAGGCCCAATGGTTACCGAGGAGAAGACGTTTGAAAATGTTCACGGACGACGACGACGGACGACGGACGACGGACGACGGACACATTGCGGTAACAATAGCTCACATGAGCTTCGCTCAGGTGAGCTAAACATTAGTGATGCAAGAGTTGTCATTCTTGCGTGACACACCTTTAGGGTTGTGGTCTATGCATGTGTGAAGTTTCATGAAAATATTCCAAAGGGTGTTCGAGTTATGCTCCGGACACGAAATCAGTGCACGAAACAACAAAAGGAGATAACTAAGAAATTAACGACGCAAGAGTTGTCATTCTTACGTGCGACACACCTTTGGGTCGTCTTCTATGCATGTGTGAAGTTTAATAAACTAGAAAATGTGTTCATAGAACACGGATGTCCCACATATCGCTTTGATAATAAATGAGGCCAAATTCCAAGTCAAAATTTTCTTTTACCTGAGCGTTAAAGTTTTTGAAGCACCAAGTATGTGACCTTGACCCTGGGCTTGGCGGCGGCAGGACGAACGTGGATTTGCCACAGGGTGGTAGAGGACCATTAGAGCAATGCATATATGAAATGTGAAGCCGATCCGTGAAAGAAAACAGAAATTATAAGATATTTACCCGAGTGTTAAAGTTTTTGAAGCACTAAGTATGTGATGTTAACCCTGGGCGTGGCGGGGGCGGGACGAAAGTGGATTTGGCACAGGGCGGTAGAGGACCATTAGAGCAACGCGTATATGAAATATGAAGTTGATCCGTGAATGGAAAGAAAAATTATAAGATATTTACCTGAGCATTAAAGTTTTTGAAGCACCAAGTATGTGACCTTGACCCTGGGATTGGCGGGGGCAGGACGAACGTGGATTTGGCACAGGGCGGTAGAGGACCATTAGAGCAATGCGTATATGAAATATGAAGATGATCCATGAAAGAAAACAGAAATTATAAGATATTTACCCGAGCGTTAAAGTTTTTGAAGCACTAAGTATGTGACCTTGACCCTGGGCTTGGCGGGGGCAAGACGAACGTGGATTTGGCACAGGGCGGTAGAGGACCATTAGAGCAACGCGTATATGAAATATGAAGTTGATCCGTGAATGGAAAGAAAAATTATAAGATATTTACCTGAGCGTTAAAGTTTTTGAAGAACCAAGTATGTGACCTTGACCCTGGGCTTGGCGGGGGCAGGACGAACGTGGATTTGGCACAGGGCAGTAGAGGACCATTAGAGCAATGCGTATATGAAATATGAAGCTGATCCGTGAAAGAAAACAGAAATTTTAAGATATTTACCCGAGCGTTAAAGTTTTTGAAGCACCAAGTATGTAACCTTGACCCTGGGCTTGGCGGGGGCAGGACGAATGTGGATTTGGCACAGGGCGGTAGAGGACCATTAGAGCAATGTGTATATGAAATATGAAGCTGATCCGTGAAAGAAAACAGAAATTATAAGATATTAACCCGAGCGTTAAAGTTTTTGAAGCACCAAGTATGTGACCTTCACCCTGGGCTTGGCGGGGGCAGGACGAACGTGGCGGTAGTGAACCATCAGAGCAATGTGTATATGAAATATGAAGCAGATCGGTCAAAGGATGAAGAAATTATGAGACATTTACCCGAGCGTTAAAGTTTCGTGACGGACGGACGGACGGACAGGACGGACGGGACGGACGGACGGACAAGGGTAACACTATATGCCCCCTCCACTATCGTGGTGGGGCATAAAATGGGTGTTCGAGTTATGCTCCGGAGACAAAATCAGTGACGGAAAAAACAAAGGGAGATAACTAAACAAGAGGGCCATGATGGCCCTAATTCGCTCACCTGACTCCATGAACACCAGAGGAGAATGTGACATTGAGTTCATATGTGTTTTAAAAAAATTGTGCTATTTTTAGATGGCGGTCATCTTGGATTAAGCGAGGACTCTCATTTTACCAAATCTGAAAATGCTTCACCCAAGGATCTTAACTTAATATGAAGTTTTGGCCAGCATCGGCCATTTGGTTTCTGAGAGACGTTTCAAAATCTCGAATAAATGGACTTTCCGGCGGCCATCATGGATGAGACATAATCATCCGATTTCGACAAATATCGCACCAGAGCAATCGCCTCATCGATATCTTCAATTTGATATATTGACATGAGCATATTCGGTCATAAAATTTGATTGACACGGGCCACGCCATTTTTTGACCTCGGGGTCACCATTTTAACACCTTTGAAAACGGCATCTTTTACATCGCTTATCTACATGTTTCGTCGATCGTTGGCGTTTGAGAGAAAAAGATTTGTTTGAACGATTTTTATCCTTTTACAAATGTCGCGAAATCCGGTTGGCGGTTCTTGAGAAGAAGATTTTTGAAGAATTTGTGCTATTTTTAGACGGCGGCCATTTTGGATTACGTAATGACGTCATTTTAACAATTTTGTAATCCCCCTACCTAAGGACCATGACCATGAAGTTTGGTGACTATAGGCCCAATGGTTACCGAGGAGAAGACGTTTGAAAATGTTCACGGACGACGACGACGGACGACGGACGACGGACACATTGCGGTAACAATAGCTCACATGAGCTTCGCTCAGGTGAGCTAAACATTAGTGATGCAAGAGTTGTCATTCTTGCGTGACACACCTTTAGGGTTGTGGTCTATGCATGTGTGAAGTTTCATGAAAATATTCCAAAGGGTGTTCGAGTTATGCTCCGGACACGAAATCAGTGCACGAAACAACAAAAGGAGATAACTAAGAAATTAACGACGCAAGAGTTGTCATTCTTACGTGCGACACACCTTTGGGTCGTCTTCTATGCATGTGTGAAGTTTAATAAACTAGAAAATGTGTTCATAGAACACGGATGTCCCACATATCGCTTTGATAATAAATGAGGCCAAATTCCAAGTCAAAATTTTCTTTTACCTGAGCGTTAAAGTTTTTGAAGCACCAAGTATGTGACCTTGACCCTGGGCTTGGCGGCGGCAGGACAACGTAGGATTGGCCACAGGGTGGTAGAGGACCATTAGAGCAATGCATATATGAAATGTGAAGCCGATCCGTGAAAGAAAACAGAAATTATAAGATATTTACCCGAGTGTTATAAAGTTTTTTGAAGCACTAAGTATGTGATGTTAACCCTGGGCGTGGCGGGGGCGGGACGAAAGTGGATTTGGCACAGGGCGGTAGAGGACCATTAGAGCAACGCGTATATGAAATATGAAGTTGATCGTGAATGGAAAGAAAAATTATAAGATATTTACCTGAGCATTAAAGTTTTTGAAGCACCAAGTATGTGACCTTGACCCTGGATTGGCGGGGGCAGGACGAACGTGGATTTGGCACAGGGCGGTAGAGGACCATTAGAGCAATGCGTATATGAAATATGAAGATGATCCATGAAAGAAAACAGAAATTATAAGATATTTACCCGAGCGTTAAAGTTTTTGAAGCACTAAGTATGTGACCTTGACCCTGGGCTTGGCGGGGGCAAGACGAACGTGGATTTGGCACAGGGCGGTAGAGGACCATTAGAGCAACGCGTATATGAAATATGAAGTTGATCCGTGAATGGAAAGAAAAATTATAAGATATTTACCTAGCGTTAAAGTTTTTGAAGACAAGTATGTGACCTTGACCCTGGCTTGGCGGGGGCAGGACGACGTGGATTTGGCACAGGGGCAGTAGAGGACCATTAGAGCAATGCGTATATGAAATATGAAGCTGATCCGTGAAAGAAAACAGAAATTAAGATATTTACCCGAGCGTTAAAGTTTTTGAAGCACCAAGTATGTAACCTTGACCCTGGGCTTGGCGGGGGCAGGACGAATGTGGATTTGGCACAGGCGGTAGAGGACCATTAGAGCAATGTGTATATGAAATGTGAAGCTGATCCATGAAAGAAAACAGAAATTATAAGATATTAACCCGAGCGTTAAAGTTTTTGAAGCACCAAGTATGTGACCTTCACCCTGGGCTTGGCGGGGGCAGGACGAACGTGGCGGTAGTGAACCATCAGAGCAATGTGTATATGAAATATGAAGCAGATCGGTCGAAGGATGAAGAAATTATGACATTTACCCGATGTTAAACTTTTACATTTAGTGACGGACAGACGGACGGACGACGACGGACGGGGGACAGTTCCTACGATGAATACTTGTTGGGTTTTTACTCTATAAAAATACCCAACAAGAGTACCCAACACTATCCTAACCCTACCCAATAAGATCCCTGTACGCTTACAAGTACCCATTCGTGTGTGCGGACGGACGGACGGACAAGGGTAACACTAAATGCCCCCTCCGCTATCGTGGTGGGGCATAAAAATATTCCAAAGGGTGTTCGAGTTATGCTCTGGATACAAAATCAGAGCACGAAACAACAAAGGGAGATAAGTAAACAAGAATTCCGCGAAATCAGATGCCTCGCCTTGTCCCGCCTTGACCTCGAGCCTGGGCCCGAAAGCAATTTTCATTGGCCCGAACATATTATACAATTATTGACTAGTGAGCCATAGAATATCAGATTATATTCATAGGCTCACTAGTCAATAATTGTTTTATTATATGATAATAGTCTGTATATAGCACTTACGACCTTATGCTACTAGACAAAAATTGAAAAAGAATTTGAAAAAAAATATGAAATGAAAAAGTAATTAAAAATAACTAGAAATGGACGCTTGTCGACAAGCGCATGTGTATCCCCCTCCCCAGATACACAAGTAGTTTGAAAAAAGGGTGATCGAGTTATGCTCCGGAGACAAAATCGGTGACGGACAAAGGGAGATAACTAAACAATTAGTGATGCAAGAGTTGTCAATCTTGCGCGACACACCTTTAGGGTCTATGCATGTGTGAAGCTACTGGAGTGCAGAATTATTTGTTAATAGTCCTATATTTATGTACATATATCTGCACAGGTGCACATAATGCCACAATATTTTCAACACAGTTGACGGAAATGTAATATAGAATGTAAAAAAAATAAAAAAAATAATGCTCGCTACTGGAGCCGAGAATTTTTTTTAATAGTCCTATATTTATCTACATATATCTGCACAGGTCCACATACTGCCACAATATTGTCAACACAGTTTAGGTAAATGTAATAATTTAGCTGTATAAATTACCTGTAATAAGTTAGTGGTCAGTTAAAATTTTTTAAAAAGAATGTAAAAAAAAAAAAAATTAAAAAAAAGTTGAAAAATAAAAAATAATAATACTTGCTACTGGAGCCCAGAATTTTTTTTTAATAGTCCTATATTTATCTATATATATCTGCACAGGTCCACATAATGCCACAATATTTTCAACACAGTTTACGGAAATGTAATATACAATTTTTTTTTTTTTAAATAATGCTCGCTACTGGAGCCCAGAATTTTTGTTAATAGTCCTATATTTATCTGCATATATCTGCACAGGTCCACATACTGCCACAATATTGTCAACACAGTTTACGGAAATGTAATAATGTACCTGTATAAATTACCTGTAATAAGTTAGTGGTCAGTTATAAAATTGAAAAAGAATGTAAAATAAAAAATGGAAAAAAAAATTAAATTAAAAAAAAGAAAAAGAATAATGCTCCCTACTGGAGCCCAGAATGTTTTTTAATAGTCCTATATTTATCTACATATCATATATACACAGGTCCACATATTCCCACAATATTTTCAACACAGTTTACGGAAATGTAATATAATCATTTACCTGTATAAATTACCTGTAAGTTGTCAGTGGTCAGTTGCACATGCTAGCACATGCACAGGTGAATAGTCTGTATATAGCACTTACCACCTTATGCTACTAGACAAAAATTGAAAAATAATGAAAAAAAAAAATGGAAAAAAAAAGTTTAAAAATAATAATGCTTGCTACTGGAGCACAGAATTTTTTTTTAATAGTCCTATATTTTATCTACATATATCTGCACAGGTCCACATAATGCCACAATATTTTCAACACAGTTTACGGAAATGTAATATAATCATTTACCTGTATAAATTACCTGTAAGTGGTCAGTGGTCAGTTGCACATGCTAGCACATGCACAGGTGAATAGTCTGTATAAAGCACTTACGACCTTATGCTACTAGACAAAAATTGAAAAATAATGAAAAAAAAAAAAATGAAAAAAAAAAAAGAAAAAAAAAAAAAAAAAATGAAAAAAAAAAATAAAAAAAAAAAAAAGAAAAAAAAAAAGAAAAAAAAAAAAAAAAAAAAAAAAACAAAAATGAAAAAAAAAAAAAAAGAAAAAAGAAAAAAAAAAGTTTAAAAATAATAATGCTTGCTATTGGAGACCAGATTTTTTTTTAATAGTCCTATATTTATCTACAAAAATCTGCACAGGTCCACATAATGCCACAATATTTTCAACACAGTACCCAATGTAGTGATTTACCTGTATAAATTACCTGGTCAGCAGTGGTCAAGCACTGGACATCAGCACATGCTAGCCCATGCTTAGCACATGGTTCTCCCAGTTTCTTTTGTTCTCTCTACAGGTAAGGTGTACAGAGCACACGAGAAAAGGTGTACAGAGCAGACGAGAAAACAGGTCTTCATGCATTATTGTCCAGTTTGTAGAGTGCGCAAAACAAAAAAGGGAGATAACTCAAAAATTAGCTACGCAAGAGTTGTCATTCGTGTGCGCGACACACCTCCGGGTCGTGGTCTATGCATGTGTGAAGTTTCATGAAAATATTCCAAAGGGTGTCGAGTTATGCTCCGGACAGGAAATCAGTGAGCGAAAACAAAAAAGGGAGATAACTCAAAAAATTAGCTATGCAAGAGTTGTCATTCTTGTGCACGACACACCTTCGGTTCGTGGTCTAATTGAATGTGTTAAGTTTCATAAAAATATTCCAAAGGGTGGTCGAGTTATGGTCAATCAGTGCGCAAAACAAAAAAGGGAGATAACTCAAAAAATTAGCTATGCAAGAGTTGTCATTCTTGTGCGCGACACACCTTCGGGTCGTGGTCTATGCATGTGTAAAGTTTCATGAAAATATTCCAAAGGGTGGTGGAGTTATGCTCCGGACACGAAATCAGTGCGAGAAACAAAAAAGGGAGATAACTCAAAAAATTAGCTATGCAAGAGTTGTCATTCTTGCGCGCGACACACCTTCGGGTCGTGGTCTATGCATGTGTGAAGTTTCATGAAAATATTCCAAAGGGTGTTCGAGTTATGCTCCGGACAAGAAGTGTCTGCGGCGGACGCGGACGCAGACGCGGACGCGGACGCGGCGCGCTGTCAAATCCATAGTATCCCCCGACGGAGTCCGGGGGATACAATAATGCTTGCTAGCCCAGAATTTTTTTTTAATAGTCCTATATTTATCTACATATATCTGCACAGGTCCACATAATGCCACAATATTTTCAACACAGTTTACGGAAATGTAATATACAAAAAAAAAAAAAATAATAATGCTCGCTACTGGAGCCCAGAATTTTTGTTAATAGTCCTATATTTATCTACATATATCTGCACAGGTCCACATACTGCCACAATATTGTCAACACAGTTTTACGGAAATGTAATAATGTACCTGTATAAATTACCTGTAATAAGTTAGTGGTCAGTTAAAAAATTAAAAACAAGAGGCCCAAATGGGCCTGTATCGCTCACCTAAAAGCCTCCATAGTGGTCATCTTGATTTCACAAAGACTCTTCACTTACAACTTCAAATGTTCCACAGAATTTGTTGGTACCTTCTGATCTAACATATATTGCGAATGTGCATGTGATTTACTGCTATACCTTCGATTTGATATATAAAATGACCATATTCGGTCAAAAATAAAATTTGACCCCTATTTGACCCCTCGGGCCATGACCATTTTTGACCCAGAGGCCACATCAGCGTTAACTATCCATCATTCATACAAAGTTTCGTCGAAATCGGCCTGGCGGTTTGTGAGAAGATTTTTTTGACAATTTGACCTACTTTTCAACGGCGGACATCTTGGATTTGGTGATGACCTCCATTTTAACAAAAATGGACAGGCTTCACCCACAGACCATTACAGTTAAGTTTCGCCAATATCGGCCAAGCAGTTCACAAGAAGAATACGTTTGAAATCTTTAGTAAAAGAACAACTTTTTTACCTTTCGGTGGCCATCTTGGATGACAAAATCATCTGATTTAGACAAAAAATGCTCCAGAGTGATAGAATAGTCGATACCTTCGATTTGATATATTATATAACCATATTCTGGCAAAAATATAATTCGACCCCTAGTTGACCCCTCGGGCCACGCCCATTTTTGACCCAGGGGCCACCATATGAACAAATCTGAAACAGCGTTAACTATCAATCATTCACACCAAGTTTCGTCGAAATCGGCCTGGAGGTTTGTGAGAAGAAGATTTTTTGACAATTTGACCTACTTTTCACTCTCTTTCTCTCTTTCTCTCTTTGTTTAACGTCCGCTTTTCTGACATAGAGGTACAAGCCTCAGGGAGTCTACACGCAGACGGGTCAACGGGGTCGTGTCCCGTATCCACCTGTCCGAGGGGGGTAAATCCCAACTTCAGAACTCAATATTTGCAATCAAAATATATATTCAGTCCTGAAATTAGAACAACCTGATCTGGTGCCAGGCCCTCGCCACACCAGCATCATTTATCCCATCCCCTAAAAGTAATAGGATTAGCGCTAATCTTACTTTTATATATGGGGCATAGCCCGACTCAACTGTCACATACAAGAAAGCCAAAAATGTACATGAGGGCCAAATCCGGTATAGTGGGTTCCGGAAAGTATGAACCCAATCGTTAAGCTAGTTTAGTCGCCTTTTACGACAAGCAATGGCTACTGCAGCACTATTCTCAGGATCAGTTGATCCCGCCCCGGTGCCTGCACGGGGCGACCTACTTTTCAACGGCGGACATCTTGGATTTGGTGATGACCTCCATTTTAACAAAAATGGACAGGCTTCACCCACAGACCATTACAGTTAAGTTTGGCCAATATCGGCCAATCAGTTCACAAGAAGAATACGTTTGAAATCTTTAGTAAAATAACAACTTTTTTACCTTTCGGTGGCCATCTTGGATGACAAAATCATCTGATTTAGACAAAAAATGGTCCAGAGTGATCAACTAGTCGATACCTTCGATTTGATATATTATATGACCATATTCGGGCAAAAATATAATTTGACCCCTAGTTGACCCCTCGGGCCACGCCCATTTTTGACCCAGGGGCCACCATATGAACAAATCTGAAACAGCGCTAACTATCGATCATTCATACCCAGTATCGTCGAAATCGGCCTGGCGGTTCGTGAGAAGAAGATTTTTTAAGAATTTGACCTACTTCTCAACGGCGGCCATCTTGGATTTGGTGATGACCTCCATTTTAACAAAAATGAACAGGCTTCAACCACAGACCATTACATTTAAGTTTGGCCAATATCGGCCAAGCAGTTTACAAGAAGACGTTTGAAATCTTTAGTAAAAAAATGACCATTTGAACTATCGGTGGCCATCTTGGATGACGTAATCATATGATTTAGACAAAAAATGTTCCAGAGTGATTGTCTCGTCGATAACTTCGATTTGATATATTACATGACTATATTCGGTTAAAAATAAAATTTGACCCCTATTTGACCCCTCGGGCGACGCCCATTTTTGACCCACGGGCCACCATATGAACAAATCTGAAACAGCGCTAACTATCGATCATTCATACCAAGTATCGTCGAAATCGGCCTGGCGGTTCGTGAGAAAAAGATTTTTTAAGAATTTGACCTACTTTTCCATGGTGGCCATCTTGGATTGTTGATGACCTCCATTTTAACAAATCTGAAATGGCATCACCCATATATCATCCCTGTGAAGTTTGACCAATATCGGCTCAGCAGTTCGGGAGAAGAAGATGATTGAAAATGTTTACGGACGGACGACGGACGACGGACACTTTGCCATAACAATAGCTCACATGAGCTTTGCTCAGGTGAGCTAAAAAATGGAAGAAAAAAAAAAAATGGAGAAAAAAAAATTAAATTTAAAAAAAAAAAAAGAATAATGCTCCCTACTGGAGCCCAGAATGTTTTTTAATAGTCCTATATTTATCTACATATCATATATACACATATTGCATATTGCACATATTGCCACAATATTTTCAACACAGTTTACGGAAATGTAATATAATCATTTACCTGTATAAATTACCTGTAAGTGGTCAGTGGTCAGTTGCACATGCTAGCACATGCACAGGTGAATAGTCTGTATATAGCACTTACGACCTTATGCTACTAGACAAAAATTGAAAAATAATTTGAAAAAAAAAATGAAGATGGAAAAAAAAAGTTTAAAAATAATAATGCTTGCTACTGGAGCCCAGAATTCTTTTTTAATAGTCCTATATTTATCTACATATATCTGCACAGGTCCACATAATGCCACAATATTTCAAACACAGTTTAACGGAAATGTAATTCCAATGTAGTAATTTACCTGTATAAATTACCTGTGGTCAAGACTGGACATTTGCACATGCTAGCACATGCAGCACATGGACAGGTGAATGGATCTCCCAGTCTCTATTGTTCTCTCTACAGGTAAGGTGTACAGAGCACACGGGAAAAGGTGTACAGAGCAGACGAGAAAATGGGTCTTCATGCATTATTGTCCAGTTTGTAGAGTGCGCAAAACAAAAAAGGGAGATAACTCAAAAATTAGCTACGCAAGAGTTGTCATTCTTGTGCACGACACACCTTCGGTTTGTGGTCTAATTGAATGTGTGAAGTTTCATAAAAATATTCCAAAGGGTGGTCGAGTTATGGTCAATCAGTGCACGAAACAAAAAAGGGAGATAACTCAAAAATTAGCAATGCAAAGAGTTGTCATTCTCGTGCGCGACACACCTTCGGGTCGTGGTCTATGCATGTGTGAAGTTTCATGAAAATATTCCAAAGGGTGTTCGAGTTATGCTCCGGACAAGAAGTGTCTGCGGCGGATGCGGACGCGGCGCGCTGTCAAATCCATAGTATCCCCCGACGGAGTCCGGGGGATACAATTAAACACAAAACCAAATCCATAGTATCCCCCGACGGAGTCTGGGGGATACAATTAAACACAAAACCATTCAAATTTAACCGTTACAATGACAAATTAAATTGTGTCGTCTGCTTGTATTTTTTACGAAATAGTTTTATGAATTAGAAGCAGCAGACTGAAATGTAAAGAATTGAAATACATCCGTCAGCAGAGATTTGAGGTCATAGAGGTCAACTGGTGTCTGCTGTGATACTATAGGAATGAATGACCTTTTTGTGGAATTTATCGGGGTATAAACTTGGAAAAGTCGCGGGAATACTGGTCGAAGGCCGGAAGGCCTCCTTGTCCAGTATTCCCGCGACTTTTCCAAGTTTATATCCCCGATAAATTCCACAAAAAGGCCATCCATTCCTTATAATTCCAGCATTTGAAATAATTCATCAAGAAAATGTGTTTATTTTCTGTTTTCTTAAGAATTATTTTAACTGCGCCTCACGGTTACGGAAAGTAGTTTGGCGTGGGAGTTTACTGGGATATAAATTTTGGACAGAGACTAGCTACGGGCCAATCAAATGTTAGGGAATTGTGTAAATATTTTTGTGCTGGAATTATTGGGAATTAAACCAATAAAATTCAACAATTAAAACCCCAAAATACATTTTGTCGTCTGCTACTAATCAAATCCATTGTCGTCTGTTGTAAACAAAAATAATCACAATCTAAAATGGATGCCACTTCGTGTTTAGTAGAAACTAATTCCTTGATAAAGGCTATGTGCCGAAACATTGGAAGAGTGGGTGGTTACTGCAGAATTGTTCGACATATCGTACTAATGTGGAAAGCTTGTAAATTTTTTGTTTTACATTTTTCTTCATGAAAACAAGTCTGCACAGCGCGTCTATAATGACATTAAACATTGGGCAGGATTACACGACATAGACATATACCCACCTGTATGGGCGTGCCCGCAGGCTCAAACTCATACTCGCTAGCGGGCCGCGGCTTCACCACGGTGGTCGGTCCGTTCTCGAAGGCCAGTTGCTCCAGGATCAGACACGACCGGTACCACAGGTTGTGGGTTCGACCCAGGTACTGGAATAAAATGGTTGTGATTTATTGGTTGTGATTTCATGGGATTGATTGATTGATTTGGATTGTACTGCAACAAGATGGTGGTGACACACTGACGGACACACTAAACACTATAAGCCTCTCTAACGAGACCGGGGTCATAAAACTAATGTAATGTCTTTAAAATACTGTCTTTAACAGAGCTCCAGATAAGGTGCGTGTTGGCGTATTTTACTCACTTATTTTAGCAGAATACGCATTGATTATCAAAAGTGGGGGTACAAAATACTCACAGCAGTATGAAAATATGCATTGATTTTCAAATTGAGTAGTGTAAATACTGTCATAAAGTTGAAAATTTACTTAGTTGAGCTGCAAAACACGGTTTGCTTTTTGCAGCTGAAATAAGTGAATTTTCAAATTTGTTTTATTTTTTATCTTTTGTTCCCTATTTAATAAGGAATAAAATCAATAATATATTTGTAAAAGTAAAATACGCATTGAATTTGAAATATGAGGGTATAATAATCTGCTTTAAAATGGAAACACCTAATTGATGTTGGCACAATGGAGCCAACAGTAAGCTATGTCCATTTCCTTACCTGGAGCAGCATGTACATCTACCTGGAGTATACAGCCACAAAACATTAAACAAAAACAGTTTTTATCTACATTCCTTATTTGTAGCCGATTGGAAAAATGGGCTTATGTGATTTGTGACCAGTATAGCTCCTGATCAAATAGCACACTCCTGTAGCCTGATGACCACCTATATTGATTGATAGAGGCATGACAGGTGTTTCAGTGACGGAATGTTGAACAGTGCAGACCCTGATCAGACTGCGGATGCACAGGGCGATCTGGATATACATTGGTCCCAAAACCAATAAGCCCCATTACTCCAGTCACATTCTTTATTGAAAATATATGTCTCAATAAGATAGTACAAACAGCGATCACAAACTGCACTATCAATGTGGATTAAGAAAAATATTTACATTTTGATTTGATTTAATGGTGTTTTAACGGCTTGTCAACAGCTATGGTCAATTTAGGCCCGGATTAGGGTCGAATCCCATGTTACCTGTTGTCATGAAGGGTAAATCCCAAAATCAGAACTGAAAATATTTAGAAATTTCACGTACCTTGAGTACACAGGGTCTCACGGGGACCGGGGGCACACAGAGGGCGAGACTCTCGACAAACGTGTGGATCGCGCTCGGGTGGCAGTCCTTCTGTATCACATGACTGCCGCTGCACATGAAGGGAACTAACTCCGCTCCCAGGTTCTGTAATAATAGTAAGGGAAATAACTCAAAGTAAATGGTGAAACTCAATGAAGTGAATACGTATACAGATTGCACATGAAGGGAACTAACTCTGCAGCCAGATTCTGTAATAGCAAGGGAACTAACTCAAAATAAACGAGTACATAGAACACAGATGCCCCCACCTGCAGCCTTGATAGTAAAAGGGCATCGTTATTATGAAGCTAATCCATAGACAGACATTGTGGGCAAATAATATTGAAATTTGTTAATGAGTTAATGAGTTATTGACAAAAAAATAAAAACATAAACGCATTTGCCTTACAAACAATATGAACATAAGTCCCCAGTGACCTTGACATTGAGTGTCCGAGCATTTGGCATGTGTGAAACAAAGCAGCATCCCTAGATAGACATTATGGGCAACTATTATTGAAATTGGTAAAGGAATTGAGGAGTTATTGAGAAAACATTACAAACTTACAAACAAGGTGAACGTAAGTCCCCAGTGACCTTGACCATGGGTGTTTGGGCGTGGGTCATGTGCGAAACAAAGCACCATCCCTAGACAGACATTGTGGGGCAAATATTATTGAAATTGGTAAAGGAATTGAGGAGTTATTGAGAAAACATTACAAACTTACAAACAAGGTGAACGTAAGTCCCCTGTGACCTTGACCTTGGGTGTTTGGGCATGGGGCGTAGGTAAAACAAAGCACCTAGACAGACATTGAGATACAGCATTGTAAAGGTTACTATATATATTTCACCCCTAAGTAACTGGAATGGAATTTGATAATTTTGTTAATTTTGCAACGAATCCAACCATCACAAACTTTTTTCAGACTATTTGATTTATGAAAAGGGGGTGTTTTTGTTCTCAAAAATATGAAAATTATTTGCAAAAAGTGCAGATTCTGATAAGACGGCTCGTCACGAGCCAGCTCACCTGGATCTACACTTTTAGCCAATACCACTATACATGCCTGTGGTGTGGAAAGGGTTAAGATAAGCCTGTTTTGGTAGCATGTCAGAAGTTACCTGTTGCTGTTTTTCGCTGAGGACCTTCCAGATGCGCGGGTACAGGTTGAGCCACACGGAGTGACTGAGGTCGGTGGAGCTGTGGCACAGCTGGGCTAAGGCTCCCAGGCACTGCACTGTCTGAAACCAAGGCAAAGGGTTTACCTCCCAGCAACATAAGTGCACTGCACAGTCAACAATTACAAACGATATCCCGAGATTATAAATTATTTCAATCAATTGTTAAGTTTGTAATAAAGCAATGCTCACTACATGTGACTAAAATTATTTTGAAGCTTAAAAACAAGTCCGAAAGCACGCATTTAAATGCTTTCGTTGGTACAGATGAAGGTGTAAATGTGGTCCATAATATGGGAGGAAACTGGAGTACCTGGTGAATAGTTTGTTTGTTTATTGATGTTTAACAGCCTATCAACAGCTAAGGTCATAAAGGCCGGGCAAATGGGTTCAATCCCATTTAACCTGCTGCATTGGGGGGAAAATCACAAAATCAGAACAGAATATTTACATAGAGAAAAAATGTATTCAGTACTGAAATTAGAATAACCTGACCTGGTGCCAGGTCCATACCTGGTGAAAACTCACTTGTCTGATCTGTTGACTATTTCGTTTACTGCCTGTTCAAAATCGAACATCAGCGTTGTAAGAGTCAATAACCCGAGCACCTCGACTTTACAAATTCTGACTGTCTGTAGGTTCTGTTTGGGGTCAAATACACAGAGGTCAGGGGTGTCAATTAAACACGCCTGACCTTGACTTCACAACAAGTCTCGAGGAACTTTGCCTCCCACTGTAGAAGGGTCTGTAGGTCCTGTTTGGGGTCAAATACACAGGGGTCGGGGGTCAATTAAACACGACTGACCTTGACTTCACGACAAGTCTCAAGGAATTTTGCCTGCCGCTGTAGCAGGGTCTGTAGGTTCTGTTTGGGGTCCTGGGTTCCATGTTTGGGCGACTCTTTGGCACTGGACTCATCCGGAGACACACCCAGCTCCATGTCTATCTCCTCCTGGGTACACAGGTCAGGGGTCAATTACACAAGGTCACGACTTAAATATATAGATTACAGGTCAACTATTCAGTGGTGCGGGGTCAATTATTAACTCCAAGGTAAGAGATGCACATGAGTGATTAATAAGACAAAACAGAATCAGGGGGTCAATTATCTAGTAACTTCAAGGTCAGAAGGTTGATCAAATTATTAAAGGTCGATTATAATTTCAAGGTCAGGGGTCAAATAATAATTTCACGGTTAAGATCAATAATTTCAATAATTAATGGTCCTGGGTCAACAAATACTTCAAAACCAGGGTCATTTAAACCTTACATGGCCTGGGGTGAATTATACCTTTCAATGTCAGGGTCAATTAAATATCATTGGTACACAGTACACAGTCACTGACCTCGTCGCGATTTGAATCCAGACTCTCCACATCCATTGGTTCCTCCTTGACCTTCATGACGCTGGCGAAGGTCGCGCGCTCCTGGGAGTCGGCTAGGTTGACGATACTGCCACAGGACGGTAGTAGGTTCATGGACGCCCCACTCTGTATGGAGTGGCCCAACACAGCCACTGACAGGATCAACTGTAGGACAGGTTAAATGCGTTAAAGATTGTAGTCTGATTTTTTTTTAGACAGGAAAGAAATATCGTTGTCTGCTTTTTTTTTCTCAAGGTCGAGATACTGCCACAGGAGGGTAGTAGGTTCATGGACGCCACACTTGGTGTGGAGTGGCCGAGGACAGCCACTGATAGCATCAACTGTAAGATGTTTTAACCCTTAGAATGCGAGAACTGAAAATAGTCGTCTGCTGTTGTTGTACATTTTGTCTCGCTTCTCAATAAAAACATGGTTTGACAAGCACTTTAGAATCATTTCCAAATATTGTCGTCTACGTTTTTTTCTCATCAAAATTGACGATACTGCCGTAGGACTGTAGCGGGTTCAAAATATTGCTGTTTTATTTTTTGTTATTTTGAACATTTTTCTAATGTATCGCAGTTTGCCGAGGAAAACCTGGGCCCCACTTAAAAGAACATTCTGAGCACTTTCTCGTACTCCAAATCACAGCTCAATCTTGGCCAATTAAACTCCCTGATTTCGAGCATGAGAACACAGGTAATGCTCAGATAAGAATTATAATCACTGGCCGAGGACCACTCACCTCGATGCATTGTTTGATCCAGAAATGGCTGCCCATTGCCTCCCAGTTTTGAGAGCAGGTGATGTAGAGCTGTCTGTCGAACACCCGCCGTGGGATACTGGTGTTGAACACCTGTCATAACATACCGTAATAACCCTAAATATTCGGACACCATTTATTTGGAGAAAAATATATATATAAATGGGCGTATAAAAACGGCAGGATAGACAACTCACTGAAAATTAATACGGTTATTGCTCCTGCATGTATACCAAATTTGGTTAATACAGTGACGTAGCCAGAGCCTGAAAAACACGGAGGCAATAACGTTAAAGGAGACATGGTCACGAATAGTCAAATAACGATCTGCTTTTATGATGAAAGCATAAACAAATCTGAAAAATACACCGAATTGCCTCGGTGTGCCTGAACTGCCTGGGTGTGCCTGAACGTGGCTACGGCACTGTAATATAGGAGCATACGCTAAATCACACACACAGAAGTCTGGAGCCTATTTCACTAAACTTCATAAGACAAAGTTAGAATAACATTTGCACTGACGGCCACTGTTGGCAAATATTTAGTGGATGTGCTCACATATGAGGTGTACAGGTCTGTCAAAAATGGTAGCATTCATACACATCTTCTGACAAACTTTTTTATGATACAAAATGTAGTGAAACGGGTCCCTGAGACTGACCTCGACAAACTTCTGTCGTATAAGTGGCTGTTGGCAACGAAGACCAGCCAGGAAGGCCTGCTCCAGTTTGGAGGTGAGCTCTGTACCACTCAGACCTTCGTCCCTGTAACATCAGTGTAACATAGTGTAACATCATAGTGTAACATAGTGTAACATCATAGTGTAACATCACAGTGTAACATCATAGTGTAACATCATAGTGTAACATCAGTGTAACATCATAGTGTAACATCACAGTGTAACATCATAGTGTAACATCATAGTGTAACATCATAGTGTAACATCACAGTGTAACATCAGTGTAACATCACAGTGAACAGTAACATCAGTGTAACATCATAGTGTAACATCATAGTGTAACATCATAGTAACATCAGTGTAACATCACATAACTCACAGTGACAATGTGAACATCACAGTGTAACATCATAGTGTAACATCACAGTGTAACATCACAGTGTAACATCACAGTGTAACATCAGTGTAACATCATAGTGTAACATCATAGTGTAACATCATAGTGTAACATCATAGTGTAACATCACAGTGTAACATCACAGTGTAACATCATAGTGTAACATCATAGTGTAACATCATAGTGTAACATCATAGTGTAACATCACAGTGTAACATCATAGTGTAACATCACAGTGTAACATCACAGTGTAACATCATAGTGTAACATCACAGTGTAACATCATAGTGTAACATCATAGTGTAACATCATAGTGTAACATCACAGTGTAACATCACAGTGTAACATCATAGTGTAACATCATAGTGTAACATCATAGTGTAACATCAGTGTAACATCATAGTGTAACATCATAGTGTAACATCATAGTGTAACATCATAGTGTAACATCACAGTGTAACATCACAGTGTAACATCATAGTGTAACATCGTGTAACATCATAGTGTAACATCATAGTGTAACATCATAGTGTAACATCATATGTAACATCATAGTGTAACATATAGTGTAACATTATAGATGTGTAACATCATAGTGTAACATCATAGTGTAACATCATGTAGTGTAACATCATAGTGTAACATCATAGTGTAACATCATAGTGTAACATCATAGTGTAACATCATTGTAACATCATATGTAACATCATATGTAACATCAGTGTAACATACAGTAACATCATAGTGAACATCATAGTGTAACATCATAGTGTAACATCCAGTGTAACATCACAGTCATCACAGTGTAACATCACAGTGTAACATCATAGTGTAACATCACAGTGTATCACAGTGTAACATCATGTACATCATAGTGTAACATCATATGTAACACAGTGTAACATCACAGTGAACATCACAGTGTAACATCATAGTGTAACATCAGTGAACATCATAGTGTAACATCACAGTGTAACATCACAGTGTAACATCATAGTGTCATCATAGTGTAACATCATAGTGTAACTCACATGTAACATCACAGTGTAACATCACAGTGTAACATCACAGTGTAACATCATAGTGTAACATCACAGTGTAACATCACAGTGTAACATCATAGTGTAACATCATAGTGTAACATCATAGTGTAACATCACAGTGTAACATCACAGTGTAACATCACAGTGTAACATCATAGTGTAACATCATAGTGTAACATCATAGTGTAACATCACAGTGTAACATCACAGTGTAACATCACAGTGTAACATCATAGTGTAACATCATAGTGTAACATCATAGTGTAACATCATAGTGTAACATCATAGTGTAACATCATAGTGTAACATCATAGTGTAACATAGTGTAACATCAGTGTAACATCATAGTGTAACATCATAGATAGTGTAACATCATAGTGTAACATCATAGTGTAACATCATAGTGTAACATCATAGTGTAATAGTGTAACATCATAGTGTAACATCATAGTGTAACATCATAGATAGTGTAACATCATAGTGTAACATCATAGTGTAACATCATAGTGTAACATCATAGTGTAACATCATAGTGTAACATCATAGATAGTGTAACATCATAGTGTAACATCATAGTGTAACATCATAGTGTAACATCATAGTGTAACATCATAGTGTAACATCATAGTGTAACATCAGTGTAACATCATAGTGTAACATCATAGTGTAACTCATGAACATATAGTGAAACATCATAGTGAACATCATAGTGTAACATCATAGTGTAACATCATAGTGTAACATCATAGTGTAACATCATAGATAGTGTAACATCATAGTGTAACATCATAGTGTAACATCCATAGTGTAACATCATAGTGTAACATCATAGTGTAACATCATGCGTTAACCCTTAAAAGGCGGGAACAGAAAATTGTTGTCTGCTGTTATCTTGTCTCCTTTCTCTGACAATAAAAACATGCTTCGACAGCACTTTAGAATCATTTGGAAATTATTCAAAAGTGCTGCCAAACCGTGTTTTTCATGAGAAAAATGGAAAATAGACAATAAACAGCAGACGACAACATTTAATTCAGCAGTGTAAGTGTTGAGGATTGCACAATTCAACCAATTATTAAGATGTAATAATAGAACTAAATTTGACAACCAACTTTTTCTTAGCTCCAACAACAATTGGAAACAGTTTCAGGAGATGTCATAGCAAAATTACCCTCGACAACTTATCCGTCACCATATAAAATCTCAATACGGCCCTGATATAAAGCAGTCCTATTATTAGAAACCATCCTAATATTTTTGACAATAAGATAAAAACAAACACTTGGAATCTAACGATGAAATACTGTTGAAACTCAAAAATCATTGCAATAATCTTCTATTTACCAACCAGCAAGCAATTTATTACACCAGTTTTCGATAAGGCTCGCAGGGCTCCGTGCTCAAACTTACAGCGCGTGCTGTTTGACCATGGCTGTAGACAATGCTCATTCCGGGGCCAAGCTAACACCTACGTAATGCATGCATCGGAATATATGTATGTGGAAATGTAACAATAACGTTCGACCATGTCCAGCCGTGGGTGAACGTTAGCCGTGGCATGAGGGAACTGTTTGAACCCCAAGGCCATAGGCCAAGGGGTTCAAACAGTTCCCTCGTGCCACAGCAAATGTTTACCCACGGCTGGACATGGTCAAACCTTATATTGTACCTGTATATGTAGATGACCAATTCCAGAAACTGTGCGCTCAGCTCCTGATCGTCGGAGAATCGTTTCTCTATGTGCACCATCAGCTTCACCAATAGTATTGCCTTCTCACGGATCGAGGGTGATTGATTCAGGGCTATCGTACCCTGTATGGAATACCCGGAATAATGGTAAGTAAAGACTAAAAATGTTTTGGGAAACCCTATTTTCCAAAACAAACTGTATCCTAAGACACTGCTATTCTGCTCGGATTTTACTAGTGAATTAATTCTGCAGTTTACAGATATCTTCATTCACATTACATGTATATTTCACCCACAACAGCTTGTTACAAGCCAATATTGTCTTTCCCCAATATTAGCGTCACCTTCATTGGTTTTCACCCAATCCTTGATGACGGTATTCATAACTTTAGCGCCATCCACATTGGCTTTCACCAATATTAGCTCCACCCACCTTGGTTTCCACAAATAATAGCTCCACCCACTTTACACATAATCCTTGATTGTATTCATAATTGACAAACAGTAGCTCCACCCACCTTATGTTTTACCAACTTTGCACCACACTCCTTGGTTTTCACCCAGTCATCGACCATCTTAGTATAATATATATAATTTGATTATGTTATTTATAATTTAATCTTGGTTATGGTATATACAAGCTTAGCTACAACCACCATGGTTTTCACCCAATCCCATCTTGGTTATAATATATACAATTTTAGCTCCACTCACCTTGGTTTTCACCCAATCCTCGAACATCTTGGTTATGGTTTCTACAATTTTAGCTCCACCCACCTTAGTTTTCACCCAATCCTCGACCATCTTGGTTCCACCCACCATGGTTTTCACCCAATTCTCGACCATCTTGGTTATGGTACAGTGCGACCGCGTTAGTACACGCTTCACTATAACACGATTTCGGTTAGTACACGGTTGTGCCTTGGCTCCTGAATTTTTTTCTTATTTGTATATCAAAATCGTGTTAAATTTGTAACACGACTAGTGTCAGAAATCGTGTTAAATTTGCGATTTTTCCCAAATTAGACCCAAAATGGACGATTTTTTTTTTTTATGGACGCATAGCCTCCTTTTATCTCACTGATGTGAATGTGCAGCTGATCACGTTTGCACATTTCATAAATTAATCCGAGCAAACTGGGAATAAGATCAGTAAGACCAGTAACAAAGCAGTGCTAATTGTTATGTGCTCGATTTCATTTTTCCGGCATGCGTTCGCGCTCACCATTGGTGGAATATTAATTAGGTGTAAAGGCTGACCAATCGGAGATCGCGTATCAGTCGCGCAGATTAACTCGACCCAGATTAACTAAATTGTTACAGCACTGCCCACGCCCCCGGCGCATGTACACAAATGTGTACGTGACAACTGGCCTTGTTTCGCTACGTCATAATTGAGCCAGTGCATGAGATAATGAACTTTATTATATAACTGAGATTTTCGCCGAGAATGATTTGACTTTTTTCTGCAAATATATCGGAAAGTTGATAACATTTTCAGAGCAAATGCGTAATAATTACTAATTTAATATTCGTCAACATCCGATATCGTTTACAGAAAATGTACATCAGATTCATCTTCGTCGAAAATCTCACGTGATAAGCCTGATTACCTCATGAACTGGCGCTATTATACACGTCGGGCAAAACATGTCTATACAGGTCTGTACTCAAACTCACAGGTGGAATAGTCGGACGTGTGACACAAAGAAAATGACCATTACAAAAATATCCATTACCCCAGCCACTTGATCTCATTCTATTATTAACGTCATGTACAGTACGATACCAGGTGGGTGGGATAATGGGATTTTTTTAATAGGCATTTATTTTGGTGTCATAGGGTCGAGTCTTCCACCTGTGCTCACCATATGAGTAAACACAGATTGCAACGCATGAGCTTGTCCGTGACGTTGCAGCTGATGGAACAGGATATCGGTCATTGGGTCATTGCGTCATCATTACTACACTTTTTTCTACACGCGTTTACAATAATGGATTGCATGGACTTGCGTAGATCTACATTCTACAGAACATGATGAATAAATAAAACGTTAACAATTCTTGGATTCAATATATTTATTACATGCGAAGATAACAGTGAAAACTTATGGCATATTATAGGCATTGGCGACGTCGTTCATTCGCAGTCACAGTGTACAGTGTACAGTGTACATGTATTTTTTGTTGACATTATGACGCGTCTTGGGCGAGAACGGATATAGCACGGTTCGGATAAGCAACACGGAAGGTTGTATGTCGCCGGACTTCCGTGTACTAACGGGGTCGCACTGTATATACAATTTTAGCTTCACCCACCTTAGTTTTCACCCAATCCTCGACCATCTTGGTTCCACCCACCATGGTTTTCACCCAATCCTCGACCATCTTGGTTTATATGATATATACAATTTTAGCTCCACCCACCATGGTTTTCACCCAATCCTCAACCATCTTCGTTATGATATATACAATTTTAGCTCCATCCACCTTGGTTTTCACCCAATCCTCGACCATCTTGGTTATGGTATATATAATTTTAGCTCCACCCACCTTGGTTTTCACCCAATCCACGGCCATCTTGGTTATGGTATGTACAAATTTTAGCTCCACCCACCTTGATTTTCACCCAATCCTCAACCATCTTGGTTATGGTATATACAATTTTAGCTCCACCCAACTTGGTTTTCACCGAATCCTCGACCACCACGAGTATGGTATACACAATTTTAGCGCCACCCACCTTGGTTTTCACCCATTTCTCGACCATCTTGGTCATGGTATATACAATTTTAGCTCCACCCACCTTGGTTTTCACCCAATCCTCAACCATCTTAGTGATGGCCTTCATGACCTTGGAGTCGGGTGTCTTCTCTATGAGGCCAACAAGGATGGAGCCAATGAATGCCTTTCGCATCTCCATACTCATCACGACCACTCGATTCTTCACCAAGTCCAGGCTCAGGATCAGTAGCTCACTCGCAACTGTAATGCGAGAAAATAAAACTGTTTATTTAACCAGATGACTTTAGCTTCACCCAAGTCCAGGCTTAATATCTGAAGCTCATTCGCAATTGTAATTAAGAAGTTAACTTTGGATTTTAGTTTAAGCAGAGCTCCAGATAAGGTGTGTATAAGACACTAATTTCAACTGAATAAGCAGTGATTACCAAAGGTACGAGCACAAAATACTCACAACATTTGAAATCAGGGGTACAATACTTTTTAAGACACAAAGCTAATCTAGAGGTCTGGTATAAGCATAGTTTATATACTTGCAACGGGCTTGGGCTGCAAGTTCTCACAGGATTAGTTACAGCCCTTACCCTGGGTAATGAACATACACAATCACTGTAATTACCAATCAAACTTTCTTTACTTTTGCTGTTCATAAGACTGCAAACTCTATGAAGCACAGTTTAAGTTTGTTGAAGGCTGTGGAAAAAGTTCTTTACTCAAAACTCTTTATTTTAAAATGAATCGAAATTGTCAAAAATCAGTTTGTTAAAACAATTGTTTTGGGTAGGTAGTACCAGGACTAAATTAAATTTTGTTGAAATGTGGAAGGGTGATGTTTTGGGTATGACATACCTGGACTGGTCTCGGGCGTGGTGGGGGTGAGGTGTTCCCGCACCATCTTGGAGAGAACCTTCATGAACGTGGTGATGAGGCGGTCGATGTACTGCTGGTTGTGCAGGCAGGCCGCCTTCAGGATCATCAACGTGCTGAACAGCTGTGACGGGGACCCATTAACTGCCCTGAAACAATGGTTGATTGATTGGTGATTGATTGGTTAAGTGATTGATTGGTTAAGTGATTGATTGATTGATTGGTTGGATTATATGTAATAATCAATATTGCTTGTTCGCAGCATGATGGGTGTTTCATTGGAGGAATGCTGAACAGTGCAGATCCTGATCAGACTGCGGATGCACAGGTTGATCTGGATCTATGCTGGGTGCAGTCTACACTTGTTACCTCAACCTCTTAAGTTAAACTACAGATAACTGAAAGTCAAAATCTCGGTCCCAAGTACATGTTTTCCAATATAATAACTCTTGTTAACTCAAATTTTCCTTAACTCGAGTATTTTTCTCAGTCCTCTATACTTTGAGTAAACAAGTGTGGTCTGTATTTTAGCACATAGTCTACCGTAAATGTCACTATATCACTTACTTCTCGTAGTTAGTGAGGCCTTCGTAGACGACCTTACTGACGCGGGCGTACAGATATTCGAGCTCCTCATACTTGGACGCGACGTTCGATGTGACCGGCTCCGTCGGGAAGAAGCTCATCAGGCGAGACAAGAGACTGTGCACGCCACGAATCACCTTCGTGTTGGGGCAGTTCATACAGGCACCGATACCACGCTGGAGCGGCTTGAAGCTCGATAGTATCGTGTCCTTTTTCTGCAATACGTAGTGATTATGAAACAAATGAGACAAGCCATCTGATTTTGTACCCAAGAAGATGTCCGATTTTTCATGAAAAACATTTACAGAACAGTAAAGTGATGTTAAAAGTTGACAAAATGTTCATAGCAAATGCAGAATTCTATTTGGTCAGTGAATAGTAATTTACAACAAAAATACCACTAAAAATGTGTTTTCGGAGATTTGATAGAAGGATTTCCAATAGTACAGAGCTCCAGATAAGCTGCGTATTTGCGTAAATACCCAATTAAAATTACCAAAAACCCAATTGAAATCAGAAGTGGTGAGTATCAAAAAGCAATGAAAATTTTGTGGTATCTTTATCATGCTACAGAAAACAATAAACAGACTACAAATATAGCATATTTTCTTATTTTTCCATGAAAAGAAACCTTGGTATTTCATTAGAATGAGACAATTCTAATGAAATACCAAGATGTGTTTTCATTTAGAAGCAAACTATTCAATAAGTACGGTCTGCTGATGTGCAAACAGTAGTGTGATTCTATTTTACACAATTAAAATTTTGAAATACCCAATTGCTTCAGAAATGATGGAGTACAGTCGTTTCTGTCAAAATGTTCCGGGTTTATATGTGTACAAAGTGTTGTGCGTTGCGTATCCGTGGAGTTTCCGTTAGTTGCGTTTCAAACCGTGTGTCGTCTACGTGTAATAGGTTTTCGGCCATGCATTGCGTTTCCCCACTCTTGCGCATGCGTGAAAGTCGAACAAACCGTGTTCAACGCATTGAGTTTCAAAAGTGTGTAATCCGTGTACAACGGTTGTAAACGTATACAACGGTTGTAAACGTATACAACGCTAAGGTAAACCGTTTAAACGATTTAACGCTTTCTTTGACGAATGGTTACACGCTTCTACATGTACACAGCACCGTATGAAACCGTGTTATACGTATAATTATACGTATAACACGTTTCCACGGGTTTTAATGCATTACACGTTTTGGTATGCCAACCGTGTATCGCGTAGAATGCGCATACTCAGATCGTTGTTCGTGTGTGTACATGTATATATACTTCTAGACTGCAGGGCTTCTAAAATTTTCAGTTTTCCGGTTCTGGACCGATTTTTTAACTCTCAGACCGATTGAGATTTGAAAACTAGTCTTAAAAATCGGTCCGAGAAAAATTGCCAGTCGGCTGTTATTTCGCTATAAACCTTGTAAATTTACCGGTTTTGACCACCAAGTAATTTATGACACATATCCGCGGGCCATATCCGTGTTAAACCAGTGTGCAGCTCGCTGTGTATTCACTTTTTCCAATATCGATTTTTCTTAACACGCGTGGGACAGGTATATAGCGGATTAGTGACTGAAATAGATTGGCTTCAGCGTAAAGATACGAGAGTTCCTAGACTCGCCATTTCTGATGATGTTAAAATAAAATGCACCGTGTTTATCTGTGTTCGTAATATTTAACCCCAAGTAACTGATACGGACTATCGGCCCGGGCTATTCCATATTAAGTTAGGAACTGTTACATTACGCTGTATAATGGGTCATTTTTGTGTATATCAAATGTACATGTACGTAGGAATGCAACAGATCCTGATGAGCCGGCTCACGTGATCTACAATTCGCAAACATTTTGATAAACGACAAGGTACATCTGTCGTGTTAAAAGCGTGACTCATTAGGCATCAGGGATTAGGGATCAATCGAAGTGCTAAATCACACCGCCGATGTACTTTCAACTCTATCTGAGGGTATGTATTCGCGATTATTTTAAAAGGGACGAAACAAGGACGCCTCGAAGCGATCGGGGCCGAACAGGTATTCACGTTAAATCGTGTAACCATTGTACACGTTTCAACTCTTTCACCTCGCTACATATGTATACGCCAAAGCGTGTTATACGCCTTGAAGCTAAACGTATTACACGCTTTAAAACTAAACGGTTTGACAATGTGTATTACACGTGTACGAACCGTATTATACGTTTAAACAACGTATGCAACGCTTTTAAACTAAACGGTTTGACAATGTGTATTACACGTGTACGAACGTATTATACTTTAAACAACGTATACAACGCTACAGCAAACCGTTGCGTTCGCGTTGCGTTCGCGTTGAGTTTGCAAGTGTTATCTACGGTGGAACAAAAACGGAGACTGCACTGTAGCAATACTCAATTACTAATTCCTTATCTGGAACTGTAAATTATCTACTCGCCAGTATCATCAGAAACATAGAAGTTTGAGAGCCGTACAATGGTCGTTGAAGTTTGTCTGTTTGTTAGGAAGAAAGTGCTAAAATGGTATCTGATCTATTTTATTATATTGTTTTTCTCCATGTTCTCAGTAGCTATGATATAATATATATGATATTTCCACTACATCAAAACGAAAGGGCAATGCTCTTTTTTTAAGTACCCCAAACTACTCACCAGAATCGAGTGACGGAAACTCTGCAGTTCGAGGGCTGTATAAATTTTTCTAAAATAGTTCTAAAAATGTGTTGCTTTCTTTTCCTACTTTATTATACAATGTATTGTTTCTCTCCAAATTCCCAAAAGCTATGATACTTCGACTACATTTTCTCCATGATTAAACTACCCAAAACTACTCACCAGAATCGTGAGAAGGAAACTGAGCAGTTCAAGGGCCGTACAAATGTTGTTGAAGTTCGGCTGGTTGTTCTCGACGGTGGTCAGCAGCTTATCGAACCAGGCGAGTTTAAGCTCAGCACTCGGCCACACGTCCTGTCTCAGCGCCATCTTCAGGAGTGTGACACAGCGGCGGGACAGGACCTCGCCCGGGGAGCCCGCTACCTCATTCACCTGGGACACAAATACAGTGGAACCTCTCTAAACCGCACACCCTGGATGTGTGGTTTAGCAAGGTTCCCTGGATGTGCGGTTTAGCAAGGTTCCCTGGATGTGCGGTTTAGCAAGGTTCCCTGGATGTGCGGTTTAGCAAGGTTCCCTGGATGTGCGGTTTAGCAAGGTTCCCTGGGTGTGCGGTTTAGCAAGGTTCCCTGGAGTGCGGTTTAGCAAGGTCCCTGATGTGCGGTTTAGCAAGGTTCCCTGGATGTGCGGTTTAGCAAGGTTCCCTGGATGTGCGGTTTAGCAAGGTTCCCTGGGTGTGTGGTTTAGCAAGGTTCCCTGGATGTGCGGTTTAGCAAGGTTCCCTGGGTGTGCGGTTTAGCAAGGTTCCCTGGATGTGTGGTTTAGCAAGGTTCCCTGGGTGTGTGGTTTAGCAAGGTTCCCTGGGTGTGTGGTTTAGCAAGGTTCCCTGGGTGTGTGGTTTAGCAAGGTTCCCTGGATGTGCGGTTTAGCAAGGTTCCCTGGATGTGCGGTTTAGCAAGGTTCCCTGGATGTGTGGTTTAGCAAGGTTCCCTGGGTGTGTATTTCCAAGGTTCCCTGGGTGTGTGTTTAGCAAGGTTCCCTGGGTGTGTGGTTTAGCAAGGTTCCCTGGATGTGCGGTTTAGCAAGGTTCCCTGGATGTGTGGTTTAGCAAGGTTCCCTGGATGTGTGGTTTAGCAAGGTTCCCTGGATGTGTGGTTTAGCAAGGTTCCACTGTATTTCGTAAACACCTTACTCCCAAGATGAAATCTACAAACATCTATTGGAGTGTTCATGTAGAATAACAGTGGAGCCTCTGTAAACCGGTCACCATGGGAGGTCCCCAGATAAGGTAGGTTCCACTGTGAGTTATACGATTCCACCAATACATGTCTATGTTTCACAGAGTAACTGGAGTATGAATTACAGTGGAACCTCTCTAAACGGGTCACCCTGGGAGATCCCCAGATTGTGAAAATAATAATTGGATGCCAAGCAGAGCTAGTCCATGAGATTTGTTTAGTTTAAACATATTTTATTTGCATATTGTTTACAAGTTCATTGTCAATGTCAATGTTACTATATACAGTACTATACAAATGGGATTGGATTGAAAGCAAGCTTATTTAAATCCTCTCCATTACATGTGACTAGATATCATAGGATGCCGAAACCAAAACATTCCTGCCATCAGTTTTTGAACAGTTTATATTATGTGATAATTGATATTTTCTGGATTATAAGTTGTTCTGGTTTCAGCATCGTCTGATACACGGCAAGTACATTAAAGCAATTAAATTTAAAATTTCCGAAAAATATAGTATTGACACAAATATACAGGCAATAGGTTCTATATAATCAATTACGTGATACATGAAATGGAAAAAAAATAAGGAAATAAGCAAGCCACAATAGGAGTTGGAGTGAGATTTGTTTGAAAATCAATAGCGGTCTTCCTCGTACCATGATAAATATGCATAGTGAATTTTGTTAAATTCAGTCAAGTAGAACTTAGAGATGGAGTTGTTGCATGGAGTTATTGAATTATGGCATGGAAAACATATAAATGCAAAAAACAACCATGTTCACAAAGGGAAAGAAACTCATCGCAAAATTGGAACATAATAGGGGTCTTCCTCTTGCATTACAGTAGAGCACCAGTATCTCGAAGTCGAAGGGAGATTGTCCATATAGTCGAGATAGGACTAGGTTCGAGATAGCGATGAAGTGACATACATGGTCAAATATTTTCGCGAAATGAAATATTACCCCATTACACCACGAGTAAGCAATCACCAATTAACTAATGACCAAAGGTAGTAAGCTGATCAACATTACATGGTGGCGTAATGACTCTCAGTGACTTGCGTAAATGACCAAGGTGATATGCTTAATAAATCCTGAAAAACACTCAAATATATCCAGGTATACTAATTAAGCAAACAACATAAGGTAGGTGTGAATTCATTTTGTTTTGTTTGATAACATGTTTGGAAAATTAGTGTCAATAAAATCGATCTTGGCAGCCAGGCACTTAGGCGATTTATCCAAGCGTTTATGTGATCGAGATAACGAAGAGACTTTTAACATTTATACAGAGAGGACAGAATGAAGTCGAGATAGAGAACATATACGAGATAAGGGTATGGTTGATATAGCCGAGGAAATTTATATTAAACAAATAAGGATATAATTCAGGACTTTAGTGAATCATCGAGATAGGGGATGTCATCGAGATACTGATATTCGAGATACTGGTGCTCAACTGTACACTGAATTTGGCTACAAATGAAATATGGCTGCCAAGAGGAAATGACTGAACCAAACATTTTGAAAATCAAAAGCGTTATTCTCTTGTCACGATATACCTTTGTAACAAATTGGGTTACAATCTATAAATCTGACATTGAGTATATATAAAAAACTCTGATCAGAGCCTACACGGTTTGGAGAGGTACTAGTGACTACTGATAATAAAGGTTGATTTCGGGCTTACATTTCGTACCTGGCATGCGATACGCAGTAGAAAGTTCACAACAGCGTCGCAGTAGGATTTCTCGATGGGTTTTGTCGTCTCCGGGGATTTGCTGGTCTGGGGGTCGGGGCTACCCACAGCCCCCGACGTGTGCCGGGCCTTCTTTACATCCCCGGGGGAGTCGACAGACGGGCTGCGCTTCACCGGCAGGTTCTGGGTCAAAGCCACTGTCACGTCCGTTGTCTGGGGATATATAGGTAGGTTATGGCGTCACATGTCGAGGAAAGAGGATTTTCCTTTGTGGAAAATTCTGAATATGTTTTCTAATGTCTTCTCAGAAGTATATTAACATTTGATTTCATCGAGACGGTTCAAGTGAGTAGTCACAACATATACTCTTGATGAAAAGCGAGAAATACTTCTGAATGTTTTTGTTAGCTTACCCCTTAGAATGTGGGAAACAAAAACTGTCCTTTGCTGTTCTTTTACATTTTGTCTTCTTTCTCAATAAAAAAACAAGGTGTGACAGCACTTTAGAATTGTTGCCATTGGAAAAATGTTGTCAAACCATGCTTTTGATGAGAAAATAAATTAAAAACAGCAGACAACATAAATAAATTCAGCATGATACAGTGGGGTCAGCGTGTAAGTGCACTCACGAACGAACACGACAGATTGGTTCCAACCTGTCGTGTTCGTCGTGTGTGCACTTACATGCTGACCCCACTGTATGGGTTAATGTAGTTATGTAGTTACCTTCGTAGTGGAAATGATTCTAGTGTCGTCAAAGCATGCTTTTTATCAGTAAAAAAGGAAAATAAAAAATAACAAGCAGACGACCGTTACCTCGATGACTGGTTCCTGGTCCTCCTTGATACGTTGGACTTCCCACTTGATGATTACCTCCGCCAGGTCCACCGCCAGCTTCCGGTGCTCGATCGTCGCCTGTGTCACATAAATGTTAAAGGTAGAGACAAGCCATGTGATTGTGTACCTCGGCCAGACATACCGCCAATTTCCAGTGATCGATCGTCGCCTGTGTGATAACGATTAAAGCTATAAGTGCAGATCCTGAAAGGCGAACAGTGTATGCCCTGATCAGGCTGATCTGGGGCCACACTGGCCGCATAACCCATAGGCCCAACTTCTCCAGTCACATTCACATATGAAACAAGCCACGTGAATTTGTACGTTGGCCAGATCTACCGCTAGTTTATGATGTTCTATCGTCGCATGTGTCACAAAAGCATGAAAGGTAAAAGGTGAAAGCGTGAAGGTCGTATGAGAAAAAAATGCCATGTGATTTTGTACGTTGGCCAGATCTGCCGCAAGTTTATGATGTTCTATCGTCGCATGTGTCACAAAAGCATGAAAGGTAAAAGGTGAAAGCATGATGGTCATATGAGACGTGCCATGTGATTTGGTACGTCGGCCAGATCTACCGCTAGTTTACGGTGCTCTATCGTCGCATGTGTCACAACAGCGTGAAAGGTAGAAGGTGAAAAGGTGAAGGTCATATCGTCGCCTGTCACATAACACACAGGCCGAAATAACAATTATCTTTCATTCAGTACCTCAGCCATATCCAGAAACATGAATGAGTGAGTTTCACAGTACCATCTATGGTCATATAGACAGGCAGGGTTTAAAGTCCCATCCGAAAGGGTCTGACGTCCTAGCAACAGTTAAGGTCATATAAGAAAAGCCATGGGATTTTGTACCAAAAATATAACATGGTTTTCAGCATTAAAGTGCACATATTGTACTGTATCAGATTAAATGTAACAAACAAAATACAGTGAGCTCTCGTTTTACCGGCACAGTTCGTCGGCACTGGCCTTGCTTTTATAATGAGTCCGCTGTTATAATGAATCTGCCATAAATCATAGACTTGTCAAAATTCCCGACCGACATTCTGCCGGTAACTGGCAGATCTTGGCAAAACATATTTTGAAATTGTCACGTACATTGTAATTCCCCACACTAAGTAATTGTAAAGTCTACATTCGTTTACTGAAAGTCCAGAGCACTGAGGAAAATGCGTACGAGTTAACCAGTTATTATGTAGGTAAACATGTACATGGGACCAGAAATTTGTTCACAGAAGCAATATTGTCTGATATCATGCTGACAGATGACTACACTCTGAGTCCATGTGAAATTACACTCCAGATACGCTGATCAGGTTCAACAACAATACAATAACAAGAACAATGGGTGGCATAAAATGTTTCATGCCAAACAAGAAACGAGGCAAAGCCACGAAGGCCAGGTTTTTTCCAAGCATAGACACTTGGATAACATAATTATACCCACTTTTTGTAGACTAGATGGCCGTGGCCTGCATGTCGCGCCTTGGGGCGAGGCATGGACACTAACAAAATAGATATAGTAGATCAGGGTTCATACAGCCATGTCAAAATGAAATTCAAGGACTTTTCAAGGAGTTTTCAAGGAGTATTTATTCATGTTCAAGGAGTGAAGTTATACCAAGTTACACTAAGTTTTGACTCAACGGTGCGGTGTTATGGTAACCATATCCCCCTCTAATTGTATTCAGCAATGTGCAATAGCTTTGAAACATGAAACAGCCAGCCAAAAATAATATCATTTACAAAATATGCGCTTGCACTATCAATTTTGGACAATTCAAGCGTAGTCTTGGACAAATCAAGGAGTTTTTCTCAAAATTTAAGGACTTTTTAAGGACAAAACCCACCAAAATCAAATTCAAGGAGTTTTCAAGGACTCAACCAAAATTCAAGGACTTTTCAAGGCTTGTGGGAACCCTGTAGATGGAAAAACTTTAACGAAAAAACTTTAACCGGACACACGGACGTACGGTCGTACGGACGGACGTATGCCAAAATGCCGACGATATCGCGCTTTCCGCAAGCGGGTGCGACAATGATGATAAACACCCATGTGAAGTATCAAGGTAATGGGTGAAGCAGTTGCAGAGATATAGTACACAAAATAACTTTAACAAAAAAGTTCAAAGTAATTTGACCTTGACATTGGGTACAGGGGCCGCACGGTTGGGGGTTAGAATGAAAATATGGATGATGATAAACACCCATGTGAAGTTTCAAGGTAATGGGCGAAGCAGTTGCAGAGATATAGTATAACGAAAAAGTTTTAACCAAAAAACTTTAACCAGACGTACGTTAAAAAGTTAACGTTGAAAATGGCTAAGTCAATTACGTAGAAATAATAGGTGAAGGTAAAAAATTAGTCACATGTTGGATAGTTGTATGTGGTAGGCACCCCTTGATTATGAAGCTGTCAAAGTTTGGTGGTCCTAGGTGGTACAGTACCAAAGAAATGGACTTAAACACGAAAACTTAACATTGTAAACGCGAAAACTTAACATTGAAAATGGCTAAGTCGACTGCGCGGAAAAAATGGGTGAAGTTAAAAAAAAAAGTAACATGTTGGATAGTGATATGTGGTGGGCACCCCTTGATTATGAAGCTGTGAAAGTTTGGTGGTCCTAGGTGGTACAGTACCAAAGAAATGGACTTAAACACGAAAACTTAACATTGTAAACCGCGAAAACTAAACATTGAAAATGGCTAAGTCGACTACGCGGAAAAAATGGGTAAAGTTAAAAAAAAATAAAAAAAAAGTAACATGTTGGATAGTGATATGTGGTGGCACCCCTTGATTATGAAGCTGTGAAAGTTTGGTGGTCCTAGGTGGTACAGTACAAAGAAATGGACTACAGTAAACAAAAGAAAATGGAACTCTGGGGAAACATTCAAACACGAACACTTAACATTGATTGTGGACGCCGCCCGCCCAGCCCGCCCACCGCCCGCCCGCCCACGCCCGCCCCCGCCCGGCTTTCGCCAATCCAATAGCCTGGATTTTTTTTCAAAAAACCTGGCTAAAAAAGTAACATGTTGGATAGTGATATGTGGTGGGCACCCCTTGATTATGAAGCTGTGAAAGTTTGGTGGTCCTAGGTGGTACAGTACAAAAGAAATGGACTTAAACACAAAAACTTAACATTGTAACGCGAAAACTTTAACATTGAAAATGGCCAAGAAAACGAAAACTAAAAGCGTCGATTGCGCGGAAAAAATGGGTCAAGTTAAAAAACAAGAGGCCCAAATGGGCCTGTATCCGCTCCACCTAAAAGCCTCCATAGTGGTCATCTTGATTTCACAAAGACTCTTCACTTACAACTTCAAATGTTCCACAGAATTTGTTGGTACCTTCTGATCTAACATATATTGCGAATGTGCATGTGATTTACTGCTATACCTTCGATTTGATATATAAAATGACCATATTCGGTCAAAAATAAAATTTGACCCCTATTTGACCCCTCGGGCCATGACCATTTTTGACCCAGAGGCCACCATATGAACAAATCTGAATCAGCGTTAACTATCCATCATTCATACAAAGTTTCGTCGAAATCGGCCTGGCGGTTTGTGAGAAGATTTTTTTGACAATTTGACCTACTTTTCAACGGCGGACATCTTGGATTTGGTGATGACCTCCATTTTAAATAACAAAAATGGACAGGCTTCACCCACAGACCATTACAGTTAAGTTTGGCCAATATCGGCCAAGCAGTTCACAAGAAGAATACGCTTGAAATCTTTAGTAAAAGAACAACTTTTTTACCTTTCGGTGGCCATCTTGGATTGACAAATAATTCATCTGATTTAGACAAAAAAAAATGGTCCAGAGTGATCAACCAGTCGATACCTTCGATTTGATATATTATATGACCATATTCGGGCAAAAATATAATTTAACCCCTAGTTGACCCCTCGGGCCACGCCCATTTTTGACCCAGGGGCCACCATATGAACAAATCTGAAACAGCGCTAACTATCGATCATTCATACCCAGTATCGTCAAAATTGGCCTGGCGGTTCGTGAGAAGAAGATTTTTTAAGAATTTGACCTACTTCTCAACGGCGGACATCTTGGATTTGGTGATGACCTCCATTTTAACAAAAATGAACAGGCTTCAACCACAGACCATTACAGTTAAGTTTGGCCAATATCGGCCAAGCAGTTTACAAGAAGAAAGACGTTTGAAAATCTTTAGTAAAAGAATGACCATTTGAACTATCGGTGGCCATCTTGGATGACGTAATCATATGATTTAGACAAAAAATGTTCCAGAGTGAAAGTCTCGT